>JARHVA010002713.1:1940000-2077500 GCA_037957365.1 Torreya grandis | reverse complement strand
GATTGAATATTTTATCATCTTATTGCATAATATGACTTGATCAATATGATGGTCTATTTACTTGTTTGAATTTTTAGGGTAAGGAATGCATATAAAATGGGACCTTCATGGACCCTTGGACCCCAAAAGAGGAAATTGATAAAATTATAGCACATTTTATGGCATATATTTTAAAAATACCTTAAATAGTTAAAGAGGAAAGCTAAAAATGGGGTAAATTACATAATACTTAATAACATTGATGATATTTTGTAAAGGAAGGAGGAAAAGTAGTGTACAAAGCAAAAATAATGTTGAAAAAAATATTTGGTATTGATAAAATTAAAAAAGGAAGGAATGATTACAGTTAGAATATGTGGGATCTTGCTTAAGCCACATTCCTTTGGAAAGAGAGGGAAATGAGTTAAAGGCAGCTAGATGGCAAAAACTATCCATTTTTTCCTCCTTGGACAGAGTAAGAAGGATATTTTCCTTGGGCTGTGGTAGGTATGGGAAGAATGGCAAGATACCAAGAAAATGGAGTAATGGTGGTCGATGGAATCAAGAAAAATAAAAAAGGAGAGAAAGAGTCTTAGTAGCACAACATTCTCTAAGATAAGAAAAAGTGACTCAAAGGTTTTATAGGCAATAACTTTTAGCTACATGGAAGTAGTGTATTTTCTTATTCTGAAAATTGTTCCAAAATGAAATATAATGAGGAATGTGGTTTCAGTTTTGAACAATTAGATATCATTATATTTATAAGTATAATAAAACATAAATATACGTCTTGGGGTCATTCTTGAACATTTCTAAATAGATCTAGTCAAAAATTGGTTGGGTTTCTAGTTTATTTGGAAATAAGTGACTAGTAAAGATTAAGACTATCGGTATCAGTGTTTTGTGAACATTTTATTGCCATGCAGTCATGTTTTCTATTTGATGCTTAATTTTTATGTAAAAACCCTTTCTATCATCTTGTGGGTAAGGGTTCACCCTTACCCACTACTACATAATAAGATCCATGTTTATCTATATTAAACCCTTTAAAGATAACTCAATGAAGGATGATTTTGGTGTGTTAAATGGCAATTTAGGGTAGTTTTTATTTCATTTATTGGTTTTTACATATGGTGGATATACTAGACACTTAATATAGGTAACCACAAATCAATTTCTAGACCTATAGGTGGTAGTAACAACCACCTAGAGGCATAAAAATGACCCTGAACTCACCATAAATCATCTATATGAGATAGTAGCTTGGAAAACATAAACCTGTAAATAAAATGATGTTTGATAATATCAAGTTATTAAATAAACAAACCATAACTTTTTGTATGAAAATCTAAGTTATTTATAATGAAACATTATTAATAAAAAGGGATAAGGAACATGATATCTTGTACTCTAAAATTTGACATTCAATTTATGGCAATGTGAATTAGTGATTTTTGATCACTTATTAAAGGCCCAGCTTTGCCCTGTACATAGTAGGACAACCTTTATAGGCAAAAATGTGGTAGGATTTGGTTACATCCCAACTATTTCATAAAATGACACTAAGAATATAAGTATGTTACCTAGTGCAGTTTTTAAATGATCATGTACATATTTTTGTTCCTTTTTGAAGTGACGTGGTTAAATATTTAAGCTCACATAGCTGATATGCCTCAACCCAAATTCCAAATTTGGGGGTTTCCTTCTTCATTGGAATCAACATCGAGATATTGAACAATAAGAATTTAATAACAATCAAAATTATTTTAAAGTTATTCTATTTTAGATATGCATTTTATATTGGTCAGAATGCCTTTCCTTTTGACAAATCCATATTTCACTAAAGTTATAAAAGAAGGAAAAATAAGAATATTTTACTTAAGAATTATAGTAATATATACTTAAGAATTATATGTAATACCATTATTAAAAAAATTTGGATAATTTTTAATGGCATTTTATGCATGGATCTCAATAACTCCACCCACCTTGTTACATCTCATTGTGCCCCATATAAATAAATAGTAACTTCAAAAATAATACTAGGATTTTTTATTAAAAATTATTGATAAGTATGATTAAGAATGTGTTGTTTACTTGTTTTAATTTTAGAATATGAGAATAATGTGGTGATATTGAAATAATCAGGGCTATATACATCTGATTTATGCAGTAATATGTAATGATAGCTCATTTATATGGTTGTGATAATCATTTTAGTTTTTCTTTCTTATATGACCTAGAATAACTACCTCTTTTTGGCAAGGTGGGTGCAGGAATTTTTATCGCTATGATAAATACAAGGGGGATAGCGTCATATGGGAGAGGGTGGTAGATGACAAAAGCCATGGACAAAAAGAATAAACTCAAAATATTTCACACACTCCCTTGGTTGATGATTGTTGCTTTGTTTATCTAGTGCGTCTTTGTCTAGTCCTATGTATAAATGATTAGTTTGGTAATATTATAATCTTAATGATTTGTTTAAAAATTATTTTTGAATGTATTCCTTACACTAGCTTGATTGAATACTTGATCATCTTATTTCATAGTACAACTTATTCAATATGACGGTCAATTCACTTGTCTAAAATTTTTGGGTAAGGATTGTGTTTAAAAAGAGACCTACATTGACCCTTGGACCCTAAAAGAGGAAATTAATAAAATTATAGGAGATGTTATGACATAAATTTTAAAAATACTTTAAATTTTTAAAGATAAAATATTAAAATAAGGGGGAGATTACATAAGACTTAAAAACATTGATGAGATTTTGTAAGTGAAGGAGGAAAAGTGGTCCAAAAAGCAAAAAGAATGTTAAAAAAAAAATTGGTATTGGTAAAATACAAAAAGGAATGAATGATTAGGGTTGGAATACATGGGATATTTATTAAGCCAAATTATTTTTGGGAAAGGAGGCAAATGAGTTAGAGGTATCTAGATGGAAAGAACCCTTCATTTTTCTCCATAGGCAGAGTAGGAAGGAAAGTTTCCTTGGGATGTGGCAAGTACGGGAGGAATGGTGAGCTACCAATAAAATGGAGTAATTTTGGATGGTGGGAGCAAGAAAAATAAAAAGGGAGAGAAAGAGTCTTAGCATCATGACATTCTCCAAGAGAGAAAAAATGTGACTTAAAAGGTTTTTTGGGAAATAACTTTCAGCTACAAGAAAGTTGTGTATTATCTTATTCTAAAAATTGTTCCAAACGGAAATATGATGAGGAATGTGGTTTCATTTTTGAAAAATTGGATACCATTATATTTATAAATAAACTAGAACATATATATACAACTTTGGGTCATTCTTGAAGGTTTTTATTAAGATATATTGTCTAAAATTGGTTGGGTTTCTAGTCTATTTGGAAATAAGTGACTGGTAAAGCTTAAGACTGTGGGTATCAATATTTTGTGAGCATTTTCTTAGAATGTAGTCACATTTTACATTCATTATTTAATTTTCATGTAGAAACCTCTTTTATGGGCTTGTGGATAAGGGTTTTCCCTTACCCACTAAAACATATTAGGAGCCATGCTTATCTATGTTAATATTTTTGAAAGATAACTTGGTGAAGGATGATTTTAGTGTGCTAAATGGTAATTTGGGGAAGCTACTATTTCAATTATTAATTTATTCATATAGTTTTTATACCAAACACTCCCTAGAGGTAACCACAAGTATATTTTTATACTTTTAGGTTTTAGTAACAAGCACCTACAAGCCTAAAAATGGCCCTTAATTCACCATAAATCATCTATATGAGCTGGTAGCCTAGAAAACATAAACTTGTAAATAAAATAGTGTTTGATAGTATCAAGTTATTAAATATTCAAAGAAAAATTTGTTGTAGGAAAATTTGAGTTATTTATAACGAAACATGCTTAATAAAAAAATGGAGAAGAAACATTATATGTTGCGCCCCAAAATTTGACATTCAATTTGTAGCTATGGGTATTAGTGATTTTTTATGTCTTATTAAAGGCCCAACTTTACCCTTTTCATAGTAGGACAACCTTAATAGTAAAAAAACATGGCAAGGGTTGGTTACATCCTAAGTGTTTCAAAAAATGACACTAAAAATATAAGTATGGTGCCTAGTGCAATTTCTAAATGCTCATGTACATATTTTTGTTCTTTTTTAAAGCTGCATAGTTACTTATTTGGGCTGACATGTGTACTATGCCTCAACCCAAGTGACAAATTTGAGGGTTTTCATATTTATTGTAATCAAGGTTAGGGGATTAAACAATAGGAACTTAATAACAATAAAAACTATTTAAAATCTATTCTATTGTAGAGTTGTGTTTTATCTTGTCTAGAACACCTTTCTTTTTGACAAATCTATGTGTTTTATATTATTACCTATTTTTTTTGTTTTTAGTTCCATTGGATGGGCTTGAAATTTCTTATAAGACAAAATAATTTAATGGACAATAAATTAAGAAATGGTGACAAAAATTTAATTAAAGTAAAATTATCACTTGGTCAAATTTAACCTTATCACAAGTTAGGAGATATATTTTGTAGAGTTGTAGCATTCTTAGGAGATTTTATGTTAAGGATAATCATTCAAGGAGTTCATTTTGTGTAAAAGTAATATGGTATTGACTTAAAATCTAATTTAATAATATTGATTATGTATTATTGTGTATATGTTAGTAGTAAAATATTCAGCATCTACATAAGACTTAATATAGGTTGTTATTAAGTTGGGATTATCTGGGATGAGAATTAACTAAGGTAAAATGAAGATATTTTGATTAGCATCATAAAGGTGTAATTCTCGTTGCTTATGTTTACATAATAAATTTAGAAAATCAAGTATAGTGTAATATTCATACATAAGCTATTTATAGATTTGTGTTACTTATGAATGGTATCGTATACTTAAATAATCACTTATGTTTAAAGTGATTAGTCATACATGGATTATTCATAGGGTTGTTTGTGTTATAATTAAATAGTCACTTGCATTTGAAGTAATCAATCATGCATGAGATATTCATGGGGTTGTTCATATTGAGTTCCCTTCTTGAATGATTTTATCAATACCAAGGCATGAAGCAAACCTACATCATATATACTATTATTGTTTGAGTGTGATTGGAATGTGTTTCCCTTGCATGTTTTCTTTCTTATGGCTTGATTTTATTCCACCCTATATGGTAATGGATATTGAGTAGCAACTAGTATTATTTTACTTAGAAATACTCATTAACCATTATCTTATAGGATGACATATGTAACAAAGAGTATGGATTGTGTGTGGACTTGATTCAGTAGTGAACTAACAAACAATAAAAAAAACTTTGGCCAAATTAGTGTTATATTTGTGTACATTATCAATCCACCTATAACTTTTTCATTGCATACATGTGTGATGTCATATTGATAAAGGATGTGTCCAGATTTTATATTATTACTACATAGGAATGTACAATAGACTATTCTATATTGATTTATTGATGTTTGCATCACTATTATCTGCTCCTTCATGAAGGGAAATGACACTCCTAAAAGGGAAGTTTGTGGGGTATCATTGGTTTGTGGATGGATGTAAAGTACCTAGATGATGCTCTCCCCTCTTATAACTGAATCCAATTACTACAGAGATGCTCAAAACTACTATTTGGTAGTGATGTATTATGTAATTTGGAAAATTTTATACAATTATGATGAGTTAAAGTACACTACCATTAAATAGCATTATTATATTATTTTATGGTAATGGCTTCATTTATTACTCATAAATTATGTTGTGCTTTGTTTTAGTTAGATTATTACTCTATTTGTACATGATATATGTTTGTATGTAACTTTACAAGGGCAATTACAGGTTATTTTATGTAGTATTAATGCAAACTGTAATTTTTATAAGCATTATAATACTAATTTAAAATAGTATTTACATTCCTTATTTATAAATTTTATGGTGCTTTGTTGTAGTTAGATTGCTACTCTAGCTGAACATGATATCTGCTTTAAACATATCTTCACAAGAGTGTTTATGGTTACTTTATGCATAATGCAATTTGTATAAGCATTATTATGATTCAAAATGGTGGTTATTTCATTTATTTAGACAACCTATTATGTTATTTTTAGTATTTAATGCAATGAATATTGATTCAAATTAATAGATCACATATAGTATAAAATTATTAGATGCCTTTCCTAATAATCTATAGCAATCTAATGTAGAAAAAAAAGCCCAAAAATTTTGAACTTTTAGGAATAACTCGATAGGGTTATTACATGTGGTATCAGAGAGGGGTTTAAACACTTAGACCTAAATGAGTCCAATAATGTTAAGTTTTATTTCTCTTCCTGTAAGAGATAATGGTGTGTGAGAAGGCCATTGTATAAGTAACTTCTAATCAAAATTATTAGCATGAATCTAATCAACTAGCAGCTAAAAAATTATAAATCTTGACCAAATCCTCATTTTCCTAAATGAAACATGAGACATAGTAGTCTCCTCAGACTAAGAAGTCCATGGGCAAGACAAGAAAAAAGAGCTTGAGGAATAGCTAGTTGATCAGGAAGAATCCCTAGAAATAAAAGCATTTTAAAGAACAATAAGTTGCAAGAGCTCAAGTAGAAACAAATATTTTAAGATACATGAAAAAGGTGAATCTCCCAAGTTTAATAAAATAATGTTGGGTGATGGATCTGAAGCTTGGCTCATAGAGATGGAAAAATCTTTTGAGATCCAAAATTACTCTAAAATAGCTAAAGTAATTTGGGGATCTTATGAACTTGCTAGAGAAGCAACAACTTGTTAGGCCAATAAGAAATTGGAGATGGGTCATGATGCCCCCATGATCACATGGGAGCATTTCATATCTATGTTTAGGGCTTGATGTTTACCCCAATTATAATTTGATCAATTTTTTTTTTATTTTCAAAATCTAAGATAGGGAGGGTTATCAATGATTAAATAATGGGAAAAATTCATGTATCACCTAAAATATTTTCTAAAGTATCAAAATTATGAATGCTTTACAATCATAAATTTAATCATGGGACTAATTCCCTAGATGAGTGGTGAAGTAGACATCCATGGACCCAAGACCATAGAACAAGTCTTTGAAAAGGTCTTTAAATAGGAAAAAAGGATCAAATCTCTTGAAGAAAGCAAAGATAAGTTATGAGAGAGGTTTGGTAGTCTTAAACCTACCTTCAAGAAGAAGAAAAATTGGAAGTATGATGGAAATTCTAAAAGTAAATTTAATAATCAGAATGCAAGGAATAGTAAATCTTGAAATGGTTTCAAGGATGGATCCAAGGAAGCCAAATAGTTTGAAAGGAAGGGACCACCTGGTGGGTGTTTCAAATGCGAGGGGGATCACTATATGAAATATTATCCCCAATGGAAATTAGGGAAAAAGAATTCTTCTACACCACAATAGGGAACTTTTCAACAATGTATCCATGCTACCATTGACAATAATCAATCTAAATTTCAAGACTCCCCCATTGATTTAACAATTATTTTGTTTGGGAATCATATTTCAATTCTAACAGTTATTTCACCCTCTATGCTAAAAAAAATACCTAAGAAGACTAGTTACATGGCAAATGCTTGGTTAATGCAACATGGGAATGAATCTAATGTCAAAGTGGATAAATTAGTTGTAGAGACAGAGGTGATTTTACCTAAATTCACCATGAAATTAGACATATATATAGCTCCACTAGGATCATATGATGTAATCTTAGAAGTAAATTGGATTTGTAAGCAAAAATCAAAAATTGAACATCTATCTAAGATGGTTGAGTACAGAGATTATTGGGGAAATCATACCCAAATTCAAGGTGAAAAGAAAGGGTTGAAGTTAAGACAAACTTCATTCCTCCAACTAAAAAAGGATTAGTGAAAGGGATGTCAATTTTTCCTGGTCAAGGTCAATAAAATTGAGGAAGCACATGAGTCTACTATTGAGGACTATCCCTTCTTGCAATAATTTCAAAATGTTTTTCTAGAGGAGTTGTTAGGCTTACCTCCCAAAATGGAACTTGAATTCACAATTGACATCATATCGGGTTCAAAGCCCTAATCCAAGGCTTCTTATAGGATGACAACAATAGAACTAGTTGAACTTAAAGATTAACTTCAAGAAATGTTGGTCAAGGGATTAATTCGTTTAAGTGTTTCACCATGAGGTGCACCCATGATATTTATGAAAAATAAGGATCGAACTCTTCACCTATGTATTTATTACTGAATGTTGAACAAAGAAACCATGAAGAATAGATATGCATTGCTTCACATTAATGACCTCTTTGATCTAAGGGTAGGGTACCATTAATTAATAATCTGATAGGAATATATTTACAAAACAACCTTCAGGATGAGATATGGGCACTACGAGTTCACAATGCTTCATTTTGGGCTAATTAATGCACCTATGGTATTCATGAACCTCATGAATAGTGGGTTTAAGTAATATCTCAATTAGTTTGTGATTATTTTCCTTATTGACATCTTGATCTATTTCAAATTTGAAGAAGATCACATTGATCACTTGTGCCTAGTTTTATAATGCTTACAAGTGCATAAGCTCTTCGAGAAATTGTCAAAGTGTGTTTTACTTCATTAAAAGGTAAAATACTTAGGTCATATAATCTCAAAAAATGGAATTTTAGTGAACCCCACAAATATTAGATCCATCATGGAATGGCCAACTCCCAAGAATGTGCATGAGGTACATACCTTTATGGTTTAGTTGGGTACTATAATAAATTTATACCAAATGTCTCTAAAATAGTTAACCCGATCACTTAATTGTAATGAAAGGAACAATGATTTGTGTGAAGTGATAATTGTGAAAAAAAATTCCGAACCTTGAAGTAAACTCTTACTACTACACAAATTTTATAGATATCATACCCAAATGTTCACTTTTATATTATAACAGATGTTTCAAGGGATGGTCTGGGTAGAGTGATTATGTAAGAAGACTCCATATTTACATACAAGTCTAATAAATTAAATCCCAATGATACAAACTATGCTCCATGACTTAGAGTTAGATGTAACTATGCATGCCCTACAAGTTTAGAGGCACTATTTCTTGGGTAAACCCTTTGAACTCAAATTAGATAATCTATGGCTCAAGTACATTTTTACTCAGCCCAACTTGAATGCACAATAAAGGCATTGGTTGGAGTTTTTATTGGACTATGATTTTGACATCAGCTAAATAAAGGGCAAAGAAAATATGACTATTTTAGATAACATGGACTTATCAACAATTTAAATTTTTTAAAACTATGAGAAATAAATTAGACTGTATCAATATTAAATTGAATTGTATCAAGATTAATTTGAATTTATTACAAATGAATCACATCTATCTAATGTATTTTTAATCAGTCCAAATTATTTAAAATGATCAAAAATAATTAATAGTTGAAAATTGTCTAAAATTATGGCTGAAATTTTCTAAAATTATCTAGCAGTCAGTTCATTATATGCACATATTATAGATCTACCAAAGGAAGGGAACCTGATATAGCCATTTTTTAAAAAACAACATACACATCATTGGACAAGGCCTTCAATTACCATACAATAATTTATGGTATCTTTCATAGAGCCAACCATAACAAGTAGTGCCCATCATGTGAAGTTTAGGGGCATGAGGATACACAAGAATACACTTGTCCCTCCAACCAGGTCAATAAAGATTTTTATGTGTAGAGGTGTCATTATGGAATCTAAATATTTTGATCACTCACAATATGATATGAAAATAGATGATGTATATGTAATGGAAGGACCTCCAGATACCACTTTTCTAGATCCAGTAGAATAAATGGATGTTGTGCAGGATACGCTGAATCTTGAGGAGGCTACCAAGAAAGAAGAAAGGAAAAAAGAAAAAAGTAGAGAAGAACAAAAATAAGAAAGAGGCCATGAATTTAGTAGATATGCAAGATACCCCAGATCCTGAGGAGAAGGCTACGAAGAAAGAAGAGAGGAAAAAGAAAAAAGTAGAGAAGAATAAAAAGAATAAAGAGGCCATAGAATAAACATCTGCATAGGAAGCCTAAAGTGTGCAATAATAATAATAAAAATAATATAATGATGAGGAGGAATAATAAAATAAGTCTGAAGAAGTTGAGTTAAGGAAAAAGAAGGCCAAAGAAGCTCAGGCCAAGAGAAAGAAAATCAAGGAAGCAAAAGCTGAAAGGAAGATAAGGGAACACAAAGAGGTAGTACACAAGTATGAAGAGGATCAAGATGCACAAAGAAAAAATTAAATAGAATAAGAGGAATAAGATAAAGATGCCAAATAAAAGTGCTAAAAATAGGAGGAATCCAAACATGAGGCAAAGGTGCAAGCTACCAAGAAAAAAGCTAAGGCTGATGCCAAAGCTAAAGCAAAGGTTGACACCAAAGCTAATGTTGAGGCAGATGCCAAGGCCAAAATTATGGTTAGAGCCAAGGTCAAGGAGGCTGCCCAAATTCACATTAAGGCCACAACCAAGGCTCAAGATAAATTTTAGGCACAAACTATGAAATAAAATGAATCTAGTAAAAAGGCAAAAGTAGAACACATAACATCCCACAAAGATGTGACCTAATTAGGTACACCAAAAGAGACTTCACTATCAAATTTTATCCCCACTACCCAATGGTTGTGGGATGTCCCTACCACATCATATTGTTGCAACACTTTCTTACTTTTGTTGGCTTGATTTAATCCATCTTCTACCACATTCAAATCCATATTTACCGTACTTGCTTCCACTTCCATGGAGACATCTTTAGATGTTTTGTAGATGTCATTATCCAAGAAAATTGAAGGAGTATTTATATTCTAATAATCCATTTCATAAAAGGCTTCAGACTTGGAACATATTGTTTTTTTGATTGCATGAGGAGAAAGCAGAAGCATAATAATAAATTGATAAGGCTAGGTAGCTCATCAATGCCACTTATCCTATTCTAGTTATGCAAGTCCTTGGTGATCAAGTAATGTCTAAGGACAAACAACTTAGTTGACTCAGCTAACAAAGGATTGGGTAAGTGCATAAAAACTACACACCCAAGGGAATGCTATCCACACTAAAATAGAAGGTATTTACAAACTACAAGAGGAATATGTACAGGTCATGGATCTTGATGCACATTAGGCTAATCAAATAGCATAAGGAATTTTTGATTAGAGGTAATACCTTGACAAATCATTATCTTTTATGAAACCAAAGTTTGCAATGGTGGATAAATCTAAAGTTATAATGAGTGATCAAATGGCTACTAGAGAGACAAGGACCAGTACATTTTAATAGTTGTTATATGCCTAGGATATCACTATGAAGAAGTTTTAGGTCTAGAAGAATGAGACAATGTGGAACATATTTACAGCTATTAAAGTCCAAAGGAATATAGATAGGTTAGATGATATTGTGTTAGATATCCATCTTAAGTTTTCAAATGTTAAATACTTCCTTATCATTGTAGAATAAGATTTGAAAAATTTGATGGTCATTCAGATTCCATTATGTGTTTTGATTACCATGGTGTGAGAAGTACTTGATAATTGGAAAATACTCAAGTATGAACTCTCATAGGTTGAACTAGCTATTGTGCATATCATAAATGAACCTAATTTCATTCTACTATAGGAGCTTCGAGAAATTTTGTAGAAGATAAAGTTGGATACAAAGGCATACACTGAGCAACCACAACCTACACAGCCACCTGGCCAAACTTTGGCACCACCTCTACATTAGGTAAATATGTAGCTCGAGTTTTTTAGTTTAATAAAAAAATTTGCTTTGTAACGCATTCATGAGAATTTGGAGCAGGTTCATCTTGGTTAAAATCCCTAACTAGGATGGCCACTTGGTTAAGCTAGTCTATGAAAATTTGAAAAGGGTGGTAGGCAAGTATGTTACTTAGTTAAAAACTTAAAATGGTAGCTAAGTAGTATGCAAAGGGTTTAAATTGGTAAATGGAACCTATAGTGATTACTACCACTTTTGTAAAAGGCTAATCCCTTTTTCAGCTTTAGCTAAGATCAGAAGTCATTTTTTTATCTCAGGATCAAATAATAGTTTAAGTTTGGGAAAGTGTTGGACATGGAGCAAGGCCTTGTAAAATTGTAAGTGTAGAATTTATGGACACATGTGCATAGGGTATCATTTTTTCATCTATATGATCATTTGGATGTATTCAGCCTTGTTATCCAAGTGATAGATATAAGAATGCTAAGAGTCTTTCTTTTTGTATGCTAGAAAGTTTTAATGTTAAGAGATGGAGCCATGTAAAATTTTATATATTTTTCTTTGATATAATGGAATATGGTTCCAATGTGTGATAGATATTAATATACTAGATTTCTTATGGTTTTTATAAGATTCTTTTATGTATGCCTAATGTTCAATGTTTACTCTATTTTTTAATCCTATTTTATCTTGTATTATGTTTTTTTATGTTTTAGAATTCTTAAATCCATGTTAGTTTATCTTTATATATGTTGTTATGTATAATATTTAAGAATTTGTAAATTCACTCATGTTATTATGATTCTTTTCCACTTCTTATTGCGTAATTTATCCATGTAATTAGCATGTTCTAAAAATATTTTAGAAAACTTTGCTAACATTCCTTCAACATGCACATGATTTGAATTTTATTTCAAGGTATCTCTGAAGAGATATCTTGAAGGGATTTGTATTACCTTTGAGTACCTTCCTTGGCCTAACGATTAGTCTAGTGTAATCAATAGGCCTCATGACCCCATTATATATTAGATTTATAGGGGTGTAAGTGCCATATCTATGATGTAATCCAATCTATAAACGGAGTGGGAGGGCTTTGTAGTATCTTTGAGTGTACCCTAATGCATTTTTGAAAGGTATAAGGTATCTCCAAGGAGATACCTTTCAAACATGAATTAGGGTAGCCTTTACGGTATTACAAGGTCCTTCAAGGTATCTTCTAAGATATAACTCGAAAGGGCTTGTAGTACCTTCAATGGGTCTCCTAGTAGATACCTTGAAAATTCACATCATTGGAATTGTCTTTCAAGATATCTCTTATGAGATACCTTAGAAGGCCTTGTAATACATTCAAGGGTACCTTTATACATGTTTGAAAGGTATCTCTTAGTAGATACCTTTAAGGTGACCTTGAAGGTACTAAAATTCCTTTCAATGTATATTCTCATAGATACCTTGAAGGGTCTTGTATACCTTTAAGGGTTCTCCTAGTAAATACCTTGAACATGCACACAATTGGAATTTTATTTCAAAGTATCTCCTAGGGGATTACCTTGAAGGATCTTATAGTAATTTCAAGGGGTCTCCTCATAGATATCTTGAACATGAACATAATTGGAATTTTCTTTCAAGGTACTTATTAAGAGATACCTTAAATATTTACACTATTGGAATCTTCATTTCAAGGTATCTCCTACGAGATACATTGAACATGCACATGATTGGAATTTTATTTCAAAGTATCTCCTAGAAGATACCTTGAAGGGCCTTAGAATACCTTCCATGTTGATTTTAAATGTCCTTGCAATGGATTTGATATAACCATGGCACCTTTTTATTTGGTAATAATCCTGATGCCAACTCATCTTTAAATGACATGTGGAAGTGTTGCATACATTGGTGACTCAGTCACGTAAGTTGAAAAATTTATCACTTATACTTTTTCCTTTGAAAAACCAAGTGAAAAAATGATCTAATGGTATGTTACCACTTTTCACCCAATCATGTAATTTTACCTTACAAAGAATTTACAAAATTCATGACCCCATGACTCAATTAGAACAATCTACATGGCATCTGGTCATGACATTCTAAGGTTTCTATTATTTTTTAATTCTCATGAAAATATGATCCTATTACATCATGCCACTTGGCACTCAGTCATGTCACACTATCAAGATTCAATATTTCAATTTCATAATATAGATATTGCATGGCAAGATGACACTTAGTAATAAATCAATTAATATTAGGTATCTAGATGTGACGTGAAATCTACATGACATTTGGGATTAATGGGCTGAATACACATGGACCCATATCTCATGGAAATAATATGATCAAAAGAAGCCATGAAACCAAATTACTACATGATCAAATTAAAATGCAACACTTGGTGAAGTGGCATCGCATTTGGGTCCATTAAAAATTTCATATAACAAAGCCATACAACAATGTGAGACAATAAGAACTTTCCACTTGGAAAACTAGCAAAATTTTGGATGCCACATCAATATAAAGATGAAATAGGTTGATTCATTTGAAAATTTAAAATGAGTGATCCAATGAAAGGGAAAAATGTGGCAAGGTGTTGAAATGGATGAATACATCAAGATTTTCATCTAATACAACCATGCAATAGAATGAGCCAATGAAAGCTTGCCACTTGGCAAGTTAGTAGGGGTCCTAAGACTATGTTAGCCCAAAACAAAATGGGTCAATCTAGTAACAATTAAAAGGAGGTTTTAGCTAATCCAAAGATGCCACATGTTAAAATATCATGCCACCCGCCTAGATATCCCAATATCCAAAGTAAGAGACTAGAATGCACAAAGAGACACTAAGTGTCAGGCACGTGTCAAGTATAAAACTTGAAGAACACATTGTTATCCATGAGTCTTGGTTGTTGGTATGAATTAAATGTTGATGGAGGCTCATTTTGGTATTTATAAAGCCAAGTTACCTCAATAAAAAGTTAAGACTATGATGAGAAAACATGTGGACAAATCAAGAATGATGATTGGCCAATTTACAAAAGTGAAGTTTCAAAGTCATCAGAACAGAACCAAAGAACCACCCAAGCTTTATGTCAAAGCAAATGAATGATACTTACCATTTATGTCTTGTATCTTGTAATTTAAAATTTTAAAAAAAATCTAGGGTTTGAATCTTGTTGTCTCAAATCTTTGCATTCACCATTTCTCTTTGTTGAAAACTTTGAAGTACTGTATATCATTTGATAAGAAACTTCTATGCACTCATTCGACATGTAGGTAATCTGCAAGTTCATCAGTATAAAATAATAAGTCATGGCCAAAGTAGGAGCATTTAGATCTAAAAATATAGAACAATACCCATTTTTATATTCATACGGAATAAACATAGTCTTCTAAAACACCAGCTTAAATGAAATTGCATTAGCCATAGATGACAAACACTACAATGACTTATTCTACCATGTGGAGAGGATGGTAGACTAGGACAATGATGATGAGGAATCTCTTAGTGTTTTAGAGGAAAGGTCTAACATCTTCATGTTTAAGTCTACAATATTACACAAAGTTGCATCCAATCTAGAGGTGATACCCTGTATGGATTTATTGCACCAAATTTTTCATTCACTCCAAGTGTGCAGATCACATGATCAAAAATTTTAAATTTGATAATGTTATCACTTATATAGATGGATTGTCTTTTCAAGCCTATTATGACTTTCCCAAGCTTGAAATTGTTTAAAATCAAGACACCATGACTTAATGACTCGATTCACACAATATCAATGAAGTCTTGAGAAGCTAGGTAGATAACCTAGGGAGGTTCATCTGTAAGTCTAAAATAAATCAAATTCCCATCACCCAATTTATAAAAGGGGTGAGAATGGGGATGGACATGGTGAATAGGTTACATGGATTAATACATTGGTCATATGGATGAGAAGCAGGTTTCACTGATGTCTATGATTATAGATGTCTTCATGACCCCTCCCCTCAGGAAGATCATCACTTGCAATTTGGCTACCAAAATCAAGAAGACCATGGCCAACCAAGAAAATGATTTATATATGTTGTCCTACTTGGTTCATGCCATCTGTGCCAATCTCAAGTTCCTTCAGTTTGCCAATTGGGACTCAAACATAAGATGGACTGTGCCCCATGTCTTCGTAAAGGTTAAAATTAATAAATACATGTAGAAGATGTGGGTTGTTAGTAAGCAATTCTACCCTATCATATACATATCCATCCACAAAAGAACTATCCCTAGAATATTATTAGAGATTAGGGTAAAAATGATTATATTAGGAGCCTACCGGTACTACATAGACTACACTATAATCAGATTTGAGTGAATCAAGATAGCCCTATTCAAATTTCCCACCATAGTGCAAGACAAACTAGATGAGCAGGAGATTACCTTCCAACTATACACATGAGTAGATAGACTATGTAAAAGCAAGAAAAGGGGGATATCCCAACCCTAATATTTCAACATTGGATGATTCAAAATTAAAACTTATTACTTAGTCATATCTACTACCAAACATAGGTCCACTTTCAATTTGTAAAATATATTGATAGGGAATGGGACCCTACACACTTGACATTCGATCATTATGTCAAATACAGGGCAGCAATCGGTATCACATATCATCATGAGCCTAAGGCTAAAGACTAGTTATACATTAATGTAACTGATAAAAAATAAGTTAGGCAAATAATAAAGGATATTGGGATCAATCAAGTGAAAGGAAGACTAGATGGCATTGGGGTTTTTCGGGGATCCAAGTACTAGGATACTCAAGCAGGAACTTTGACATCTCCTATCCATACACCCAATGTTGAAGAACAAGGGCCAACTGACCTAAAACTAAATCACATAATACTCCATGAATTATCTGTTACTTTGGATAAAGGAGGGACTAGAACTGGGAAACAAGTTGGGAAGGATTCCACCTTAGGGGTCCCATCTAGCATCATGTCCCAAGTAAAAAGTATTGCTACAACATAGGCCACACCTTCAATAGGAATAATAGTATCTTGTACTCTATTGATTTTAATTTCATCATCACCTCCCCTTCATTCTACCAAATAATTACCGATTGTTATAGGTCAGGAATGCATTGCCTTACCCCCCCCCCTCTTTCTTCTACAAGTAACCCCTAAATGTGTTTGAGCCCCCCAACTCCAACTCATGTCCACCTTCAACCTTATAGGCCCCTCACAAGACCCATAATCAAGACTATATTTTTACCATTTCCCACCATCACTCCTTTCACCATATCATCCACTTCTAGGGTCTTGGTGATGGCCAATTTGCCCCCAATCATACATGGTCTTATGTCTAAACCTGATCCATAATTACCTAAGAAGAGTCCTACTTTCATCCTTCCACAAGTTCTCATGTTTTCTACTAGTTCTTCAACTATCACTAGTGCTTGTTCATCCCCTAGATCTGATTTCACATTGGTCTCAACCATTGATACCTCTCAGATGTCTTCCTTCTAAGGGCTAACTGTACCTCAACCATTGTCTCCCTCATCAGAGCCCCTAAGTGGCTTTTTAGATAAATCATGGATTAAGTAGATGTAGGTAGTCATTATGGAGAACCCAAGTTAAGTCATAATGGACCCTCCCTAGATTAAAATAAAATTTCAAAATGAGGAAAATGAAGAGGGTGACCAAGAGGAAGGTCACCCACCCTAACCAAACAATCCTATATAAATCAGAACAAACCTTATTTGAGATGGCAAAGATAAAGAAAGCCAAGTAGGGCCAAAAACAACAATATGAGGAGGACTCCCTCTCAAATCTCAAAGAAACTATGGATGTGAATACCATATTGGTTAAGGGATCATAGTAAAGAATGGCTGATTTGGAGCAGCAACACAAGGACACCTTACTAGAGTAGACCATAATAAGAGTAGAATGGGTTGTGGAAAAAAAGTTTGATATGTTGAATATCTTAGCTCAGTCCAAGGTAAAGGGAAATAAAATATATAATAAAGACCTCAAATATAATCTATGTATGGAGGATATGACAACAAGATAATCAACCTGATGATGTTGATCAGAATGAAGAAATTTGAGGACCTAAACTTCATTCCCTTGGAAGACTTGTGCATTTCTCTGTCCTATGTAATTGGTAGGAGAAATAACTTAAAATGGTGTATTAAATATATGAGGTCCCTAGGGAGATCCCTCATGCAAAAATGTGAAGAAGTTATCACCTTATTGAAGGATGCTAAAATTATGCATTTTGATAACACAGATGGTTCCATCATTAGCAGAGATGCCTTCATGGCTCAACTATAGAATTTCATGGTGAACTTACAAAAGTAATCCATGGCTAGAGGGATGACCTTTAAATAATATATGGTGGATTTAGAAACCTCTTAAAACTAAATAATATATAAGGCTAAGGCCATCAACAAAGCTATGAGACCTCTCCTAAGCAGGCATGAGGAAATAGCTAAACTCATAGCCAAACTACTGAAGGAGCCTATCATCAATCTGAGATTAATAGATAGTGAGTACAAGAAATGCTCCCAAGTATGGAAAGGGTATGTTGAATCCCAAAAACAAAATTCCACCTCAGGATCCACCACCTCATCAGCCCCTCCTAGAATTTCTTCTTCCTCAATCAGCACTATCACTTATGAGCCCATAAAATGGCTCATTATATCCATAAAATAACATCTTTTTATTGTATAAAAAGTGGATCTAAATTTAGTTTTTAAACTTATAGTTTATTTAGAATAAAATAGTAAGTATATATCAGGGTTATGTCTTTATAATTTCTTGTTATCTATTTTTTTATCTATTACTAATGATTATTGGAAAAAATATGTCAATAAGTGCATATAAAGTTCATACTAAGCTAAAAAATATTCAAAGTATGAAGAGTAACCATTCAAGAATAATTTTGAAGTAGTGTCAGAGTCTTCTATAATATATCCAAGATTTTATCAAGTTATAAGCATGTTACAAACTCCTAAAGGTTTTCTATAATAGCTACAAATTACATCATAAACTTTCATAAGATTAGTGTAATAGATACAGATTACAACAGGGTTGTTACAACATCTACAGATTACAACATGCTTGTTATAATAGCTACATATTACAATAGGCTAACTACAGACCAATTATGGATCACATCAAACCAGCTATATATTACATTAGATCATTATGAATTTCACCAGACTTGTTATAGATTTTACCAGGCTTGCTATGGATTTCACCAGGCTTGCTATGAATTTCAATAGAACTGCTACAGACTTCAACAAAACTATTATCAACTTTTTTAGAAATTATTTCTAAATATATTTCAATGTTCCATCTATCATGAATAATTCTTTCCATTTATATATATATATATATATATATATATATATATATATATACTTTTCATTATAGATTATATTTTAATATAGGTTTATGTGATTTTATTTCAATAAATATCTCCCTCCATATTTGGTGGAGATCAAGATTATGTTGTAATATATTTTATTATTGGAATAAATATTTTTCTCTATATTTTGTGGAGATTGAGATAGGATAGAGTATCTCAATTGTTGCTACCAAATAAGGTATTTTTTGGAAGCATGGAATTATAAATGCAATCTTCCACACCCAAAAGAAATAATCAATCAATCTATACACTTTTATTTCTATTATTCTAAACGACCCATTCTAAAATTTATGTTCTAAATAAATCCTCTTCTAAGAAATGAGTTGGCCACTCATTCAAAAGAAAATAGATGAAAATAGATCATGTATTTATTTTTATTTATTTATTTATTCTATAATTATTCTTTTTGCTATATATTCTTATTTTATTTTTTTCTTGTTGTAATCATTTTTTTTTGTACAATTTGTGTGAACCTGCAAGTCTTTTCCTTTATTGTAATTTATTTTCTATTCAACAATTTACCTTTTGTAAGTGTGTTTTGATTTATGTAAATGTGATTTAATTTTGAAAGTGTGATTTTATTTATGCAAATGTGATTTTTAATTCTTTCAAAATGTGGCATGTGATAGAAAGAACCATTTGCCAAAGGTTTCTTTCTTCTATTACATATAGCCTTCAAAAACTAGTCCTGAATTAATAATATTAAATGAAGAGTATTGATGACACCTATCATTTTTGACATCATTTTTAGGGACTACAATTTTATTAGGAGATTTATGATCTGCCAAAGAGATTCTTAGTGAAAGTGAATATATCTTTGCAAATTTTATGACAGGAGATACTAAGTTAATGGTTTCTTTAAGATTTATTTTCTGTAACATATATTATAATTTATTTACTATAATTATATTTTAGATTTTTTTTTAAAAAAACCTTCCAATACTAACATTATTTTATAAAAAATAACAATTGTTAACCTCATGAAGGAAGATCTAATTCTTGATGTAGGATGGAAATGAAATTCTGATATAGCTTTAAGGTGGAGAAAATAACCTGATAGATGAATTTATATAGTTGTTCATAACAAATATAAAATAGATACTTATATATAATGTGCATATTTAATAATAATCTACGTTTTGAATAAGTTATATCAAATATATGTGGTTGTGTAAAACATGTACAAATATAGTTGTACTTTTTCTAGAATTGGCTATAATGGATCACATATCTTTTTGGATTATTCTAGAAAATTTGAATTTTTGATAATAAATAGGTGAACATCACTACCAAATCAGCCTCTAAATATTTTAAATCATCTCATACCTACATTCCTAAAATAATAATGTTTTGTTGTTTTCTATTTGGTTGAAAAACAAAAATAGTTTCCAACAAGATAAGATTGCATTTCAAATCTTTATTCTAAATAAAATTCAAATATGGTTGATGAAGAATAGATTAAATTTATGAAATTATGTCTAAAGTATATGAGGATATGGTGTAGTAAATAAAGAGAATTATGTTACTGTTTTTTGCTAAAATAAAATGGTCTACAATCTAGTCTATGTAATTGATGTAGGTAGACTCCCAAGCTAAAAATATGTGGGGTTTTTGATCTTCTAAGTAAGCATAATTTATTTTTATAAATAATTTATCAAATATTTTAAAATAAAAAGAGAGAGAGAGAAAGAGATTTTTATGATATTTTGAAAAAGAACTATCACTCCAACCAAAATTCTTATGATTTTATATTTAAAGTGCTACATATAGAATAAATTTCATTTTAACTGGGATGGTTGATCAAATTTATGCATGATATTGGTTCTAAACTTTTAATTTTTATATTCAATTCATGACTAAAATATATTCATGTTGATTTTGCATATAATGTATAATTATAATCTCCCAGAATATTGCATATAATATTGCCATGCCTTAAAATCATTATTTTATCTAGACTCCACATGGGTCAAACAGATTTGACAAATTAAAAATAATAAATATTTTATACATATGTATATTTTTATTGCAAGAATTAGAGAATAATTGGTCATGCAATAAATCATGTAATAAATTTAACATCATGCATCAAAATAGCAATATTGATTTGGATTTTGCATGAGTCAAACAACTAAATCCCAACACCGATGGCTAGTCTTACATAAATAATTGATTTTTACAAATCTTAGCATGTAAAATTTATTACTCTTGGGTGATCTAACCATTTAAATTTAGATTTACTTTTATAATGCTAAGTTTATAAAGAATTTTTGTTTTTAAGATTCTTTCTAATCTATACTGATAATGTCTGATAGAAAATATCAATTGAAATACTTAAGAGATTTAATTACTTTGATCTCAATACTAGATGTTTATCTTATTTTCTATGATTCTTGTTAAATTTTCATGGTCAAATTAGTTTTTAATTATAAAAAAATAATGACAGTCTAAAAATAATAATCAAACTTCCTTTCCAATTTAGACTAGCATGCAACCCAGAATATTGAATTTATATATAGTTGACTGAGACTAAGTGTTTAATATCTTTTTAGTGATATATATGTTATAAATTTGTAATAATTACATATTTTAAGCAATCCATGTCAAATATCATTAAATCATTGAAAATATTCAATGCGAAGCAAATCTATGGTTATAAAAATGGCAAATTGGGTCTGGAGCCCCTCAACCCCACCTTGGATCATGAGTATAAGGGGCACTTCCCTAGACCCCTATTTTTGATTTATCAATGAAGAAACTTGCTTAGCATGATGTAAATCCAATCCATATTATAGATAAAGAACACAAAAATTTTAGTAGTAAGAAGAGGCATGTTTTTTAGTTTCTAGTTTCTATCAAATAATTTAGAAATGTAATTTTATCTTCCCTATAAAAAATGATAGTTAGTATTTTTTCATAATTTATAATAAAAAGAATTGATGACATTTCATTTTATTCATCCATATTCAAGAATTAGCTAGACCCATATCCACTTGCATAATAATAGAACTTGTTTGAAGAAATTATTCTCCATAATAAAATTCTATAATCAATAATGTTAATTCTTGAACCATCAATAATTCCTACGTAGGTTGAAATGCATTTTTTAATATACATTCAAATGTTCATCTAAATATTCTATTTTTGACATTTATATTTCTTTGACAAGGTTGATATTATGCTTATCTGATAAGGTTTGGTTTATTTCTAGTTTTTACAGGATAGTTTAATTTCAAGGAGTCATTTTGGAGATGAAAATTTATACCCATGACTTCAAAAAGTAGTTGGCAGATAATCTTCGATTACCTTTAAAAAAAAAGGTAGTAAAAATAGAAAGTGTTCATGTTGATGAAAGTCAACATACAACAAATTCCATGTCATATTTGTAACCAGTATGAAGATGCATAGAGTGTATGGCTAGCCTTTTTCATGTCATCAAAAAACTAAGAAAAAAAATTAAAAAATAATAATGAAAACCTTTGGGCATTGTTGGTAGCCTTGGTTTGAAAACCAACTTGCTATCAGATCAAGTGTTAGAATAAAGAGGCTTGATTAGAAAATCAGTTTACTAACTAGTCAAGGGTAAAAATATAAAAATAAATAAAATACAATCTATCAAATGGATCAGTGATGCATTTTTTTAAAAATTGGTTACTTATTTTTATGCTATTATTTTTTAGCATAGTAGGACTGTACTTTTATCAAATTTTTTCCCAAATTTTTTCACTTTGACTACAATAAAGGAAGCAACTAAGATTTAAGATATAATTTACTATTTTACATTTGAATTTACTTTTATGTTTTGTTATTACATGAATATCCACTCTTGTTAATAGCTTTATTCTAGGAAAGGGACAACCTTCCATCTGATCTATGTAATCTCATCCCACTTCATTCATTTGGCATGCATGAGGACGTGCATGAGCTTATGTGTGGGGGAGAATAATATATTTGAAGGTATAATAATTAGACTTATCCAAACACATAAGTTAATGTAAATATAGTTTGATCTTGATCATGGTTCATAGTTTTGAAAGGAACAAGAATTTTTTTATGTCAAAAGTTACTTTGTGGTCAAAATAAATATGTGTAGACACAACAATAAATTCTCAACACAAGAACCTACTCTCACTCCATTTTAAGAAAAGAAGAATAGGAAGAAGAGGGAAAGGAAGAAAGAAGACAAGATGAAGAGAACAGAATGAGACTTTCACATAAGAACCTGTGTCAAAAAGGATAAAAAAAATCTGAGGATAGTAGAAAAAATATCTAAATAGGAACCTATCCTTAAAATGTTTATTTTCATTGTTCACTTTTATATGAGATTTTAAAAGATAAATTTCATTATGTTTATACCAATGAAGTTAATTTAAGAATTTCATTTGAAGTATGAATCCAAGTCAAACCCATGCATATGTACCATGATGTTTTAAATAGTGACATGCATGAGAACATGCATGAGATTAGATGTGGGGGAGATGATGAGCCCATAAAATGGCTCATTATATCCACAAAATAATATCCTTTTTCTTTCATAAGAAGTAGATCTAAATGTAGTTTCTAAACCTATAGTTTATTTAGAATAAAATAGTAAGTATATATCATGGTTATGTTTTTAGAATTCTTTGTTATCAATTCAGTAGCTATTACTAATTTTTATTAGGAAAATGATGTCAATAAGTGCATACATAGTTTATACTAAGTTAAAAAAGATTCAAAGTATGAAGAGTAACCATTCAATAATAATTTTTAAGTAGTGTCAAAGTCTTTTATAATGGATCCAATATTATAATCAAGTTATAGACCTATTACAGAGTCCTACAAGTTTTTTAAAATAGCTACAAATTACATCATAAACTCCTATAGGCTTGCTACAGTATGTATAGATTACAACATGCTTGCTACAGTAGCTACAAATTACAATACTATTGTTACAGTAGCTATAGATTATAAAGGCTTGTTATGGGTCAGCTATGGATCACATCAAAATAGATATGAATTACATCAGATCAATTATAGATTTCACTAGGCTTGCTATGGATTTCACCAAGATTTCTATAGATTTCACCAAGTTTACTATGGATTTCAATATAACTACTACAAACTTCAATAAAATTGATACAAAATTGTTTGAAAAGTATTTCTAAATGTATTCTAATGTTCCATCTATCACGAAGAATCCTTTCCATTTGGATTTTTTTCTATATATAAATTTCTATGTATAGACTTTCCATTATAGATTGTATTTGATTATATGTTTATATAATTTTATTCTAATAAATATCTCTATCCATATTTGGTGGGGATCAATATTATGTTGTAATATATTTTATTATTGAAATAAATATCTCTATCCATATTTTGTGGAGATTAAGATAGGATAGAGTATCTCAGTTGTTACTCCCAAATAATGTGTTGGTTAAAAATATGAAATTATAAATGCAAATTTACACACCTAAAGGAAATAATAAATCAAGAAATACACTTTTATTTCCATTATTCTAAGCAACTCATTCTAAAATTCATGTTCTAAATAAATTCTCTTCTAAAGAATGAGATGACAACTCATTTCAAAGAAGATGAATCATGTATTTATGTCTATTTATTTATTCTGTAATTATTCATTTTATTGTAAATTCTTATTTTATTTTTATTTTAATTATTCTTATTTTGTATAATTTGTGTGAATCTATAGGTGTTTTTATTAGTTATCATTTATTTTTGATTCAACGATTTACCTTCTGCAAGTGTGATTTTTTTTCACAAGTGTGCTTTGATTTATGCAATTAGGATTTTCAATTCTTGAAAAGTGTGAAGTGTGTTAGAAAGAAACATTTGTCAAATGTCTCTTTCTCATATTTGATATAGCCTTCAGATACCAGCGCTAGATTAACAATATTATATGAAATGTATTGATGACAACCATCAATCACTCCATGTTCTATTGCAATAGGAGCTTCATCATTGATAATACAAGTGGGATCTCAACCTAGCTCCTTAAGAACAAAATAACCACATATTGGGTTCCTTATAAATAGGAAACATGTCATATGGTCTCTCGAATTGCATTGTAAAGTATTCCCATACTTTGAATGGGGAATATTATTTAACTTTAAGACATATGAGACCTTATCTATTGATAGATGTCATGTTACCTAGTTTTTTTTGTAACTGACTAAAGAATTTGAATGACCTATATATAGGGTTTATCCCCTTCAGTATAAACTAGAGATAGAAATTTATGAATTAATGTAAAGAGAAAGTAAATTCTTGAAATTAACTCATTGTCTCCATTAATTTCATGCATTCCTATTTCTCAATATTTGTTAATAATATATGATCTCACTTATTTAATGATTAAAATATGGTATTATTATTTTTAATGCATCTTTTAAGTTTGTGTTTTTAGCTAGGCTAATAAAGTTTGTTATGTATGCATTGTTTTCATCCTGCTCTGTTAGTGAATGTGTTTAAGGCAATTTACTATAGGTAGCATTTTAAAGCATGTTTTTTAGATATGTGCATTATATTCATCATAGAATCCTCAATGCACTTATGATATTTTGGGTCTAAACATTAATATTTCATAGCTGTTACTTTCATTTGCATTATTATTAGAAAACTCAAAGGATATATGCTGGTCTTTGTTATTGCAAAAGAACTTTATTTTTTGCCCTACCTTATTACCTCATTTTAATTTTTTTTAACATGAATCACTTTAGATTAATTCTCATTATTTGTATCCATTTATTTGTTTAATAGTTTAAGTTTATATTAAAAAATATAAAGAAATTTACATCATAACAAATTTAGGTAGATTGTGTCACTATCTTATTCCTATTGTCCCTATAGCAGAGTCTACTTATAGATTAGAAAGTGGTAACCACATAATATCTCTAGCAAAACTACGTGAATACCTAATGTTTTTCAAGACCTACACTATAATATGAGAAATGTTATTTTGATGTTCACATTATGTCCTTGACACAAACACACATCAATAATTTGGAAGGACTTGAGGATGAATCTAAATATTCTCAGCCTACTATTTCCTGTCATGCACTTTTAGGTATTAATACTCCTCCAAATATTAAGGTGGTGTATTTCCTCAAAAAATAAAATTTGACTATATTTGTTTACTCTAGGAGTACACAGAAGTTCATCAATAGTAAGTCGGTTAAGCAATTGAACTATTTCATTTACCCAACTCCATAATTTTAAATCCTAATTATAGGTGGAGGTATCATCAATTGTTCTGGTAAATGGTATAGTACAAAGCTATGGGAGACTACCTATTATATTATCTTATATTTTCAATTATCATGAATGGGGATAACATTTTTTTGGGATTGTAATGGCTCACTACTTTATGCACATTTAAGATGAAATTTGAGTAACTATTCATGCTCATTCATTTAGAATGAAGGATATTTGAACTGCATGATTTATTGGTTAAATCTACATAATTAATTAGTTTTCACTAAATGATTAAGATAGTCAAAAAAGGTGTAAAGTAATTATTGTGTGACTATTTTTCATAGAATTTAAATCAAATAAGGAGTCTACCCATTTTTTTCTTATACACCAATTTGACTTATTTGACCTCTTTTCCTTTTGAAAGTTCAACTAACACCCAAGTTTAATTTCTCTCTTTGGTAAAAAAAAAATAGAATATGCAGGTCCATGTGGAAAACAACCAACAAGACTAAGTAAAATAAAATATTGAGATTATGAGGATAGTCTAGATCAAATAATAGTGTTAGAAATGCTCTAAATAAACATGCAAAAAGAGATGAAATAGGGGAGAATAGAGTTATAGAAATAAAACACAAAATTTTTATATATTATATTCAACTAAAATAGTATTACAACTTGTTTATAATGCATAAAATTGTACAACTACAGTTTTTCAAAAGACTCACAATAGCATAATTTCCATTTTTCATGCTTCAAATTTTCCATGTCAGGATTTGAATTTTCCAAGTTGGGCTTCAAATTTGATTTGCATCATCAAAATTCTTAGCATCCAATTTTAAAATAGAAAACTTGTACAACTACAATTTTTTAAAAGTTTCACAATAGTATAATTTCTATTTTCCATGTCAAGCTTCAAATTTTCTATGTTGGGCTTCAAAATCTGATTTTCATCATCAAAATTTTTAGCATCCAACTTTACAATAGAAAAATATTTGGCTCTACAAAGATGTTATGATTGTTATCATAATTTCCTTAAAATTAAGACTCTTTCCTATGTGAAAAAATATACTTTCTAAAAGAGTAATTACTAAATATAAAATACAATCCCTCGAAAGAATAAACTCACCATTAATTTCATGGAGTGGAGATTCATTGCAGCCAAAAGAACCTTACCATTATGGTAGGGTGATATTTATGTATATTTTGATAGCGATCCCTAGATATTCCATATTTAATTCAAATTTGATTGTCATTTTATTTAATATTTTGGACTTTATAATTAGATAATAAAACTAAATTTGAAACATGTTAAATAGTGTACAGTCTATTTATATGTAAAAAAGGGTAACATTGTCACTCTTGAATGATGACATCATAGTTAATAATGAACCCTTTATTAAATTTTAAATCATATCATCATTAACACCTTAGCATAATATGAATTATTTGAATGTCACCATTTTAATCTCTATCACATTAATTTAACACAATTTGATATTCAACATTGACATCTTAGCAAAAAATTAATTTCTCAAATAGCACCAAATTAATCTCACATTAACATGTTCAGAGTGTACTTAAACAAGGGCTTATTTCTTATGATGTGACTATTGGGTATTTTTTCCACCAATGAGGCTACTCATATATGATTTGGACATCCAATAAGAACATAAACTATATTAATTATCCTAAAGTATTAATTATCTTAAAGTATTAATTTTTATTAACATGTAAATGATGTCAAGCAAGTCTCACCATATCTAATTTAATATCACACATTAAACATATGTCTTTAATTACTAATCAATTCTATAATTATTTTATTTAAATTATATGTTCCTTAATCTCACCATATTCAAAGTAGAAAGAGCATTTTGACATCAATGGGTCCTTTTTAGGTTATAAACTGATCTTTGTTAGGTTATAAGTTGGTCCTTTTGGTTGCTCTAGATGATTATCTATAGTTTTTCAAATTTGAAATTATTAAATATATTAGTTATTAAGATTATTTGATTATAGTTATTAAAAATGTCAATTTGAATCATCCTAAAATTCATCCTTTGGGTCCCTATTGGTTTTCCACACACAAAGAAATAAATAATAATTAATAGAAATAAGTGTTAAATAACCCTAATCTCCATCATTTCATTATTCTAGCCATTTCATAATAATAATCCAAGTAAACTATCTGAATCTTAGTGATTTCATAACATAAAGTGATAAACAATAAACAAAAGGGACAAGTCAACACAAATAAATCACATATTTTAGATAGAGTAAAAAAATATATTAAACACTATTAAGATTAAATACCTAAATAAGGATTTATATAAATGATAGTAAAAAATATGTCCAACACTTTGAACACTCTACAACTTGCTCTATTTTGATTTGTTAGCACTCTATAGTGTATATGTAGAAAAAAACTAGGAATATGTAAGAAAAAGTATATATCTAATCAGACATGTTTGGCAGTTTTTGTTCCTTTTAAAAATTTGTTAAAATTATATGGACCCCATTTTGAAAAGTAAATTTAAATTTCAAATTTTTTGGGGACCCTTGCCTATTTCTTAATCCAAATGTACCTCAAGATGAGTCAAGTCAAATTGAAGGCAGTTGATATATTAAATATATTAAAATGATATTTATATATATTATATTAAAATATATAATATTTATTGAAAATATATACTAAAATTATATATTGTATAATCTAATATAATATTAAAATATTATATATTATATAATATATTTTAATATTATTATATAACATATATGTTAATATAGTTTATAAATCAAATTATAATTATATATTTCAATATAATTTATATATAATATTACTAAGTTTAATATATTAAAATATTAGTATATATATTACACACACACACACACACACACACACACACACACAATGTAAGTATATATGTAGTGGTAAGAGGGGTTATGTAAAGGGAAAGAACATAAAATTATAATTGACAGTTAAATCTATTAATTCTAAATCCTTGACAATATCAAAATAATTTCATATTTAAAGGTAAGTATGGGCATAGATTGGTCAGGATTTGAATCACCATGTAATGATTTATTCTATGATAGCTTACATTATTCATGTAAATAGATAACCTCTTATCATGTAATCTCTACATTAAAACTACAACTCCCTTGGTTTCAATCAGGGTGCATCTATATTCACTGGATAATGAGCTCAATTGTGGATGATCACATTTTGTCTTGGTGATTACAATGGAGAAATTAAATTTTGTTATAATGACACTAAAAAAATTAAAAGCGAACAAGAGAAATTTTGGTTTTATAAATTGGATAAAAAATTGAAGTGGACATATATGTTCTAAAGACACCATCTATTACATGTATTACTACTATGCCTAGTGATGATGCATTCTCAAGTATACCACCACCCCTTGTTTCTCCTAAAGATATTATTAATGTTACATCTTCAAACAATATGGATGAAAATCTACTTAATATTATGCAAGAGCCTATTTCTCAATCATTACCATCAATTAAAGTTTCATGAAGATAATTTTACTTTTATTTCCATATTTGAATTTATATAACTTTCATTGTATGGTCTTACAGTGGATTATTAAATATTTTATAATTCTTATGATCCCCTAGATATGATCAAAAAACCATGGTAGGATACCCATCAAGTGTAATTTGTTGAGACTCGTATAAGTCCTAAAACTTATATCACAATGAAAAGCATTTGTTATTAGAATGCATACAGCCCTGGTGGAAATCACAATATACATTCTCATCATATTAATATCTCTATGGAAGAGGTTTAATCATATCAAACTCTATACCTATGTAGGGTGAGATATGAGTTCACACTCGACCAACTTCTTAATAAGAAGCACCAAAGGCTTTATGAATCTAGTAATTTTATTTTTGTGGTACATTTTGTAATATAGCTTGATGTGGGGCTACCATGTTCATTGTTTGAACGGTATCACATTTTGGTTCATTTGGATTGACCTTGTAAGATGATTTGATCTTAAATTTTGTATTGTATGAGGTCAATGTAGTGACCACATATTTTAATATCTTGTTTAATGCAAGTATTTTAATTTTTCGATCATACATAGGGTCACCCTTCATGTTTCTCATTTGTTGAAATTTTTAGTTCCACAAAGTGTGGTGGCAAGGGTTGAAATGATACCTCTAATGCAAGAGGGTTATGCAATACATATTGTGAATCAAAAATATATTTGGATGTCTTTTAGGTGTTCTTATCAATGAAATAATTTTTTTCCTCCAATGCTTTAATCATTTATAATGAGGATTATGCAAAAAATCCACCTTTGTTCAAAGTATTCATTGCAGTTGACATCAAGAAGGATGAATGTGTATTCTCATTTGATGTATGTTTAATGTTTGATGTAATTAATGGCCCTGAAAGAGGAACGTCCTCCATATTCATCTCTATCATATTTGATATCTGACCATGTCAAATGTCTATTATGTTATAATTGTTTAAATCACTTGATAGAGTCACAAGTGTAAATTTAAAAAAGGTGACTCACTATTACAAGTATTTTAATTGGTGAATTTTATCTCAAAAATATTTCAAGGGGGCTAAAAATTAAAGAGTCAAATCCCTATTAGATAATTTAATCATGTAAATTAACAAATATAAATAAAATTATTTAATAAGAAAAATTATAATAATAGATAAAAAATTGTAAGCATTTTTATATTTAAAAACTATGTTTATTATTTATTTTTATTTATCATTTTTAAATCTTTAAATATTTTTACTAAATAATTTATGTTTAAATGTTTTTCTAGAGTGGTTAGTTTTCGTCTCCTCATAAAATGAAATATTTTTTAATGGAATGTTATTTTACTAAATTCCTTATTCGTATTCAAGTGGTGATAAATAGAATAAGTAAATATATACTGATAAAAAGATTTAAACACTATCACAATTTCATTGCAAATATTTTAACTATTTTCTACAAGTCTAAATCTCTTTGAATCTAGATAAGGCTCTATCCTCCAACCATAGGAATAAAAATAATACCTCTACCATTTATCAAAATGAACCATGCCAATTTTTTTATACAAGTCCACCTCTAAATCAATTTTAATGACTTGGCATGTATGTTTAATGTTTTTTTATATATTCCACTTGAATTAAAATCAAATGTTAAGAAACACATTTCATACTTAATATAATTTTGACTACTTTATGTGCCCCTAATATTGAATTAAATAACCACAAACCATCGATAGTGGTAGTTATCTAGGTTGCATCCAAGAATTCCTAAAAGTGTAGATCTCTAACTATGGCTTGTAAACATGAGTTGTTTCTTTTGATTAAGACTTAAAATAACAACAACTACTAGATGGTTATATATCATTGACTAATTAATTTTTTTAGTAAACTTCATCCATATGCATATTATAATATAATGAACTAATACATCACATAATATAATTATCATAGTGTTACTCCATAGTGCATCCATCCAATTCCCATGCCTCTCCATAAATGCAAATACAAGAAATTAACATACCTTTATGTGTATGAAGTAAAACATCACTAATTATTCAAAATTATGATAGGAAGCCATTATTTGGGCATTACAAATCTTATTTTAGATTATCAATACTATCACAAGAATATACGGTGAACATATTATGAATCTAGTATTTTTTTATGTCATTCATTATATAATATAGCTCAACATAGCATTGCCATGTTTATTGTTTGATTGGTATCATATTTTCATTCATTTAGATTAAATTTTTAAGATGGACTGATCTTAAATTTTTTATTGAATGAAACCAATGTAGTGGCCCCATACCTTAATAGCTTGTTAAATGTAAGGAGTTTCATTTCTCAGTCATGTTCAAGGTCACCCTTCATGTTTCTCATAAGTAGAAACTTTTAGTGCCATAAAGTGTGGTGGCAAGGGTTGAAATGATAACTATAATTCAAAATAGTTATGCAAGACATATTGTGAATCAAGTGGGCCATATTTTGATGCCTTTTAGGTGTTCTTCTCAATAAGATAATTTTTTTCCTCTGATGATTTAATAATTTGTAATGAGGATTATGAAAAAACCCCACCTTGGTTTAAAGTTTTCATTGAAGTTGATATTAAAAGGGATGGATATATATTCCCACTTGATGTACACTTAATATTTTATGTGATTAATAGACTTAAAAGAGGAATGTCCTCTGTATTGGTCTCTATCATATTTGATATTTGACCATGTCAGATGTCTATTGTGTTATAAGTATTTAAATTAATCGATAAAGTTACAAGTGTAAATTTAATTAAGGTGACTCACTATCATAGGTATTTGAATTGGTGAATTTTATCTCAAAAGTATTTTAGAGGGGCTAAAAATTAAGGAGTCATGACAATCCCTACTAGACATTTTAATCATGTACATTAATAAATATAAATAAACTTGTTTAATGAAAACAATTATAATAAATGATAAAAATTTATAATTATTTTTATATTTAAAATCTATGTTTATTATTTATTTTTATTTAAAATGTTTAAATATTTACATATTTTTTCTAAATAATTTATGTTTAAATATTTTTCCAGAGTGGTTAATTTTTGCCTTCTCATAAAATGAAACATATTTGAATGGAATGTTATTTTACTAAGTTCCTTATTCATATTCAAGTGGTGATAAATAGAAGAAGTAAATCGATACTGATAAAAATATTTAAGCACTATTATAATTTCATTGTAAATATTTTGACTATTTTCTACAAGTCTAAATTTCTATGAATATAGATAAGGCTCTATCCTTCAACCATAGGAATAACAAGAATCTCGTTACCATTTACCAAAATGAACCATGCCAAATTTTATACAAGTCCACCTCTAAATATATTTTAATGACTTGGCATGCATGTTCAAAGTTGTTTATGTATTCCACTACAAATACAATCAAATGTTCAGAAACACATTTCAAACTTAATATTGAATTAAATAACCAAAAATCATTGATAGTGGTAGTTATCTAGGTTTCATCCAACAATTCTTGAAAGTGTAGATCTCTAACTATGGCTTGTAAATATGAGTCATTTTTTTTTACTAAGACTCAAAATAATAACTATCAGATGGTTGTGTAGCATTGACTAATATTTTTTAGTAAATTTCACATATATACATATTATAATACAATGAACTAATACATCACACAATATAATTATCAAAGTGTCACTCGATGGTGCATACATGCAATTTCCATGCCTCTCTATAAATGCAAATACAAGAAATTAACACACTTTTATGTATATGAAGTACAACATTACTAATTATTTAAAATTATGATAAGAAGCATTATTTGGGCATTGAAAATCTTGTTGTAGCTGCTCAATACTACCACAAGAAGATATGGTGGACATATTGTGAATATAGTAATTTATTTACATGGTGCATTTTGTAATACAAGTCAATTTGGTGTTACCAAGTTCATTATTTGATTGGTATCACATTTTAGTTTATTCAGATTAACTTTGTAAGATTGTTTGATATCAAATTTTGTATTGGATAAGGACAATGTAATGACCCCATACTTCATCTTGTTTAATACAAGGAATTTCCTTTCTCGATCATGCTTAGGGTCACCCTTCATTTTACTATAAGTAAGAAATTTTAGTGCCACAAAGTGTGGTGGCAAGGGTTGAAATAATACCTCTAATTCAAGAGGGTTACGAAAGACATATTGTGAATCAAGTGGGCCATATTTGTATGCCTTTTAGGTTTTTTTATCAAAAGAGAATTTTTTTCCTCCAATTCTTTAATAATTTATAATAAGGATTGTGAAAAAGACCCACCTTGGTTCAAAGTATTTATTGAAGTTGACATCAAGGGGGACCAAAATATTTTCCTACTTGATGTAAGATAAATGTTTGATGTGATTAATGGATTTGAAAGAGGAATGTCCTATTTATTGGTCTCTATCATATTTTATATCTAACCATGTCTGATGTATATTGTGATATATGTGTTTAAATTAACTGATATTCACAAGTGTAAATTCAAGAAAGGTGACTAGCTATCATAGGTATTTGAATTGGTGAATTTTATCTCAAAGTTATTATAGGTGGGATAAAAATTAAGGAGTCAAATCCCTATTGAATAATTTAATCATGTAAATTAATAAATATAAATAAACTTGTTTAATAAGAATAATTATAATAAATGATAAAAATTTATAATTATTTTTATATTTAAAAACTGTGTTTATTATTTATTTTTATTTATAATGTCTAAATTTTTAAATATTTTTACTAAATAATTTATGTTTAAATGTTTTTTGAGAGTGGTTAGTTTTTTATTCCTCATAAAATGAAACATTTTTGCATATAATATTATTTTAGTAAATTCCTTATTCGTATTCAAGTGGTGATAAATAGAAGAAGTAAATTCATACTGATAAAAATATTTAAACACTATCACAATTCTATTGCAAATATTTTAACAATTTTATACAAGTCTAAATCTCTTTGAATCTAGATAAGTTTCTATCCTCCGACCATAGGAATAACAAGAATCCCTCTACCATTTACCAAAATGAACCATACCAATGTTTTTTATACAAGTCCATCTCTAGATCAATTTTAATGACTTGGCATGCATGTTTGGAGTTGTTTATATATTTCACTTGAATTACAATCAAATATTTTGAAACACATTTCATGCTTAATATAATTTTAACTAATTCATGCACCCCTAATATTGAATTAAACAACCACAAATCATTGACAGTGGTAGTTATCTAGGTTCCATCTAAGAATTCTTGAAAGTGTAGATCTTTAACTATGACTTATAAATATGATTTGTTTCATTTGACTAAGACTCAAAATAGTAACAACTACTACATGGTTGTGTAGCATTGACTAATTAATTTTTTTAGTAAACCTTATCTATATGCATATTATAATATAATGAACTAATACATCACATAATATAATTGTCATAGTTTAATTCCATGGTGCATCCATCCAATTTCTATGCTTCTCCATAAATATGAATACAAGAAATTAACACAAGTATATGAAGTACAACATCACTAGTTATTTAAAACTATTATAGGAAGACATTAGTTTGGAACTGAAAATTGTATTGTAGCTACTCAACACTACCTTAAGAAGATATGATGGACATATTATGAATCTAGTAATTATTTTATCTGGTGCATTTTTTAATATAACTTAATGTGGTGCTGCCATATTCATTATTTGATTGGTATCACATTTTTGTCCATTCAAATTAACTTTGAAAGATGGCTTGATATTAAATTTTGTATTGAATGAGACCAATGTAGTGCCCCCATACTTTATCTTATTTAATTCAATAAGTTTCATTTATTGATCATGCTCAGGGTCAAACTTCATGTGCCACAAATTGTGGTGACAATGGGTGAAATGATACCTTTAATGTAAGAAGCTTATGCAAGACATATTTTGAATTAAGTGAGCCATATTCAAATTCCTTTTAGATGTTCTTCTTAATGAGATAATTTTATTTCTCTAATTCTTTAATCATTTATAATGAGAATTATGAAAAATACCCACCTTAGTTCAAAGTATTCATTGAAGTTGACATCAAGGGGGATGAGTATATATTCTCACTCTATGTACACTCAATTTTTGATGTGATTAATAGACTTAAAAGAGGAATTTTCTCTGTATTAGTCTATATCATATTTGAAATCATACCATGTTAGATGTCTATTATGTTATAAGTGTTTAAATTAATTGATAGATTCACAAATGTAAATTCAAGAAAGGCTACTTGCTATCACAAGTATTTGAATTGGTGAATTTTATCTCAAAGGTATTCCAAAGGGGATAAAATTTGACTCATATACCTATTAAACAGTTTAATAATGTGAATTAATTAATATAAATAAACTTGTTTAATAAGAATAATTATAATAAATAATAAAAATTTGTAATTATTTTTATATTTAAAAACTATGTTTATTATTTATTTTTATTTATCATGTTTAAATCTTTAAATATTTTTACTGAATAATTTATGTTTAAATTGTTTTTTAGTGGTTAGTTTCTACCTCCACATAAAATAAAACATTTTTAAATGGAATGTTATTTTACTAAATTCCTTATTCATATTCAATTCATGATAAATATCTAAGAATTAAATATATAATGATAAAAATATTTAAACACTGTCATAATTTCATTGCAAATATTTTGACTATTTTCTACATGTCTAAATCTCTTTGAATCTAGATAAGGTTCTATCCTCCAATCATATAAATAATAAGAATAACTATGCCATTTATGGAAATGAACCATGCTAATTTTTGTAAACAAGTCCATCTCTATATTAATTTTAATGACTTGGCATGCATGTTCAAAGTTGTTTGTATATTTTACTTGAACTACAATCAAATGTTTAGAAAAACACATTTCATACTTAATATAATGTTGACTACTTCATGTGCCCATGTTATTGAATTAAATAATCACAAACCATTGATACTGGTAGTTATCTAGATTTCATCCAAGAATTATAAAATATGTAGATCTCTAACTATGGATTGTAAATATGAGTTGTTTGATTTGACTAAGACTCAAAATATCAATAACTTCCACATGGTTGTGTAGCATTGACTAATTAATATTTTTAGCAAACTTCATCCATATGTATATTATAATACAATGAAACAATAAATCACATAATGTAATTATCATAGTGTCATTCCATGATACATCCATCTAATTTCTATGGCTTTCTATAAATGTGAATACAATAAATTAAAACACCTTTATGTATATGAAGTACTATATCAGTAGTTTTTTAAAATTATGATAGGAAGCCATTAGTTGGGCATTAAAAATATTACAATAGATGATCAATAATACCAAAATAAGATATTTTGGACATAATGTGAATCTAGTGATTTTTTTATGTGGTGCATTCTGTAATACAACTCGATGTGGCACCACCATGTTCATTATTTGATTTGTATCACATTCTGATTCATTTGAATTAACAATGTAGGATGGCTTGATCTTAAATTTTGTATTGGATGAGGCCAATGTAGTGGCCCCATAATTTATCTTTTTTAATGCAAGGAGTTTCATTTCTCAGTTATGTTCTGGGTTACCTTTCATATTTCTCATAAGTAGGAAATTTTAGTGCCACAAAGTGTGGTGGCAAGGGTTGAAATGATACCTCTAATGCAAGTGGGTTATGTAAGACATTTTGAATCAAGTAGGGCATATTTGTATGCCTTTCAATTATTTTTATTAATGAGATATTTTTTTTCCTCCAATGATTTAATAATTTGTAATGAGGATTTTGAAAAAGGCCCACCTTGGTTCAAATAATTCATTGAAGTTGACATCAAGGGAGATGAAAAAATATTCTCACTCGATATAAGCTCAATGTTTGATGTGATTAATGGACTTGAAAGAGGAATGTCCTATGTATTGGTCTCTATCATATTTGATATCTGACCATGTCAGATATCTGTTGTGTTATGTGTTTAAATTAACTAATAGAGTCACAAGTGTAAATTCAAGAAAGATGACTCACTATCACAGGGATTTAAATTAGTGAATTTTATCTCAAAGATATTATAGGGGGACTAAAAATTGAGTCAAATCCCTATTAGATAACTTAATCATGTAAATTAACAAATATAAATAAACTTGTTTAATAATTATTATAATAAATGATAAAAAAAATTATAATTATTTTTATATTTAAAAACTATGTTTATTATTTATTTTTATTTATCATTTTTAAATCTTTAAATATTTTTTACTTAATAATTTATGTTTAAATTTTTTTTCAAAGTGGTTAGTTTTTTCCTCCTCATAAAATGAAACATTTTTGAAAGGAATGTTATTTTACTAAATTTCTTATTCATATTAAAGTGGTCATAAATATAAGTAGTAAAACCATACCAATAAAAATATTTAAACACTATCACAATTCCATTGAAAATATTTTGATTATTTTATACAAGTCTAAATCTCTCTGAATCTAGATAAGGTTCTATCCTCCAACCATAAGAATAAAAATAATCCATTTGCCATTTACCAAAATGAATCATCCCAATTTTTATATACAAGTCCACCTCTAAATCAATTTTAATGACTTGGCATGTTTGTTTAGAGTTGATTATATATTCCACTTGAACTACAATCAAATGTTCAAAAACACATTTCATACTTAATATAATTTTGACTACTTCATGTGTCCTTGATATAAAATTAAGCAACCACAAATCATTGATAGTGGTAGCTATCTAGGTTTCATCCAAGAATTCCTAAAAGTGTAAAGCTCTAACTATGGCTTGTAAATATGAGTTGTTTTGTTTGACTAAAATTAAAAATAGAAACAACTGCTAGATAGTTGTGTATCATTAACTAATTAACTTTTTTAGTAAACCTCATCCATATACATATTATAATATTATGCATTAATACATCACATAATATAATTATCATATTGTCACTCCATGGTGCATCCATCTAATTTCCATGCCTCTCCATAAATGTGAATAAAATAGATTAACACACCTTTATGTATATGAAGTACAACATCACTACTTATTTAAAATTATGATAGGAATCCATTAATTGGGTATTAAAAATCTCATTGTAACTTCCCAATACTACCACAAGAAGCTATGATGGACATATTGTGAATCTAGAATTTTTTTTGCACGATGCATTATGCAATATAGCTCAATGTGGCATTGTCATGTTTATTGTTTGGTTGGTACCAAATTTTTTTTAAATCAGATTAACTTTGTAAGATGGATTGATCTTAAATTTTGTATTGGATGAGGCCAATCTATTGGTCCCATACTTTAGCTTGTTTAATGTAATAAGTTTCATTTCTTGATCATGCTCAAGGTCACCCTTCATATTTCTCATAATTAGGAAATTTTACTACCAAAAAGTGTGGTGACAAGGGTTGAAATGATACTTCTAATGTAAGAAGGTTATGTAATACATATTATAAATCAAGGACATATTTTCATACCTTTTAGGTGTTCTTCTTAATGAGAGAATTTTTTTAATTCCAATGCTTTAATCATTTATAATGAGGATTGTGAAAAAGTCCCTCCTTGGTTCAAAGTATCCATTGAAGTTGACATCAAGAGGGATATATATATATATATATATATATATATATATATATATATTCCCACTCCATGTATGCTCAATGTTTGATGTGATTAATGTAATTGAAAGAGGAATTTATTCCATTTTGATCTTTATTGTATTTGATATCTAACCATGTTCGATGTCTATTGTGTTATAATTATTTAAATTAACTGATAGCATTATAAGTGTAAATTTGATAAAGGTGACTCCCTATCACAGTAATTTGAATTGGTGAATTTTATCTCAAAGGTATTCTTAGAGGGCTAAAAATTAAGGAGTCAAATTCCTATTAATAAATATAAATAAACTTGTTTAATAATAATAATTATAATAAATGATAAAATATTGTAATTATTTTTATATTTAAAAATTATGTTTATTATTTAATTTTATGTATAATATTTAAATAGTTTTACTAAATAATTTATGTTTAATTTTTTTTCAGAGTGCTTAGTTTTTACCTCTTCATAAAATATACATTTTTGAATGGAATATTATTTTACTAAATTCTTTATTCATATTCAAATGTTGATAAATAGAATAAATAAATCCATATTTATAAAAAGATTTAAACATTATTATAATTCGATTGAAAATATTTTGACTATTTTCTACAAGTCCAAATCTTTCTAAATATAGATAAGGTTTTATCCTCTAACCATAAGAATAACAAGAATCCCTCTACCATCTACCAAAATAAACCATGACAATTTTTATACACAAGTCCACCTATAAATCAATTGTAATGTCTTTGCATGCATGTTCTGAGTTATTTGTATATTGCACTTGAACTATAATCAAATGTTCAAAAACACATTTCATACTTAATATTAATTTTGACTAATTCATGGGTCCTTGATATTGAATTAAATAACCACAAACTATTTATAGTGGTAGTTATTTAGGTTTCATCCAAGAATTCATGAAAGTGTTTATCTCTAATTATGTCTTGTAAATATGAGTAGTTTTGTTTGACTTAGACTCAAAATAGAAACAACCACTAAATAGTTATGTATCATCAAGTAATTATTTTTTTAGTAAACCTCATCCATATGCATATTATAATGCATTGAACTAATACATCACATAATATAATTATCATAGTGTCACTCCATGGTGCATCCATCCAATTTCCATGCCTCTCCATAAATTTGAATACAAGAAATTAACACACCTTTACGTATAAGAAGTACAACATCACTAGTTATTTAAAATTGTGATAGGCAACCATTAGCTGGGTACCAAAAATCTTATTGTGGCTTGTCAATACTAATATAGTAAGATATGGTGGATATATTTTAAATCTAGTAATTTTTTTGTGTGGTGAATTCTGTAATATAGTTTGATGTGGCACTGCCATGTTCATTATTTGATTAATAGCACATTTTGGTTCATTTGAATTAACTTTGTAATATGGCTTGATCTTAAATTTTGTATTAGATGAGGCCAATCTAGTGGCCCCATACTTTAGCTTGTTTAATGAAAGGAGCTTCATTTCTAAATCATGTTCAGGGTCATCCTTCATGCTTCTTATAAGTAGGAAATTCTAGTCCCACAAATTGTGATGACAAGGGTTGAAATGATACCTCTAATGCAAGAGAGTTCTGCAAGACATATTGTGAATCAAGTGGTCCATATTTGGATGAATTTTAGGTTTTCTTCTCAATGAGATATTTTTTCCTCCAACTCTTTAATCATTTATAATGAGGATTGTGAAAAACCCCCACCTTGGTTAAAAGTATTCATTGAAATTGACATCAAAGGGGATGAATATATGTTCCCACCCTATGTATGCTCAATGTTTAATGTGATTAATGGAATTGAAAGAGGATGTCTTATGTATCAATATTTAACATATTTAATAGCTAACCATGCCAAATGTCTATTATGTTATAAGTATTTAATTAACTGATAACACAAGTGTAAATTAAAGAAAGTCAACTCTCTATCATAGGTATTTGAATTGGTGAATTTTATCTCAAAGTTATTTTAGGGGGCCTAAAAACTGAGCCAAATCCCTATTAGACAATTTAGTCATGTAAATTAATAAATATAAATAAACTTGTGTAATAATAATAATTATAATAAATGATAAATTATTTTAATTATTTTTATATTTAAAAACTAAGTTTATTATTTAGTTTTTTATATCTTGTTTAAATATTTAAATATTTTTACTAAATTATTTATGTTTAAATGTTTTTTTAGAGTGGTTAATTTTTGTCTCCTCATAAAATGAAACATTTTTTAATCAAATGTTATTTTAATAAATTGCTTATTCTTATTCAAGTGGTGATAAATAGAAGAAGTAAATCCATACTAATAAAAAGATTTAAACACTCATAATTTCATTGCAAATATTTTAACTATTTTCTACCAGTCTAAATCTAGATAAGATTTTATCTTCCAACCATAGGAATAACAAGAATCCCTCTGCCATTTACCAAAATGAACCATGATCAATTTTATATACAAGTCCATCTCTAAATCAATTTTAATGACAAGGCACGTATGTTTATAGTTGTTCATATATTTCACTTGATCTGCAATAAAATGTTCAAAAATGCATTTCATACTTAATATAATTTTGAATACTTCATGTGTCCCTGATATTGAATTAAATATCCACAAATTGTTGATAGTGGTAGTTACTTAGGTTTCATCCAAGAATTCCTAAAAGTGTTTATCTTTAATTATGGCTTGTAAATATGAGTTATTTTTTTTACTAAGACTCAAAATAGAAATAATTTCTAGATGGTTATGTAGCATCAACTAATTATTTTGTTAGCAAACCTCATCCATACACATACTATAATATAATGAATTAATACATCACATAATATAATGATCATAGTGTCACTCCATGGTGCATCCATCTAATTTACATGCCTCTCCATAAATTTAAATAAAATAAATTAACACACCTTTATGTATGTGAAGTACAACATCACTAGTTACTTAAAATTATGATAGGAAACCATTAGTTGGGTATTGAAAATCTTACTGTAGCTTCTCAATACTACTATAGTAAGATATATTGGACATATTATGAGTCTAGTAATTTTTTTGTTTGGTGAATTCTGTAATATAGATTGATGTGGTACTACCATGTTCATTGTCTAATTAATATCACATTTTGTTTCATTTGGATTAACTTTGTAAGATGGCTTGATCTTAAATTTTTTATTAAACAAGGTCAATGTAGTGGCCCTATACTTTAGCTTGTTTAATGCAATGAGTTTCATTCTCCAATCATGTTTAGATTCATCCTTCATGCTTCTTATAAGCAGGAAATTCCAGTGCCACAAAGTGTGGTGACAAGGGTTGAAATGATACCTCTAATGTAAGAGGGTTATGGAAGACATATTGTGAATCAAGTGGGCCATATTTGGATGCCTTTTAGGTGTTATTCTCAATGAGATATTTTTTCCTCCAATGCTTTAATCATTTATAATGAGGATTGTGAAAACTCCCCACCTTGGTTGAAAGTATTCATTGAAATTGACATCAAAGGGGATGAATATATGTTCCCACTCTATGTACGCTCAATGTTTGATGTGATTAATGGAATTGAAAGAGGATGCCCTATTTATCGATCTTTAACATATTTAATAGCTAACCATGCCAAATGTATATTGTGTTATAAGTATTTAAATTAATTGATAACACAAGCGTAAATTAAAGAAAGGCATCTCTCTATCACAGGTATTTGAATTGCTGAATTTTATCTCAAAGGTATTTTATTGGGCCTAAAAATTGAGTCAAATCCCTATTAGAAAATTAAATCATGTAAATTAAAAATATATAAATAAACTTGTTTAATAAGAAAAATTATAATAAATGATTAAAACTTTTAATTATTTTTATATTTAAAAATTATGTTTATTATTTATTTTTATTTATCATGTTTAAATATTTAAATATTTTTACTAAATAATTTATGTTTAAATATTTTTCAGAGTGGTTAATTTTTGTCTCCTCATAAAATGAAACATTTTTGAATCGAATGTTATTTTACTAAATTGCTTATTCATATTCAAGTGGTGATAAATAGAAGAAGTAAATCCATACTGATAAAAAGATTTAAACACTATCAGGATTTCATTGCAAATATTTTAACTATTTTATACAAGTCTAAATCTAGATAAGATTCTATCTTCAAACCATAGGAATAACAAGAATCCATCTACCATTTACCAAAATAAACCATGATAATTTTTATATACAAGTCCAACTCTAAATCAATTTTAATGACATGGCATGTATGTTTAGAGTTGTTTATATATTTCACTTGAAGTAAAATTAAATGTTTAGAAATACATTTCATACTTAATATAATTTTGAATACTTCATGTGCTCCTAATATTAAATTAAACAACCACAAACCATTGATAGTGTTAGTTATCTAGGTTTCATTCAAGAATTCCTAAAAGTGTACATATCTAAATATGACTTGTAAATATGTGTTATTTCTATTGACTAAGACTCAAAATAGCAACATTTTTCAGATGGTTGTGTAGCATTGACTAATTAATTTTTTTAATAAACTTCATTGATATGAATATTATATTTCAATGAACTAGTAACTCACATAATATAATTATCATAGTGTCACTCCATGGTGCATCCATCCAATTTATATGCCTCTCCATAAATGAGAATACAAAAAATTAACACACTTTTATGTATATGAAGTACAACATCAGTAATTATTTAAAATTATGATAGAGTGTCATTAGTTGGGCATTGAAAATTATTGTAGATACTCAATACTACCACAAGAAGATATGGTGGACATATTTTGAATTTAGTAATTTTTATGCATGATGCATTATGTAATAATTTTGATGTGGCACTGCCATATTTATTGTTTTATTTGTATCACATTTTGTTTCATTTATATTAACTTTGTAAGATGACTTCATCTTAAATTTTGTATTGGATGAGGCCAATTTAGTGGCCCCATACTTTATCTTGTTTAATGAAAGAGTTTCATTTCTCAGTCATGTTTAGGGTCACCCTTCATGTTTTTCATAAGTAAGAAATCCCATTGCCACAAAGTGTGGTGACAAGGGTTGAAATGATACCTCTAATGTAAGAGGGTTATACAAGACATATTGTGAATCAAGTGGGCCATATTTGGATGACTTTTAGGTGTTCTTCTCAATGAGATATTTTTTTCCTCCAATGCTTTAATCATTTCTAATGATAATTGTGAAAAACCCCCACCTTGGTTTAACGTATTCATTAAAGTTGACATCAAAGGGGATGAATATATGTTCCCACTTGATGTACGCTCAATTTTTTATGTGATTAATGGACTTGAAAGAGGATGTCCTCCATATTGTTCTTTATCATATTTGATATATAACCATGTCAGATGTCTATTGTGTTATAAGTGTTTAAATTAACTAATAACACAAGTGTAAATTCAAGAAAGGTGACTCTCTATCACATGTATTTGAATTGGTGAATTTTATCTCAAAGTTATTCTAGGGGGCGTAAAAATTGATTCAAATCCATATTAAACAATTTAATAATGTAAATTAATAAATATAAATAAATTTTTTTAATAAAAATTATTATTTTTACATTTAAAAACTATGTTTGTTATTTATTTTTATTTATCATGTTTAAATCTTTAAATATCTTTACTAAATAATTTATGTTTAAATTTTTTTCTAGAGTGGTTAATTTTTGTCTCCTCATAAAATGAAACATTTTTGAATGGAATGTTATTTTACTAAATTGCTTATTCATATTCAAGTGGTGATAAATAGAAGTAAATCCATACTGATAAAAAGATTTAAACACTATCACAATTTCATTGAAAATATTTTAACTATTTTCGATAATTCTCAAACTATCTTAATCTAGATAAGATTATATCCTCTAACCATAGGAATAAAAATAATCCCTCTCCCATTTACCAAAATGAACCATGATAAATTTCATATACATGTCCATCTCTAAATGAATTTTAATGGCATGGCATGTATGTTTATAGTTGTTTATATATTCCACTTAAACTACAATCAGATGTTTAAAACACATTTCATACTTAATATAATTTTGAATACTTCATGTGCCCCTGATATTGAATTAAACAACCACAAACCATTGACAGTGGTAGTTATCTAGGTTTCATTCAAGAATTCTTAAAAGTTTAGATCTCCAACTATGACTTGTAAATATGTGTTGTTTCATTTGACTTAAGACTCAAAATAGAAACAACTATCAGATGGTTGTCTAGCATTGACTAATTAATTGTTTTAATAAACCTCATCCATATGCATATTATAATACAATGAACTAATACATCACATAATACAATTATCATAGTGTCACTCCATGGTGCATCCATCTAATTTCTATGCCTCTCCATAAATGTGAATATAAGAAATTAACACACTTTTATTTATATGAAGTACATCACTAGTTATTTAAAATTATGATAGGAAGTCATTATTTGGGTATTAAAAATCTTATTGTAGCTACTCAATACTACCACAAGAAGATATGGTGAACATATTGTGAATCTAGTAATTTTTATGCGTGGTGTATTTTGTAACACAATTCGATGTAGCACTACCATATTTATTGTTTTATTAGAATCATATTTTAGTTCATTTAGATGAACTTTGTTAGATGGCATGATCTTAAATTTTGTATTGTATGAGGCCAATTTAGTGGCCTCATAGAGGTAGAGTATAGGGAAGTTGTTAACATAGCTATTGAGGCTATTTGGATTCAAGGAATTGTTTTTGAGCTTGGTATCCAAATCAGGCAACTTACAATCATATTTTGTGATAATAAGAGCACCATTCAAATTTATAGGAATCCATCCTTCATCAGAGAACCAAACACATTGAGATTCACATGTATTTCATTTGGAAGCTGATTCCTGAAAAGGTTATCAACTTAGTATTTTGCCAATCTTTAGAGCAGGTTGTTGATATTTTCACCAAACCTTTCACTGAGAGCAATTACATTCATCTATGAGCTCTTCTTGGGGTGCGGTCTAATTCAGTAGCTTCATAATATTTAGGAGGGGCTTCTAGCCTCTTCTCTTCTTTTTTTTTGTCTCTTTTTTAGGGGGAGTTTTTTCAGTGGGTTTTCTCCTTTAATCTACTTTATGAGAGACTGCATTGTACATGGGTACCTCATCATGCCTTATTTTTGGGACCCATTTTTTTTGCATTTTTCTGTATCATCGCCTACCCAAGTTGTGTTATGGAGGGTGTTGGTGTATGTCTTTTTTACCACATTTTTTGGCTACACGGTTGCATATTGCTTTCTTAGGGGCTTTAGTGTCATGTTGGTTATTTGGAAAGTTTAATATCACATTCACTAGAATGGGTTATATCTTTCCTCCTACAACCTATATATGTACATGTTCTATTTCATATTTTAATGCAATATTATGTGGATTATTCTTGTCTCATTTCTCTCTTATTCATTCTTGTAGTTGCATATATGTGTTTGCTCATTATTATGTTGTGCAATATGCATCTCACATAGCATATCAAATTGATGCATTCACTTGGTTTAGTATTCCTAGAGCTGATTTTGATAGTTGAGATAGAATAAATTATACATAATTTTAGATACTACACTCAAAGGTAAATTTGTGTTCTATTATTTCTTGTTGACTCTAATCAATTATGCATCCATTGTGTTACAATAAAGAAGTCAACGAGAAGTCCTCATTATGTGTACAACCTTAGTTTAGACATTCCCCTCAAATCCTTAGGGATTGAATGATAGTTTTAGATGGAACATCAACCATTCTGGATGGTGTTCCCATAGTTCTGGGATAGCCATCCCCTACCTTTGAAAAACCAAAGGTGGAATATTTTTGAGTGACCAATTCTTTACCAAATAAAGATGCAAAGAAGGTGAATACATAGGTAATTTTATGAAAATTTTGTGTATTTTCCATGTCTTATTTAATGTTCTTATCACATATGTAAAATGTTTAATATTTTTAAACTTTGTAACAATTTTTTGATTTTTTTATGTCATGTTTAATACTAAAGGAGGAGGGGATGGAGAAAATCAAAGGTGAGTGTTCATGAAGCACCCAATGACTATGTCTCATGAGATGTATGAGAACCTTTGGCTTCCCTTAATGTTTGATCACTCTCCATGTTCAAAAATTCTTATTTATTCCCTCTTACAATAGTCAACATTAAAATACTTTTGACACACTGTCTATTTTTCCATGTTATTTTTTGGTGTTCTAGTTAGATGGGGTGGAGTGGAGCCATGTAGATGTGGTTGATAGTCACTTGCATAATGTCTTATCCCTTAAAATGTGCATATTTTACTTTCTATTTCTTTAATCATGCTCATACATGTTTGTTGTTTCATTTATGTTTGGAATGACATATATATGTCAGCCTTTGTGGCAAGAGGAGGAAGAGTTGGGTAACCTTGATGATAACATTATTGAAGATGTTGACAATGATGGTGATGGTTGTTATCTTCTAGATGCTTCATAATTTGAAATAGAGGAGGTGCTCAATGCTCTAAGAACATTTTTATTATCTCTGAGTACATTATATTTTGTTTATTGATTTATGCTTATAACTTCACATGGATTCATTTTTAAAAAATACAATGTAGATGAGTACAATATCATTGATTTAGATATTATTAGGTGGAATGTGCACCTTTAATTGTTGAGGCCATGTGACACATTTAGTGTTAATGGTGGACATCCATAGAGGTCATGCAATAGACTTAACACTAACCATTGTAAGATTCTTTGGTGTCAATTAGTTTGAAGGAGGCTCCCAGGATGTGATGGAAGTGGGAAATGTAAGTCGAAGGGAAGATAAATCACAAAAAGAAAAATAGAAAGGAGGCCAATAGAGAGACTATTAAAAAACTAGAACATCATTAAGAGAGACATGTTGGAAATATTTTTGATGGCCAGGGATAATGTCTCTGAGTTATGTTATCTCAATAAGATAATATTGAAGAATATCAGGGATGAGATGATTGCATATAATTTGAGTGAAAAATTAGCATAGAGAATGGAAGTCTACATTCGGTAAAAAGAATATGATTGAGAAATGGAGTGAAAAATAGAATGGGTGGAGAAATTACAAGGTGCATGCAACAATGGAGCTTAAGTTAGATGTATTATTTTGAATGGTTTTCATGAATTTAAAATTAAGTTCAATTCATCTTAGGAAATTGGGTTTGTCGGCATAGTGTTTTACACTTCTTCACTTTATAAAAACAAACTTTACAATATATCAATATTGTATATATATATATATATATATATATATATATATATATATATATATATATATATATATATATATATATATATATATCTTTTGACGTAAGTTATGGCTTGTAGGAATTAATAATAATAAATACTTTGATGAACCTTGTGAGAGGAAATTATTAGTTTTTAAATATAAATAATTCTAAGAAAACAAAAAACTATGAAATTTGAATACTTTTTACTATAAGTATTTAAAAAGGTGATTGGATATTATCCATGGTTTATTTGAATACATTGTCTTATCTTGATTGCATCTATTATAAATATAAAATTGATCTAGTTTTCCATTCTTCATTTTATAATTCATGGGATCTATATAATAAAATCAAAATCAACCTCGAATTACAAGAATTTTCAATCTGTTAAATTTATTTTTCACTATATACTTTAATTTGGTTAAATATAATATAAATTTAGTCCAACAATAATCCTTCCTCTTAGTATTCCCAATAATAAGAAAATTTTATGTTTTTTCTCCTAACTCTTTCATTATGAATCATCTAATATATTTCTATTTAAATTCATTGTGTGAAACCCAAACCCAAAATCAAATTATAAAAATTTAGTGTTTTTTTTTCTTTATTTTTTTAAAATAATTTTCTTTTTTAGAATAAAAATGCTTAGACTGTTTGTGATGTAGGGTACTCTCATATAATCATTTTTTTTATAAATATTATATATTATTTCTCTATTTTTTAATATATAAATTTACTTTTAAATTTTTTTGTGAAAACAAAAACATAAAATAATTTGACAATCTAAACTTTCAAATTCCAAAGAAGTTATGTTTTAAAATTACATCTTTGAAAAAAGAAAAAAATAATTATAGTTTGCTTAAATAAATTTATAAATTTATAAAATTGAATAGTAATCCACATTGTATGGAGTTTACGAGTGATTAACAGTTTTTTATTTGTAAAAGAAAGCAAATACCTATTACCTTCAGCTTCTATACCTTTCTCACTGCTAAAAATCTTGCATACACTATATCTTTATGTTTATTGTTTATATTTTAGTCTAACCAATGTTATTATTATGACTTAGACCTTATATGTTGCTTAGAATATTATAAAATTGTTTATCATTATAGAATTAGATTACAAAGATTGTTAGTCAAACATTATTCATGTAAACATAAAGAATGCATAAATAACTTGAAAAATTAGACAAACCTATTCCAATGAGATTTGAAATGATAATGAATAATAATTAAAAGAAAGCAAATACCTATTACCTTCTCAAGTGACTCCATCATCCAAGATCAGTTCCAAGTGTGTTTTTCCTCTTGAACTAGTGTTCTTGTCTTTATCAACAATGGATGCCAAGCTCTTCCATCATCTCAAGATCATTATGCATAACATAGACTCATCATAATAAATATAATCTATGCCTATCAATTGAAGCTTGAAAATAAAACACAGTGACCAATACAAAGATTGAACACCGCTTACATAGTCTTTAAGGACATCAACTCAATGTACTTGAAACATGCGGTAAATGGATCATAATGGTATAAAATACCTATAATAAAAATAGTCTATAGGGTTTCTCCCAAGAGACAAGGCATGGTAATGGAAAATGGTAAATGGAAAATGGGTTATGTTACTCCTGTTGATATGGAGATGCACATCCTAGTAAACATGTGAGATAATAGAAATGATCAGTTATAAAAATTGATATCCAATACCCTTCCAAAATTACTATTTTTTTAATAACTTGCTATAAATATGGATCTTAATAATGTATTCATGAACTCCCTTGGTCATTTATTTTGCTTCCTCCAAGCATTGAAATAAGATATATTTGTCGTGTCTGTAAAGGAAAGTACTGCCAAGGATGGTAGGTAATGTTAGGCACAAGATAAATGATATAAGTGGATGATAATGGAATGTATAATGAATGGGAAACAATTGAAGATTGAGACTTTTAGTCACATATAATATTATTGATTCTAGATTCAACATAATTTTGGTTGTCATAGGGCCGAAGACCTCTGAATATACTCTTGGTATGACCACCAAATTTTTCCATTATTTCTTCTTGATAGTAGTTACCATCTAATTTTGTTGTAGATTGGAAGCTATAATATCTTCAATAAGAGGTTAAGAACTTTTGTGCTCAGTTTTAAGTGCCTTAATGAGGTTTTCACCAATGAATTTGCCCTGATTATCCCATACTACCCCCGCTAAGGTTTAAAGAAGAGATGTTAAAATTTAAGTTTGATTGTCTTTTAGTTCCTTCAAAAAAAATTCACTAAGATATGTTGATTTTGCTCTTTGATTGTCCCCTAACTCCTCCAAAATGGTTTCATTAGGAGATTTTTCTTATTCTAAATGAATTTGGTCTTGGTCCCCCTGATATTTTGTAAATAGTATGTTGCCATGGATGTTATTCAACAAAGTATGATTCTGTTAGTCCCAATCGATGCCTGTGAGGGGTCGAATGTAAATATAATGGCTATGTTAGATGGGGGTGATAGAATGATGAAAGGTAGCATAATATTCACAGAATACACTGGGATGATTTGGATCAATGCTAAAGTAATGCTACTCCAAAACCATAGAAGGATCATAAATATATTCAAATTGATCCACAAGGTAATTGTAACCAATGTTGTAATAGCCATGTTTGTACTCTATTTCTGAAGCTAAGTCCAAGTCAAGGGACTCTAATTTTTATATCAATTTTGATAGTGATTCTATTTCTAATGTTAAATTTGATATCAATTCAAAAAGGAAACTTGACTCTAATGTTGTTTCTTCATCTGATGTGGTTATTTCTATAATGAGGTTGTGTTAAATGTTTGGTATCGAATAAGTAATGGCCTATGATGGCATAATGGGCTCTATAAAAATTGATTCCTCCAAGAATAGTTCAACATAAACTGGCTTGTCTAAGTGAAGCCTATCAAAGAGAGATAGAAGGACAACTCGACATAATCTTATCTATCAAAAAGTGACTCCTCAATGAGTGGAAAAAGATCAAGAGACAACTCTATAGAGATTGGCTTGTCAAGGATATGAGGCTCCTTAAAAATAGGTAAAACATGAATAGGTGATTCATCATAGCTTGACTTACCATAAATGGGTGTTTCAACAATAACATCATGATCTTGGTTTAAAACTATTTGAAAAATATCAATCTTGAACAAATTTGTGTCCTCATAAGATGACTCTTATAAAGTTAATGGTAGTTGTTGAGGATCATAGATCAGTACATAATTTCTAAAGTAGGGAACATTTAGCTCAGTGTGAAAAATGGTTTACGGTTCAATAATGGGATCTCCAAAATTTAGACTATCAAATAATGGATCAATAAAATTAGGTTTGTCAAATGCATATTCATCAACAATAGGATCAATAAATATAGATGATGGGCCTAAAATGGTATTGAAGGGATGCCATATAGTTTGGTTATTCACACAAACCAAAAGAGGAGGTCCTAAAGGGTAACCTTCATGCATTGTGGAGCTAGATTTCTCACACAATCTGAAGGAAAATAGCCTAAAATGGTAATCTTCACACATTGTGAAGCTTGATCACTCACACAAGCCAAAGGGTAATATCCTAAAATGGTAACCTTTGAGTGCAATGCATAAATCAAAGGAGGATATCCAAAAATAGTAAACTTCAAGTGTGGCATGTAGATTGAAGGGGAAGGATGGGGATGACACACAAAAATCAACATTGATTGGATTGGTTTTTAACAAATAGGCTGAAAGAGGGTGACATCCTCAAACAAAATGGAGTGTTCATGTTCACCATAAAAATGCTTTACCTCACAACTAAGGCCACAAGAGACCCCATTATGAGTGTACCTTAACGTCATGTCTAGAAAGGTTTATTCTCTATATTTGTCAATATTTTAGACTATGTTATGCAAATGTTTAATCAAAGGATGGATTTTGATATTTCTTCCAGACAATTGACTAAGGAACCAAAGAGACTATAAAAGGAGGGTGGTGTGGAACCACACAAAATTAGAAGAATGATGTTCACAAATTTACTCAACTTTGGGTAAAGTTGAATCATATGCATTATAAGAGGGTATGATAACTCAAAAATTCAAGGTGAAAATTAGTAAAATGAAGCTTAAATTTTTGTGATACGTCAATACCATAAAAGCTACTCCAAATTTGATGATTTGCTACTAGAAAACTAGAAGAAAGATCTTTGGGTTAGGAAGGAGATAATACGAACCAAGAAATGTATGATGTGGAAATGTTGACACTATGGATTGCACCCTTGACATGAGGATGATCTCCTGTATTCCACACGTCAAAATGGAAACTCCCCTCTTGCCTATGGGTCTGGCAAAATTGGAAGGAGAGTCTATAGATAAGGGCTAGCTCCCTTTGATGCATCTATGTTATTCTAGTAAGTTGCTAATATATATATATATATATATATATATATATATATATATATATATATATATATATATATATAATGGGGGGGGTTGATAAAGGAGATAGATTACTGAAAAAATAGAACCTAACCTAAAAGGGTGATGCACCAAACAAGTTTGATCTACTCATACTCACACTCTGAATCATAAAAACACATACATATACTTTAACTGGTAAAAAGACTAGATTGTGGGGAGCTTGACAGGGAGGCTTTAATGGAAACACACATAAAGGGAACTTACCATAGGTGCTATAGGAAAAGCACACTATCTGGTAACCTTCTTCTGTCTCTGCATTCTAGATATAGCTCTTCTTGTCACCTGCAAGAATGGTGCTTTGTATATACTAGGTGTATTGGTATCAAGCCTATGGAAGCATTAAGAAGGAAATGACTGAACACAAGTTTAACACTTAGACACACTCAGAGATATATCCAACCAGAATAGAGGTAAAATATGTGTGTTTATTAATTCTAGGTGAAAAACTAGTAGGGCTTCGACTTACAACATGAGAGATCCTTTCTCCAAATGAGAATATTTCAATATATAGAGGAAGAAAAGGCCTTTTGGCACCCTTTTACAAATAGCCCATGTGCATTCCCAGCATTGGGAAGAGGAAGTCATTTGATAGATACTGTTGTGTCAGCCCCTATATTGATTTCAATTATTTAAGATATATTAAACGTGATATGTGAAATTATGGGCCATGCCGTTTATCTGCTCATCAATGCAAAATGAAGAAAAATGGGTCACACCGTTCACTATTTTTTCCCCTTGGTGACCACCTAGTAGATATTGTGTCAACCATCAGAGTAACTCCTTGAGTAGACACCTTACTTTGCCACTTCGACTATTTTGTCCATTTCTGCACTTGGCCCTTTTGCTTCTTCCTGGCTTTGTCTTTTCAGGTTCCTTCATCCTTCGAGAGCTATCTTTTGCTAATTCTTTAGCTCTTTGGACTCCCTCCTCGATGATCTCTTCCTTCTAGATTTAAGCCTTTGAATTCCTTTAGGTTTGTACCTTTTATTTAAAGATCAATGACTATTTCATTACCGTAAAGTTGACATTCACATGCCCATCACCATTTAGTTAGTTCCTTTGGTCTTTCCTTTGATTTCTTTGCAAGTGTTCCCTGCCCTTTGTAAGGGCACTTATCCTTCATGCTTTGGGAGACTCCCTTAAACCTTCTGATTGAACCGATCGATTGAACCAATAGTTTAATGGTTCAATGCTATGTTTTGCTCATTCATTTGACCACTCGAACCAACCACTTTGGACCAACTGATTGAACCGATTGATTGAACCAAGTGCTTGAACCAACAATGGTTCAACAGATCAATGGTTCAATGGTTCAATGGTTTCAAGTTCAAAGTGACTGAACTAAGCATTTGAACCAAACCTTTAAACCAAGCCATTGAATTTTGTCAATGAACATTGCCATTGAACCTTGTCATTGAACTTTTCCATTAAAATTTGTCATTAAACCAAAGTGTTGAACCAAAACATTAAACCAAAGTGTTGAACCAAAGCATTAAACCAAAGCAATGAACCAAAGTGTTGAACCAAAGCGATGAACCAAAGCAATGAACCAAAGCCAATGAATCTTGTCATTGAACCAAAGCATTAAACCAAAGCCATGGAACTAAAGCAATGAACCAAAGCATTTAACCTTGGCATTAAACCAACCTTGAAATTGCCTAAGTGTTGGGAACTTGTTTCTTTCTTGCAGAGTCCGTAGAAATTAGCTTGCAGAGTCCGTATAAAATAGCTTGCAGAGTTCGTAGAAAATAGCCTATAGAGTCCATAGAAACAAGACTTGTGAAAAATCAAATTTTGAATTGGCTTAGGATAACAAGGGAAGAAGGAGACCATTTTGGCCTGCTAGACCAAAATGGTCAACAATTTGGTGATTCCCAAGGGAAGCATGCCTGTTATGCTTATAAATTAGTAGCCTCAAAGTCCATTGGGCACAGAGTCAGAATGCAACTTGAAAAAAGTTAAAAATAGCCCTGACAAATCCAAGAATCAATTATGAAGGTTTTACCCCCAAAAGGAAACAAAAACACACATGAATAAGAAAACTACTAACATGTTCAAAAGCACTTAGGGAAAATAGGGAGAAAATAAGGAAAACATATACATGATGGGAGAAGGCTCAGTGATAATGCTTAAGATGTATCCCATTAACTGGGATATATAGTTCTTCACCATCCAACTTGGAGAGTTAGAATGCATTATGTTTCTTGCACTGAGTGATGATGTATGGACCACTCCATAGGGAATCAAAATTTGCATGTTTTCTAGGCTTAGCTCAATCTTCATCCCATTTCAAGATGATGTCTCCTTCAGAGAAACCTTTTGATGAAGATTTCTTGTCGATGTGTTTCTTCATCTGTTGATGGCAGTTGGTCATAAGAGCCATAGCATGGTCCCTTGTCTCTTGGAGCTCCTTCAACTCGCATAGCCTAACCTCCATGCTGTTGCCTTCTTTTAACTATAGCTGGTGAGCAAGGTCCAAGGCTAGCAATTCAAGTGAAAGAGGAATCTTAGCTTCGCTTCCATATATGAGCATGTACAGTGAGTTGCCAATTGCCCTCTTTGGAGTGACCCTATCTACCCATAGGGTTGTTTTCAACTTGGCATGCCAAGTCCTCTAATTCTCCTTCATTGTCCTCTTGATAATCTTGATCAAATTTTTGTTGGTAGATTCAGCCAGCCCATTCCCCTGTGGGTAGTAGTTTGATGAAGTGCTAAGGTAGATACCATATCTCAATGCACGTTCACTTGTTTTAGTTCCTAGAAAATCTAAAGCATTATCTATGATGATCGTAGCTAGAACCCCAAACCTTACCACCAGGTCCTCATAAAAATCTAGGACTGCACTTTCATTGGCTTCCTTCAAAGCAACAACCTCTACCCATCTTTTGAAGTAATCTGTGGCGGTTAGGACCCACTTATGTCTAGAATTGGAGGGAGGGTTAATCATCCATATAAAGTCAAGGCCCCAATGCATGAATAGCTACTCCACCTAAATAGCCTATAAAGGCATGGTAGCCAGCCATTGCTTCCCATCAAAAAGTGCACATTTCTATCACTTTCATACCTAGGCATGGGTATCCCTGAATAGAGTGGGCCAAAAATAACCAGCTCTCATTATTCTTGTAGTTATAGGCCTAGGAGCAAAGTGACCACTAGCTGGCCCATCATGGAACTCAGACAGCACCCTGTTGGCCTGACTTAGGTCTATGCACCTTAAAAGGACTCTTGAGAGATCCCTTCTGAACAACACTCCAATCAAGACATAAGGGAGAGACTAGAGTCTAAAATGTCTCCTCTTGGTCCTATCAAGGCCCTGCGAGCACTCACTAGTGAGAAGGAAATGCCTCAAGTTTGATGTCCAATCCTTTATGACAATTAGTTCTTCGACTATAGATGCATCATGAATTAGAAAACTATCCTCATTTTGTTATCTAAAGTCTGTAGCAAGGTGTTCACATAGGCCTCTCCCTCTTACCAGCTTGGTGATCTTGATATCCACATCTTATTCTATTACCTTAGTTGCCCACCCTACTCTATTTTCATTTAGGTCATGGTTGGTCAAGAAATCTTTGATGCTGGGATGTGGAACCATGACGTGAATTTTGTTGTTGGATAGCATATGCCTAAATTTCTTCAGGCTCTATATGACTACAAGGACTTGCTTCCCCAAATATGTATACCTAACCTAAAAACCCTCTAGTCCTTGGCTAAAAATTGCAAGTGGTTATTCATGGTTATCACCATTTTCTTGGGTAAGGATGGTGGAGATTAACTCTTCATTTCCAAAGGTGTAGAGGTTGAAATCTTTGGTGAAGTTAGGGCTGATCAAAGTAGGAGCCTGGGCTATAGCCTACATGTTCTCTTCAAAATTGTCCTTTCTTTGCACTGTCCATGCAAAATTCTCATCCTTCTTCAGCATAGAGGTCAATGGATTGACTACCTCCAAAAAATTTGAAATAAATATTTGGATGAAATTTATTTTACCAAAGAATCTTTGCACACCCTTTTTGTGTTTCAGCAAGGACAACTCTAGGATGGAGTGAACTCTCTCTGGATCAATGGTTAAGCCTTCCTTGGAAAAAATGTGGCTAAGGAGTTTACCCTCATGGACAATGAACACACATTTCTTTGGGTTGAGAGAGATACTAAACTCTCTACACCTCTCAAAGATTTGTCTGAGGTGTTTCATGTGTTGTCCCACCTCCTTAGAGAATACTATCACATCAACAAGATACACCAGCACAATGTTATTTATCAGGCATCAAAAGCCCATGTCCATGGCTCACTAAAAGGTGGCACCAGCATTGGACAGTTTGAATGGCATTTTCCTATAGGCAAACATCCTCCATTTGGTAGTGAAGACTATCTTGTACTGGTCATAGTCTTGCACCAAAATCTGATTATATCCTGAACACCCATCTAGGAGGGAGAAACAATCATTTCCTATCACCATTTGAAGGATCTGCTCCATGTTTGGGAGGGGATAATGGTCTTTCAAAGAGACTCTATTGAGATATTTGAAATCTACCCATAATCTGATCTCCCCATTCTTTTTTTAGACAGGGACAAGATTGGCCAGCCAAGAAGAGTGTTTGATTGGAAATATTATCCTGGACTCAATAAACTTGGTGAGTTCCTTCTACATCAAAGGCTTAATCTTTGGGTTGACAGGCCTTTGCTTCTACTTGATCAACTTGCTGCCTTCCTCCATCTCAATGGTATGTTGAGCCAAACTTGGGTTGAAACCCTTCAAATCACTATATTCCCAAGTGAAGACATTAGCAAACTCTTGGCACAACAAGATGAAGGTCTACCTTTCAGTCTGTGTACACTTTCCCAAGTGTAAGTAGCTTATCCTTGAATATTTCAACCTTTTCATAGTTCTCCTCCTTAGTTGTGATGCTTGCCTTATCACTTTTCAACTGGTCATCTTTATTGAAGATACTCTCAAGAGTGACCAAGCCTTTAGAAAGTTTATTATTCCTCAACTGAATAATTTGGCTCCCATACTATTGTTGTAGCTTAGCCTAGTTTTTAGCAATGAACTTAGCTTCTTCTTGCAAGAATAGTGCTATTATTTAGTCATTGTCAAACACATGCCAGTTAGTGATGTTGTTAGGTATAGAGGGCTAGATTACTACCTTCAAGTGGTGTGAACTATGGTCTCATCTTATTTCCCTAGGGATATCAAACTGAGCACCAACTGCTACCAGCCTATCTTCTTGCTTATTATGCTCTCTAAGAATGGAGGTAACATTGAAATCAAATAAATTATCCACTAAGTCCCATACCCTATGTTTATAAGACTTCAATAAATAATTCTTTGTCAGAGTTTGGCCTCTTACCTGATTGACAATCAACTCACTATCACCAAAAACCTACAGCTCTTTGATTCCTCTTTTCCTCACCCACTCCAAACCATGGATGAGGAATTCATACTCTATAACACTACTTGTGCAAGAAAATTGAAACCTAAAAGCTGAAAAGTATCTCTCCTCTGAAGGAGAAACTAACACCACTCCACCACCAGATCCCAATTTACTTCTTGAGCCATCAAAGAATAGCTGACATAAACCTGAGCTTTCCTATCTTACTTTCATTAGATTCAGTACAAAATTACCCTCTTTGTGCATGCAATAAATCCCAAGGCCTACCTCTTCTATGAATTTGTAAGTATCATGCTCAAAGTTGTCACTTCCCCATTCATCTAAGAGTAGGTCAGCAACTCCTTGAAGGGCAAAGGATGGAGACTGATCCACTTGGAATTCTTCCTGATCAATAATGGCATAGCTGACATTTGTTGCCTTGAGAAAGTATGGTTCTAGATGATCTCTGTGGAGTGGATCTAATTCAATCTTAACCTTAGTCCCATACTTAGTTCTAAAAACCAAATAGGACCAGTTTGATGTTAGGTAGCTACCTATCTTAGATGTGAAATCTGTGGACAAGCAAATAACAAAGTAAGGAGGGACATCCACCACTACCACATCATGAGGAATTGAGAAGGTTGGGCAAGCATGTAGCATCAAGCTTAAACCTTTCACCACCCCAAGTGTCTTTGATGGTGTTCCATCTAGCTGTAGGACTCCCTTAGTCATTTCTTCATATTTTAGCCCTAGTTTATCTCCTATGTATTTAGGCATCACTGAGGTTCTTGATCTACTATCAATGATGCAATTATGCACCAAGAAATCTCCTATGACCAAGGATAAATAAAAAGGGGGAACCTTTTCTTCTTTCTTAACTTGGCCTGATGTAGAAGGCTGCCCATTCATCATCAGAACCTTATTAGCTTTTGTTGGGATAGCTCATTCATTTAGCCCATGTAATTCTTTTTGCGACATGTCCTTTTGTCTTGGTATTGATAACAATCCCACAAGGAGATGTTCATGTGTAGCTTCTTCATCTAGTCTACCACATTGACTCGAGGGTTGCCTTCCTTCAAATTTTTTTTGTGATTACTTATAACTTGAGGCATAGGCTGAGGCACTGAAGATGCAATCGGAGGTCTAAAGTTTGGAACCTTTTGGTTCACATGTGATGAAGAAGGTGGTGCTGACATTTGGGTAGCTTCCTGAGCTTCTTCCATTGCTCTCTTTTTTAACCTTGTGTTGGCTATGACATAGTCACCCTATTTCTTGCACTACCCATGTAATTGACTACATAGAACTCACCCTCCAAGTTATTTATGAGAGTGGAGTCAGGCTGAGTTTAACTGCTACCCATGTCGGGTTGCACTGAAGCCTCAAAGCTTGAGAATTGGGTGGCTACCTGATTGTCTTATACATTTATGTAATGATTTGGCATTTCATTGGTATAAACATCCTAATCTTGACCATATCCCATGGTTGAGCAACTGGGCTGTTCTTATACCAGGTTGTTTTGAGCAGGCACCATGGCCTTAGATGATGAAGGGGCACCTAGATTATAGCCTTGAAAAGGTTTGGATTGTGAAAACTAACCCTACCCTTGATTGTAATTTTGGAAAGGGGATCTATTTGCTTGACCATACTGTTGATATCCTTGATTTGGTCAGTTGTTTTGAGCTTGCTGCCTTTTGATAGCCACTAGCTCATTTGTTGCACTTTATAATAAACTTTTGACTTCATGGAGGTCATTTGATGAAGTAGTAGGTGGATTTTCTATGCCAAGCAAAAGAGCTAAGGTGGGATTAGTAGTCTAGATTAGAGGTAATAATTTAGGAAAGAGTGGCATATAAGGCCTAGGAGCTATTTTTCCAGCCTGCACCAAGTAATTCTTAGCTACTATAGCTATGTCATAGGTGGTAGGCAACACATGTCCTACCATGGACTGTATCATAATAGTGATGTCATTGTTCAACACTTTCAAATAGTAGAGGAAATCATAACTTGGAGTTGAACTTACCAAAATAGGGATTCTATCCCATGTCTTCTAAAACTGAGTGTTGAAATCCTGCATGTATTCATGTGGAGTTATTTTTATTGTGGTTAGCTACTCAGTGAGTGAGATGTGGTTGCTCTTCTCCCCTAATTGGTTCGTTAAGAGGGTGCCCAATTCATTCCAAGAATCGACTGAATTCATGGGCAAAGACCCATACTAGTCCAGAACTTTGCCCTTGAAAGACAATGCCAACAATCTGATCATAATGTTTTCCTCAGTGACATTATGAATATTGTAGAGGTTTTCAATATCTATGATGTGTTCAATAGCGGCAATGGGCCCCTCTCCATTAAAGGGAGGCACACTTCTAAGGACTGCTCCTAGAATTGGTTCATAATGCTAGAGATTCAAAGGACTTTGACCATTAAAGGCCATAAAAGGTAAATCCATGGCTATAACAAGATTCAACTGGGGCCTTCTTGCCTGGGTGTGTCTTATAACAGGTCTGGGAAAGTGATTTGCTAGATAAGGATGGGTTTTTTCAATTCTTAGTCACTTTGCTAAGTTTAAAGGCAATTCAATGAATTCAAAAGGGACACCTCTAGCATCAGATTGTGTGGTGACATTAGGCATAGGAGGTTAGACTGGTCTTTGATTAGAAACTAATGTTCTTACCAGTGGAGTTGCCAGATGCTAAAAATGGTTGATTTGTTGTAACAGGACCAACATCAATCCTAAAACTTTGCTAAGTGTTAAAACTTAGTCCCACTAGGCATGCCAAAAACTATTGATGCAAGTGGATTGCACCCTTGATAGGAAGATGCTCTCCTATCTTCCATGCGTCAAAATGGAAACTCCCCTCTTGCCTGTGGGTCTGGAAAAATTGAGGGGAGAGTCTCTAGATAAGGGATAGCTCCCTTTGATGCATCTGAGTTATTTTAGTAAGTTGCTAATACATACATACATACATACATACATACATACATAAATACATATATACATATATATATATATATATATATATATATATATATATATATATATATATATATATATATATATATATATATATATATATAATGGGGGGGTTGAGAAAGGAGAAAGATTACTAAAAAAATAGAACCTAACCTAAAATGGTGATGCACCAAACAAGTTTGATCTACTCATACTCACACTCTGAACCATAAGAACACATACATACACTTTAACTGGTAAAAGGACCAAACTGTAGGGAGCTTGATAGGGAGGCATTAATGGAAACACACAGAAAGGGAACTTACCACACTCATTGTAGGAAAAGCACACTATCTGGTAACCTTCTTCTATCTTTGTGCTCCAAATACAGCTCTTCCTATCACTTGTAGGAATGGTGCTTTGTATATATTAGGTGTATTGGTATCAATCCTATGGAAACATTAAGAAGGAAATGACTGAACACAAGTTTAACACTCAGACACACTCAGAGATATATCAAACCAAAATAGAGGTAAAAGATGCGTGTTTATTGATTCTAAGAGAAAAAATAGAAGGGCTTCACCTTACAACATGAGATATCCTTTCTCCAAATGAGAAGATTTCAATATATAAAGGAAGAAAAGGCCTTTTGGTGTGCTTTTACAAATGGTCCATGTGCGTTCCCACCATTGGGAAGAGGAAGCCACTTGATAAATAATGTTGTGTCAGCCCCTATTTTGATTTCAAGCATTTAATATATATTAAACATGATATGTGAAATTATGGGCCATGCCATTTGTCTACTCATTAATGTAAAATGAAAAAAAATGGGTCACATCAATCACTATTTGCGCCCCTTGATGACTGCCTAGCAGATACTATGTCAACCTTCAGAGTAACTCCTTAAGTAGACACCTTCCTTTGCCACTTGGACTATTTTGTCCATTTCTACACTTGGCCCTTTTGCTTCTTCTTGGCTTTATCTTTTCTAGTTCCTTCATCCTTCAGGAGCTATCTTCTGCTAATTCTTCAACTCTTTGGATTCCCTCCTTGACGATCTCTTCCTTCTGGCTTTAAGCCTTTGAATTCCTTTGGGTTTGCACCTTTTATTTAAAGATCAACGGCTATTTCATTACCATAAAGTTGACATTCACATGCCTATTACCATTTGGTCAGTTCCTTCAGCCTTTCTTTTGTTTTATTTACAAGTGTTCCCTGCCCTTTACAAGGGTGCTTGTCCTTCGGGCTTTGGGAGACTCCCTTCAACCTTTCGATTGAACTGATCGATTGAACCAATAATTGGTTCAATAGTTCAATGGTTTAATGCTGTGTTTTGCTCATTCATTTGACCTCTTGAACCAACTACTTTGAACCAACTGATTGAACCCTTTGATTGAACTGATTGATTGAACTAAGTGCTTGAACCAACCACTTGAACCAATCGCTTGAACCAACAATGGTTCAACAGTTCAACAGTTCAATGGTTTAATGGTTCCAAGTTCAAAGTGATTGAACCAAGCTATTGAATTTTGCCGATGAACCTTGCCATTGAACCTTATCATTGAACTTTTCCGCTGATCGAAAGCGATGAACCAAAGTGTTGAACCAAAATGTTAAACCAAAGCATTGAACCAAAGCATTGAACCAAAGCAATGAACTAAAGCATTGAACCAAAGCGATGAACCAAAGCTGATGAATCTTTCCATTGAACCAAAGCATTGAACAAAAGCTGTTGAACTAAAGCAATGAACCAAAGCGTTGAACCTTGGTTTTGAACCAACCTTTAAATTACCTAAGTGTTGGGAACTTGTTTCTTTCCTACAGAGTCTATAGAAATCAGCCTATAGAGTCCATATAAAATAGCCTGCATAGTCCATAGAAAATAGCCTGCAAAGTCCATAGAAATAAGACTTGTGCAAAATCAAATTTTGAACTAGCTCAGGACAGTAAGGGAAGGAGACCACTTTGGCCTGCTGGACCAAAATGGTCAACAGGAAACATGCAAGAATTCCTAAGTATAAAACTAGAACCAAATGGGCAACACAATGCCACCACATGGTAATAGGAAGGGTAGTATAAAATATGTCTTAGGACTAAAACTGTGAGTGATACACAAGATGAATTTAGTCCACCAATGATGAGAATTATAATAAGTCTATAAATGGCCTTTAATCCAAATTGGAAATTAAACCCAAGTTCCTTCAATTCAGGTGCAAATGGCGAACCCAATTTAACACATCAACCTTATAAACTTAGAAAAGTGTAATTTCAAATTTGAACGATCAATGTAGGACTTAAGAAAAATTGGGAATTGGTTGACTCAAATGGGCAGCATAATTTTACAAATTAGATGATGTGACATAAAGTTTAAGATGATAAATTTGAAAAATAAAAATATTTATTTTCACTTGGACAGCTTAACGCCTCCTTATTTAAGAAATTGTAGACAATGTGTTTGGTTATTGATGTGTGTTTACAAGAAATTTTTTACTCAGTTCAATGACCAAATAAGATAAAATGACTAAAATAGACCAATTCAACTAAGTAATCATCTTAAATCTCTAAAACTAACAAGGTTACATGATATTATTGAATTTCATCTTTATACGTGCACTTGAGAGGAAACTAAGTGTTCATCCAAAATAAAAGTGTGTTATATAGTAGGGTATTTCACACCTCCCTTATCTTAAGTAACAATATGATGACATGAACCTTGGGGCACACATCGCATCAATAATGTTTCCATGACAAGTGGGGTTTGTCTAAAACTCTATAAGTTATGACCATCTCGATTGATTTTATGTGTATAAACTTTCATGTTTGCACATAAGATAAGAAAAATGTCAATTATATCCATGTCAAATGGCTTGTTGTGAAAAGGTCTTATCTTTTTTATAACCAGTACATCTATCACTTGCTCAGTTGAGTGTGATGTCATAAATAATCATACGTTCTAGGTTGACTTGCCACTAATGGGGATGGTTTAACCACTCAAACCACCATCCTAATGGGCTGATCCTAATTTATCTAACCTCTCCATAGAGAGGAGTTGAGCACGATGTTGGGAGATGAATCCCTAGCTCAAAGCTTCCCTAAATAAATCATGGGAGGTAATGATATCTTTCTCATAAGCTAAAATGCATGAAATAAAATCGAATTAAAAAGACTTTATAGGTTATTTTTAGATCACCCAAACCATGTAGATTTTGGGGTGAGCCTAGACAACTTCCTTTTTATGCTTTGGACAAAGACATAATATGCAATAAAAATGGTGATTTTTATCATCCAAGTTCCTTATAGGGGATGGGGGAGAGCATACACACACAAATTCCTTTTTACTCAAACAATTTAACAAAATAAATGATAGATGAATTACACAAAACAAAACTTTGAAGTGAGTTTTTTTTAAGCACTGAATTGAAGTGTTTGCATATGTTCTTTGGCCCCTTAGCCTTAAGTTGCAAAAATGTTTGAGAAATAATCATAAAAAATTCAATATAAACATGTAATTTTCCCTTTTAAGCACCAAAGGAAAGTTTCTAGTTCTTTTTAAGAACCAAAAAGAGGTTAAAAAGACTTAATGAAGTGAAAATCGATCACTTTCCTTGCTAGTCCTACATAAAAAGCTAGATAGTCTTGTTTAGCTTTGAAGTACTTTTTGCTTTGAGACAAGTAACTTTAGAAAACATGCTCTCGGGTCTACATTTTTTTGAAAACACAAAGATTGACATCGATCACTATTGATCGGTGTCGATTCTTGTAAGACCATTTTTGGTCGAAACCCAACCATCACTAGTTGAAAACAACTACCAACAATCACATGTGAACCTGAAGGCAAAAATGTTATCCTTGAAAATATTTGTTATGATAAAATCTCCAAAATTTAAGCTTATGGATCAAAACTATCTTCAAAATAGAGACTTACAAAAATCAAATTGATAGAAACAAACTTGAATAAAATCTCAAAATGTAAATTTTTGGTCATATTTCCCCTACAACCCAACTAACCATGGTTGAACCTAACCATCACCGATCACCAAAAACCATCACCGATTACTGAAAACCATCATCAATCACTATGTAACCTATGTATGCACAAAATACATTAGAAACATGGGGAAATGAGCTAAAAATGATGTTTAAGCACTTTTTAATGACTAAAATGAAAATGTAAAATTTTCACAATGTCTTCTTTGATTGAGTGGAGTCCACTATCCCAACAAGTGTGGAAAGATGTAGGATTGGATCACAAATATTGTTAGTCAAACATTAGTCATGTAAACACAAAGAATTCATTAAAAACTTAACAACCATGCCAACCTATTGCAATAGGGTTTGCAAATGATAATGCAGAATAATTGAAAGAAATAAAATACATATTACCTTCCCCAAGTGACTCCACCATCTAAGAGCGGTTTCATGCATGTTTTTGCCCTTGATCTAGTGTTTTTGTCTTTGTCAACAATGGATTCAAATCTCCTCCATTATCTCCGGATCACTGTGAACAACCTAGGTTCATGATAAGAAATGAAATCTATGCCTATTAATTGAAGATTGAAAATAAAACACAATGATCAACACAAAGAAACATTATGGAGATAATTCTCCATTATAAGTTTATAATATTTTAAATTTAAAAAAGATGTTTTATGCCTTTAAAATGATGTTTTATGCCTTAAAAATGATGTTTTATGCCCTTGTATTTATAGATTTTCCAAATGGTTTAAGATTAACCATGACCATCCATATCAAAATTGAGAAGTGTGGCCATGAATTAATCTAATATTTAAAATTAGATCCATAAAAATATTTATAATTATTTGGGAGGAAGGGGCATTAATTAGGCATGGGTGCCCATAAACGGGATATTTGTTGTATTTATGGATTGAGGATGCCACCCCAAAGATCATGTCACTAGGTGATACAGATATTGAGAATCAATTTCCAATAATGAAATAATTAATAACCTCCATGGAAAATCCAGTTAATCTCTTCATTTGAATTAATTAACTTAAACAAGATTAATCAAATTTAGTGCAATTCTTTAAAAATTGGCGCTTAATTAATATAAATGGCCAGAAAGTCCTATTAGTAGGTCATAATTTAAATCAAGAAGAATTATAAGGTGATGTTAGATGCGTACTGACCATTATCCCATTTAGTATGGTATCGACACAAAATAACAAAGGTACATGATGTGTACTAACAAATTAAAATAAAAGAGTGATGGAGAGCACAAAAAAGATGAAATCATCATTTTGATTCAAAATAAATTGATCAAAGTTAGGAATCACATAAAATGCATTACCCAATTTATAAATACATTGGCCTAAATCGACATGTGTATACAATAATCTCGAACCATTTAGCACATTTTTAGTGATTTTGGTCTAAATTATGCATTTGAGTGTAATTCACATAAGATTGATAATTTTAACACAGATAGTGTTAGGAATTGGATTCTATAATCATCTATATTTGGATGTTTTAGATTTATCCCTATTTTCTAGCTACTCAAACACTTTCATCCTAGTAAGACACCTACAACAATGCAAGTGTTCTACCCTGACATAAGTGTTCAGTGCCATAAATTCATTCAATTTACAAATGTAACATATACATATGGTCAAGCTAAGTGCTTTAAGTCAATATTGTCTCCAAAGGGATTGGTATAAATATAGGATCAATCCTCATTGATTTTTAACCTAAAAACTTCTTACCTACTAACAAAGAAACTTACAAAATACATTGAATCAATCACTCAAGTGAGTAAAACTTCTCTATTTATATATTAGTCATATGGATAACACATCTATAGGTCTGATTTACTAAAAGATCCTTCCATGAGCCACATTTGTCAAGTTACAATCTAGGTCACTATTTGTACTTGTTTATCAAATAATACATGATACACACACAAACCAAATAATAGGGGAGAACTACATAATTTTGAGTCCCTCTTCAAATTGTTAGATATGTAGGTAGTACTCATTGACATAGGGGTATTTGGATTAGATCAACAACATGTGCACACTAACCCATTTTTCCATAATATATATAAAGATGAATAACTGGGGTTTTTCTATTTTAAATGGAGTGATAGTCCATGACCAAGACTTGAATTCACTAGAGTGAATGTGACATAGAACCTAGAAGTATCCATGTGGTCACATCTAGATTCACTAGGTATACTGTACTGGACACTTACATCCAAGCCAGACATAAAAGTCAATGTAATTGTCCCAAGTTAACACAAGTATTTATAGATATATATGTACAATTACCAGAACTAGGGGACTAATCCAGAATTTACATCCAATCTAATTTCTTCCCATTCTAGATCTACATCTGTATTAGCATCACAACTAAGTATCTTGTTTTCATTATCATTGCAATATATAACATAGTAATACTTTTACATTTTAGCATATCTCAACATAATAAATTTAATATATGTCTATCTGAGTTTTTAAATTAATCGGTCTAATTTAGAGATACTCTAACATCCTTGTGCCCTAGGCTATGTTTACCCCTTTAATCATAGATTCCTCAATCTAGATTTAAAATTTTGGTGAACTCGACCATTCATCCACAAAACACTATATATTGATCTTGGTTTTCATAATTATTTGATACTGATTTTTTATTTTATTTTAATAAGTTTCAATAAGTTTAAAATCAAATTTCCTTTCCTATTAACATGTTCATTATGGATGCATGCGTAACTAGTTTTATTTGACAATTTGTGATTACAACAAAAATTTACTATTGTAATAAACTAATCCAAGGTATCAACCAAATAAATAATTAGACCTATCACTATAATGAGAGAGGGTTTAAAAAACTAGTAAAGGATGCTCAAAAAATTATTGGGTGCATGATAGGGTATCTATTATGATTTTTATAAAAAATTGTGTTACCTCTTCAAATTTATGATGTTTGACCTAATTATAATGTATCATTAAAAAAATATTAGTTTTGAGACTAGACTCAAAATTATTTAATTCATGTTCTTAAAGTATGTTCAAATTTTGAGTGTAGGTTTCACATATAATCCATACAAATTCAGGTTTCTTATTTTTTAGAAGAAAACATGTCCACTTAAGACCCCATTTCGGTAACCCAATTCTATGCACTTACCCTATCCCATATATACTAATCTCTACAATCCCATAATTCTCCCATGCCCCCATATTCACTATGTCCCTCCGTAATCATTCTCTTAAGCAGATTCATAATCCATGTCTAACCCACCTTCACCTATTAAGATTATGGATGAGGCTAATCTTGTAGACCCTAAACTTTTTATGGATATTAATCTTTCCCCTAATCATGTTGTAAATTCTATCAAGTATTTCACCCCTTCTCCTCATGCTTCTTTGATTAAAAATACTCCCTTCCCTCTCCCTAATCAGGCTCTTTTGATCCCCCTCAATTGTTTTATAAACCCTTGGAGCTTTCGTGTTGAGATTTTGACTCTAATTTCATCCCTGATACTTTTATGGGGAAAATAAAAAATTAGGGGATAAATAGAAGATGGATAACATACACAATGGGGAGAGGAAATTTGAATATAAATAACTCAAAGATGTGAGTGAGTATAAGAAACTTTATTTGAAAAGAAATGAAGAAGTAAGATCTAGTAGTGATGAGCTTCAGTTTGTTTTCATGAACAACAAAAGGAAAGACTTATATGAGTATCCCATAGAATAATTGATCTATTTGAATGAGGATATGGAGGTGATAGTTTTCTTTCCAAAATAGGGAGACACATTATTCAATTATTGGAAATAAATAGCGACCAAACTCTGATCTATTAGAGAGTTAGAATTAACAATAATGTGTTTTCTCTAATCCAGCAGGGCATAGTGAGGATATTTTGTAAATTGTGTTTCATGTATTTCAGTTTCCATAACTAGGTCATCATCCTATAGAGGCTCATCATAAGGTAATGAATTTAAGCAGTTCTCAGACACATAAGGCCTACGTATTGTGGATCTAGGATTTAATAATAATTTTTTTGTGTCCTAGAAAACTTCTTCATCAAAGCTTTCCTTAGGGTTTTCATGCACAAAGATTTTTCTATCCTTTGGTAAATTACCATACTCATGGAAAAGTCTACACCTAAAATAAATGTTCTCTTAATCAAATTTGTGTTCCAAGACCCCATCCCCATATTAGAAATCATTCTTTTTAGGAAGGGGATTGCTAAAATTTATCAAAACCTAGATTCTTGCATAGAAAATGTGATCAAAATTCAAATAAGTATCAATAGTGATTATAAAAGTGCCAAGGGTATTACCTATTACCACAAAGATATAGGGGTTATATAATTAGTTGCTAATCCAAAATGTCTAATGCAAACCAGTCCCACAGAAGGTAAAGCTTCTTCAGTCTTGAAAAGAGAGTGTCATGGCTTCATAAATAAACAAGCTCATCCCATAAACCTAAGACCACCTTGGAATACCTTGTGCCTATCCTATTCATGAGAAAATATCACAAGGAAATTTCCATTAAGGTAAATAAGATTTGATATTCTCCTGAAGTCTTCTAGGATTTTAAATCTCCTATTCTAAAGTTTTTCAAGGTAGGCCTAAAGTTCAAAAATCGACTGATAAGAGTATGGGTTTTCATATTGTCAATATTGTTTTGAATTTTAGCATGATGTATATTTACCACCGAAGAGTCACTTTCCACCTTGATGCATCCTATTTTATTCTTGTGAGGATCTTTCTTTGGCATGCATAAGGGCTAGAGAATAAAACCTTTTCCTCCATTAGCATTCTTGCTCTATGAACTTGATTATTATTACTATGTTTGTAAGCTTCCATAATCCTCAATTGGTCATCTTTTATCTATTATAATTTAATAAGACCATTTTAATGTTACGTAATTCACCGCTAACACATCTTGAGTATGCAAAGGTCAACATTTCACTTGGATTGTCATCTTCCTCATTTTGATGTGCATGTTCATGTAAGATAAACAAAAACATGTTTTAGATAGATGAATAGATTGTTGTAGCTTGATGTTTACTACACCCATTCAATAACTCCATATAAGTCAATTGAGGGTGTGTTTTTCTTTACTTTAAGTATTAAGTCATATGTTGAACTTAGAAATTTTTTAAATAACTATAACTATTATCATGATATTTTTTGTGGTCATTTTATAACTTTATATGTATCTAAGATAAAATTTTGGAGACTATTTTGAGATTAGATACTTGTAAATAAATTCAAATTTCTAATTATAATTATACAATAGTAAAGATTAAAAATATTTTTTAACACTCTACGTATTTATTGTATATAATATTTGAACACAATTAATAAGTCTATTTTACAAGAATCTTTAAATTCAATAAATCATTGTCTTGAAATAACATGAATCTATACCTAAAACTCAAAACAAATTACTGAATTCTTATAATAATTATTGTCAATTATCACCAATTATTACCTAATATTCGTGTTAGCTCTCATTTCTCTCCATTACCCTCACAGCTAGAGTGTAATTCCACATCAATGCAAAAGGCATATGAAATGCATTTTTAAGACACTATCTAATCTTTAACAAAGTTTCATACAAGCGGAAGAAAAATTATGAAATTGGAAAATATGCCGTTGCATTTTCTAAGTTGCAACACTTTTGAATTGCCAATCAAAAAGACACCAATCAAATTTAACAATTTCAGTCAGCTACATTAATCTTCTCCAACACTGTTAATGACATTTTAATATGACTTAAAATTAAAGAATAATTATATATCTTGAAATACCATGACTCTGGACCTAAAAATAAATATCAAGAGTCACTGTATATATGCATATGAACCACATTTTTTAGTCATTAGCCTCACAACTACAATGTAGTTCCACATCAGTGCAATATGCATATGAACCACATTTTTTTTGACAATATCTAAAGAATAGATTTTGTACAAGAATAAATTTTATGAAATCAAAAAATGCAAAAGTGCATTTTCTAAGATCATTAATTTTTATTAATATATTAGATGTAATTAGTTATTATAAATACATATAAAATATATATTTATATTAATTAAAATTATTTCATATTTAACATATAAATATAATAATATATAATATTATTATTATAATATCAAGATTTATATTCCACATTTGTTCTAAAAAACTATAGAAACAATAAATTTATACATCTGAAACCAAAAATCCATTGAAAAATAAAAAATGTGGGGAGATCACTATGTCTTCCTGACCTTACATTTAGCACTCACAGCTATGTCTCTTCCTTAATTGCGCCACATGTTCAATTTTTTAGTAATTTTTCATATCTATTTCTCAAGGTTTGTGTATCATCTACACAAATGGTCCTATGCCTACCAAGGAGAATCTCCAACTGGTTAAGATTTACTTCCTTCTATAGTTACTTGCATTGGAATCCAAGCTCTCAACCTAAGATGTAGCCGTGCTAACTACCAAGTTGATGGCCACTATAAAACAATGAAGGGTTGGCTCTTTAAATAAATTTTCAAGACAAATTTGAAAATTCAATGGTGACATCCACTTCCTCTGCATTAATCAATGTCAATGTCAATCAATTATTTTTAACTATTTCAAAAAAATGGGGTTGTTCAAATTATATTTTTGATTGAATTAATTGTTTGAGTCAAGTACATTCTTATATTTATTTTTAAAATCAATGCTTCTTTTTACATTAAATTTATATTTTGCGGATAAAAATAACTTTGTAATTTGATTTAGGTGGGATAAATTATTTTGACAAAGTGAGGTTTTGTAAAGTGAATGAACATAAATTATTAATTTTACCTCACTCAAAACTTATGGTTGTCGAACTAATATCACTTCTTGTGTATCAAGTATTAATAAATAAAAATATAATATTTTTTTGGGAGGTGATGGTGAAAAATGGGGTGGTGCATTCCTTTATATGATAATGAGTTGTTTAGAGATGATACAATTTTTTTATGAAGATCTTGAGTAATGATGAAGTGGTGGGAAGGGCAAGGCTGTATAGATTATGAATGTGATGAAATATTTCTAGGTGAGTTAGATGGGGATATTGAGGGCAAATGATAGGGTATTTCAATTGATGAGCTCGAAAAAGGCTATATAGATACACGTGCAACGTTTAGAGACATTTAGTATTATATATCAATGACATTTGTAGTGTCCACCAAATTGTTTAAATTACATAATATATGAATGAAATAGGTGTCATCTCAACAAAAAAAGGTGTCAAATATCTAATGATACTTATAAAAACATAGAGAATCAGCACATGTCAATCTAGACAACTCTAAAACTAATTAGATGAAAGTTCTTGATGATTTAGCTATTCAAAACCTACTTAGAAGAATCTAAAACCAATTAGATGAAATTTTGAAAAGGCTTATTTAATTAAAGACACATCCTCAATAATCTAACTCACTAATACAGGGTGTCGTACGTAAATAAATATGGATATAGATATTCCCAAAGCTTTTTGCATTTGCATTCTTAGTAACATTAATGACAAACTAGTGTAAAATAATAATTGTCAAGGTAAATAAACTAGGGTTTTTCATCAATGGTGAAGAGACAAATCTAATGGTGATGGAAAGAGATATCATAGACAACAAAAAGGAGTTTGGACAAAACCATGCAATAGAGTCTAAATAGAATACAAAAGAAGTAGATAGAGACAACTTCTAGTGTCCATAAGTCACTAGATATTTTGAAGGCATCTGGCTAGAGAGGCTTTAGAATCCCATTGGGCCAAGCAAAGGATAAAGGTCATGTTATAATTGGAAAAAATAGCCATGCAGATCGGGGATCATCCACAGAAGCTGAAAAGAATGTGATTTAGATAGGGGGATATGTAGGGAGTAGCAAGGGTATGGATGCTAGGAAACTGCTTGATAAAATGCCTCAATGAACTACAAATTTTTCCCTTCATCTCTAAACTTTGAAACTTCAATCTTTGCATACAAACTATTTGATATAATGTCTATTCAAAATTCCTCTTAGATAGATGGAACATCTAATACTAGGCATCAGGTTATAATTCATACCATCTTTGGCAAAACCATGTGTATTTGGATATAACCCATAGATCTTTTGGATAATATACAACTAAAAATAAATCACTCATAAGGAATCCATGCCGCACATAAACACCTTTTATTTGAAGGAAAACAACTTATGGATCACTCCTTACTATCAAGCTATAATATAGATAAGTATTCCACTCTTCATTTCATTATGAGATTATGAGGAGGAGGAGTTGGTGTAGGAATTTCATCTTCTTATAAGAATGGTTCTTTTAAGGATGCGATAAAAAAACACTACCAAGATAAGTACTCATAAATCTACACCCTTTTCTAGTGCCTAGATTACGGAATAGGTAGAGGAGGTAATGACAATGGAAATAAGAAAGGAATATGTGCTAAAATATAAGACAAACTTAGAGAAAGAGGTAATTATATAAAGATTTAATGGTTTTTGGCCAACTACAAATGCTTTATTTCAATGGGTATATTCAACATGGACAATGCATTGTGAAATCTCCCTCTGATCCAAGGTGTTTTTCATTATTTTTTTTTTATGAGGTTTATTATTAGAGAGTCCTAGTAGATGGCCCATGGTTTTGGGTAATGATAGGTCTTTACATCACTCTATCATTTCCTTAATTTGATCCAAATCCTACTCAGTCATCAAAATGCCAATCTAGGTATAACTTCCTAGCCTTTATCTATACCTTATTTATGCTTTCAAATAAATAGGTAATGTATTGGGAAAGTTTATCAAATTCTATGTCGAGAGAGGCAAAGTAGGTGTATGCACATTTACTCACACATGTGTAAAATTAACCTCAAAAGGGGCCTACCCGATAGAATGATAATTAGATGTGGAAACCATTAGTAATTATAGACACTAGACTTTGAGAATACAACTTTCTAATGCCATCTATTCAAGCATATTAGACATATATAGTCTTTTTGTCCATAGGGGAAAAACATCCCAATAAAAAAGAAATGTTTGAAACCAACTTAAAAATGATGGACCTTTCTGGTGCAAGATAAAAAAAATTGGATGAAGAATAAGAATAAGAGGAGGAATTCCAACATAAAATAGAGCCAAAAAATCAAAAAATAAGTGAACTAATCATTCAAGATGAGCAAATTGCTCTCACTAAGGGTGAAAGAGGAGAGGATGAGAACCTAGTAGCAATAACTAATTTGATTAGAATTATATCAGGGGGAATGAAGAGAGCTCATGAATCTGAGAAATCTGATTTGGATAAGGAAATTATGACCCACACAAACCTAAACCTTATGTTGTCAAATATTCATTCAAATATTCTAAATTTAGAAATGCATATTATCATGGTGGAGCCATTGCATGGGGTGTGGTAGGAGGTAAAAAAGAAGAAAGAGAAAATGAGAAAAATAGAAGACTATATGGTATATATCTCCCATTAACTTTCTTGGCCTTTGGATTTTTTTCAAATGATTGATTTTCATTGTTTCCCCTATCTTTTTTGGCCTTTGTATTTTTTTAAATGATTGCTTTTCAGTGTTTCCCCTATCTTTTTTCGGTTTGTTTATTCTCTCTAGTTTGAGGCATTTGTCTCCATTGTCTTTTACTAAGGCTTTTGTTGTTGTGTTGTGGAGCTTATTTCTAAATTACAATGTATTTTCAAATATTATACATTTTAAATTTATTATACACTCTATATGGACCCCTTTTAATAAAAAACCATTTTGGGTTGATTCTACCCATGGTTTTGGTACACATTATTTTATAATAGCACTTTGTTTATGTATTATGTATTGATGGATATTTCATAGGTAATAGGTCATGTGAACTAGGATTTGAGAAAGAAGAATAGAGTGTGTGAATTTAGGTACAAATTCATAAGGGTTTGTTGAGTATAGCTCCAAACAATATTTGTGCATTGTAATTGTGAGAAGACTAATCTGAGAGTGGTTTGTACTCTTGTGGCTTGTAATAAAATTTGAGAAAGTGTTTCTTGGTGGATGTGTCCCACATTAGGTGAACCACATTAAATCTAGTCTTCTTATTTTGCATGTTTATTTTTTATTCTTTCTGCATCTCTATTTATATTTATTATTATTGTGATTCTATGAAATTATTTTGCATCAATTTCTGGTTTTATTCTTAACAAATGGTATCAGAGCTTCAGGTTGTATTTAATAGAGTATTGAATCATAAGAAGGGTTATTATTTTAAGTGGTAGCTATGGCTGATGATCACAGATTAAAGGTTGAAAAGTTCAATGGATATAACTTTGGTTTATGAAAGATACAAGTGGAGGATTACCTCTATCAAAAGGACCTCCATGTTCCACTGAGAGGAAAAGTAAAGTAACCAGTGAGTATAACAGATGAATCTTGGGAGTCACTTGACATAAAATCACTTGGGGTCATTAGGTTATGCCTTGCATCTTCGGTCATTTTTAATATATCATAGGAAAAGACCACAGAAGGTCTGATGAATTCATTAGGGAAGTTATATGAGAAAACCTTTGCTTCTAATAAAATATTTTTAATGAAAAAGTTATTTAATATGAATATGTTTGAAAATGGTTCAATTGTTGATCATCTAAATGAATTAAATATGGTTGTGAGTATGTTAAATTTTACAAAAATAGATTTTGATGATGAAGTTAGGGTTTTGCTTATTTTGTGTTCCTTACCAAAGAGTTGGAATACCTTGGTATAGGTTGTAAGCAACTCAATCTTTAATAATGCCAATTTGAAGTTTGAGGATGTCATAGGAGTAATCCTTGGCAATAAAATGTGATGGAAAAGCTCTAGGGATACTTCTACTTCAGGTGATGCTTTGGCGGTGGAGAGTAGAGGGAAACAATATTTTAGAGGAAAAGGAAAGAGTTGAAAGTTAAATGGTCCTAAAAGGTAAAAATCAAGGGCTAGAATGGTATGATAGCACTGTGGAAAGACTAATCATATGAAGAAGGATTGGTTGTCTCTTTTGAACAAGAACAAAAATCAAGAAGATACCAAGGAGGTAAATGTGGCAACAAGTAATATTTGTCAAGATGCATTAATTCTCTCTGCAATATTGTTGAGTCTTTTTTTTTAGATTTTGGGGCTTCTTTTCATGTTACACCATATAAGCATTATTTTATTGATTATGTTCAAGGGGATTTTAGACATGTTTACCTTGGTGATGATGAGCCTTGTATTATAGTAGGAAAAGGAAGTGTTTAGATCAAGATGCAGAATGGGAACACTTGGCTATAGAAAGATGTCAGACATGTGCCTAAGTTGAGATAGAATTTAGTATTTGCAAGACAACTAGGCAGTGAAAGTTGTATGGTGACATTTATAGTTGACTCTTGGAAGGTAACAAAGGGTGATCTTGTAGTAGAAATAGGCAAGAAGGTTGGTACCTTGTATTTATCAAGTAGTGCTGATATTTTAAAATTACTGCAGAAGCAGATGCAACTTTGTGGCATAATAGGCTTGGTCACATGAGCCAAAAGGGTATGCAAATTTTGAAGGATAAATTACCTAGATATAAAGGATATAATTTAGATTTCTATGAATAATGTGTATATGGAAAACAAAAAAGGGTAAAGTTTCTCAATGTTGGACCTACAAGGAAGGAGAATAAGTTGGAGCTGGTTTATTTAGATGTATGGGGGCTAGCTCATGTATCTTTTATTAGTGGGTCATCTTATTATATGAATTTTATTGATAATGTAAATAGGAAAGTTTGGGTGTGTGGAATTAAGATAAAATATGATGTATTTGATATGTTTAAAATATGTAAAGCCTTGGTTGATAATGAAACAGGGCTTAAGTTAAGATGTCTTAGCTCAGATAATGGTGAGGAATATTACAACAATGCATTTTTTTATTACTATTCAAAGAATGGAATTCATAGATAGAGGATGGTTCTAATAAATCCATAGCAAAATGGAGTGTCAAAAAGGATGAAGAAGACTATCATGTAGTGTGATAGGAGCATAAGATTACATGCAAGACTGCCTCTTTAGTTTTGGGCATAAGCAGTAAACACAACTGTATATATGATAAATAGAGGTTCTTCATCTACTTTGGATGGATCTATACCTGAAGATTCTTGGTCTGGTAAGATCATTGTTTATTCATGTCTTAGAATATTTGGTTGTGAAGCCTTCATTCATATTGATAAGGATGATAGGACCAACTTAGAGGCTAAGTCTAAAAAATGCACCTTTATTGGTTATGGTGAGGATGACTTTGGTTTCTAGATTTGGATTTTTAAGGACAAGAAAATATTTAGGTCTAGGGATGTTGTATTTAATGAAAAATTCATTAATAAATAATAATTATAGGATCAGAAAGAGGATTCTAGAAAAGAGTACATAGTACTGGAGGACATTGTAGATGATAAAGTGTCTAAATAACCAGTTCAAGTACCTACTCCACAAGAACCCCAAACTCCTATGTTGAGAAGTTATTCTAGGGTAAGAAGGGATCTTAAAAAAAATTCTCCATCTCTTAATTATTTATTACTCACTGACAATGGAGAGCTAGAGTGATTTGAAGAAGAAATGCAGGTTGATGCTAGGAAGAAGTGGGAGAAAGTTATGGATGAGGAGCATCAGTCTCTCATGGAAAATTAGACTTAAGATTTAGCAACTCCACCTGAAGTTAAGAGAGCACTGTAGAACAAGTGGGTGTATAGAGTTAAAGAAGATGATAGAGGCAAGAAAAGGTATAAGGCCTGATTGGTGGTAAAGGGGTTTGCACAGAAGTAGGGAATTGATTTCAATGAGATTTTTTCCCCAATGGTAAATATGACTTCTATTAGGACTGTTCTTGGGATAGTGAAAGCAAAAGACTTGCACTTAGAGTAGTTATATGTGAAGACTACATTCCTTCATGGTGATTTGGAGGAGGACTTGTATATTGAACATCCACTGGGATATGATGTCATAGGAAAGAAGAAAATGGTGTGAAAACTCAAAAAGAGCTTGTATGGCCTATAACAAGCTCCATGATAGTGGTATAAAAAAAATTATAGTTTTATGATGGAGCAAGGATACTCTAGGTATCATTCAAACCATTATGTATATATCAAGAAGTTTGATGATGGTGATTACATTATCCTTTGTCTATATGTGGATGACATGTTATTTGCAGGTAAGAACATGCAATAAATAAAGGTACTCAAGGAGCAACTTAGTAATTCACTTGCTATGAAAGATTTAGGAGCAGAAAAACAAATCCTTGGTATGAGAATAACTTGGGATAGAAAGGAATGAAAGTTGAATATATCCTAGGAAGAGTACATCAAAAAGGTCTTGGAGAGGTTTAGTATGTAGGATGTTAAACCAGTTGGGACTCCTTTGGTATGTCATTTCAATTTATCAAAGGAGTAGTGTCCCAAGATAAAGGAGGAGAGAATCCAAATGTCACATGTACCATACTCATCAGCTATTGGTAGCCTAATGTATGTAATGGTGTACACTAGGATAGATATTTCCCATGCAGTGGGAGTAGTAAGTAAGTACATGAGTTATCCAGGTAGAGAACACTAAAATATAGTGAAGTGGATCTTTCAGTATTTGAGAGGGACCATGGGGATAATTTTAAGTTATGGTGGATTCTACACCACTTTTTTTGGTTATATATATTTATACATGGATGGAGATTTAGATAGGATTACAATAGGATATGTATTTACTATAGGTGACATAATGGCGAGCTAGATTTCATGACTACATAAACTTATGGCTTTCCCAACCACAGAGGTTGAGTATGTTGCTTCTATAGAGGAAAGTAAATAAATGATTTGGTTACAACAATTATTTGAAGATTTGGGGCATAAGTAGGATGAAGGAAAGTTATATAGTGATATTCAGAGTGATATATATCTAGCAAAGAACTCTACTTTCCACTCTAATATGAAGCACATATAGTTAAGGTATAATTTCATCATAACAGCTTCGAAGAAAAAGAATTTAAATCTGGAGAATAATCGTACCTGTAGACACCTAAAAAGTGTCTAACCCTTGGTCACTTTCATTCCTAACCCATTCCTAACAATTACTAATTTAAAATAATTAACTTATTTTGAATTAACCCCCCTCCTTTGACACCTCACCCATGACACCTCGCCTGGGACACCTCACCTTAGACTAGTTCCCATCCTATGACTCACCCAAGACCAATTCCTACTCTCTCTAACCGCCTAACAAACTCTCATGCGTATTTAGCCCAAACCTCGACATTCCCCAATGGATAAGTGCACTTGGCGGATGAAAAATGGGCTTGGTGGCTTGTTTTGCCCGTTCTAACCCCGCCGACGTCGGTCACCTGTCGACCGACGCCAGCAGAATCGCTGATGTCAGTTATACTTAACCATTTCTTCCGACTCTTTTCGGATCCGAATCAGAAATCAGTTAATCTCTGAAAGCAAATCAGGTATCCTAGTCTTGGACTATCTGTCAATCTGCGAAATATCTCAATCAAGCCTCTCACTTTCTATCTCAGGTGCAGAAACTATTTCAGGTTCTCCATCAGCAATAGGTTCTCCATGCAAGCTACATCAACAGCAGGTATGGGAATCATCGGTAGCACATCTTCCACAAGGCACAGGTAAGTCTACTGTCTGTGTTTTCATTCTCCTTTCAGTTATTACTTTCAAACAATATCTCCCTGTCCACAGACTACTCAAATCAATCCAGACCCGAATCTTGATTTATCCACCTCCTTGTTTCTCCCGTCCTCTATCCGATCATACATTCTACCCATTTAACCCGACTCTCAGACTCAGACCCTAAACCATTCAACCAAGCCCAAGACTTTGTCCACAGATCAAAACCCTGATCAGACTCTATCCACAGGCTATTCAAATAAACCCAGACCCTGACCAAACTCTGTCCACAGACCACAGACCTGCCTAGACCTTGTCCAAGCTATTTGCCCCGACCGACACCTGTCACTACCCCAACCGACGTCGGCATTTTAACCGACGTCGGCACCTTGACTAACCGACGCCGATAGGATTACCGATGCCAGCGACTGTGATCAATCCGACAGCTTCTTTCAAGTAAGTCTTTGCTTCTCTTTTTCATTTCCATTTCTTTATCATTTCAGTTCTTCATTATTCAGATATTTATCAGACATTTCTTTCCATTAATTAGTGGGTTTATATCCCTTAAGGAAGTTTTTATACTTCTGGGATCAAGCTTTCGCTTGACAACCCACCATCTGTCCATTTAACATCTTCTTTTGTCCAAGCTTCTTTTCTTTGCAGGTGTCATTCCTCCACAGCCAAAGAGGAGTGCTCACAACGTCTGGATTACGGTGCGCAGACTTTATCCAGGTACTTCACAAGCCTTGACCATTCTTTCTTTAAGTTTCTTCTCTCCTTTATATCTGAAAGCAAAATTTGAATAGAAACATTCTGGCATGCCCGGTGGGACCCCTTTAGGGCCTTCCTTGGGTTCCCTTTCTTCTTTGTTCATTTAGTTGCATTAGGCTTCTTAACCTTCACCTCTCTTTCTTCTTTTCTAAAAAAAAAAAAAAATCATAAGCAGGAAATAAAAAGAACTCTTTCTTACTTTTTCTTCCAATTCTAGACTAGTAAGAAAATCATTTTCTTCAAACCCTTTCTCCAATTTGTCTTCATTCCAATTTCATATTTCGATTTGGGACCTTAAAACTTATTGCATTTCATTTCTTGCTTTCTTGCATCTTTCTAGTCCACACGTAGTAATTAGTAAAACGCATATTGAATAAACCGTAGATCACATGATGTTACACAACCAGACCACGTGCACTCAATAAAACATAAAACTCACTTGAGACAAGGCCCGTCTGGGATTTCATCACCCAGCGGACAACCTTACCCAACCCGGCAATCCTACTTGGATTTCACCACCAAGGGGAAAGCCAACTCTGTTCTCTGGCAGAGTCTAAACTATAGTGAAAGTATATTCTAGCTAAGCGAAACTAGCTAACCACTGGAATCATGAAGTGAGGGGAGCTTGCTCCTTAGCACCAGGCCTGTACGGAAGCTAATACAGATTTTTGAGCACCTTAACTACCTGAAACCATCTTTAGATTACCTATTCTAGGACCCTTCTTATAGCCAACTTCCTCAAACATCTTATTAAGGCATAAGCCACACGATCTTAATAAAATTGTTTCTAGGGATTTAACGCTAGGCTCTGTCTGTCATCATCATATTTTCTATTTTTATCTGTCTTTTTTAAGCTGGTAAGGACGTCTTCTTCATTTCCAAAAACTTTTTTTCTGAGTTTCTGGAAAACACAGTAACCGACATCGGTCATGTAACCGACGTCGGCAACTTCTCTTTACCGACATCGGTCATCTGACCGAAATCGGCAGTATCCTTCACCGACATCAGTTTTTAAATCAACGTCGGTCTCTGTCTATTTTCTTTTTTCCAAAAATAGCAAGCTTAAAATCCAACTTTCTGACTGTCTAAACATTCATTCTGGTTTTCTGAGACTGACAGAATATAGTTTTCCGAAACCTGCCCCTTTCTTGCCTTGAATGGTTTTGACACGCAGTCAAACCAAGGCCCTTCTTGACCACGCTAGTCAACAAACACTTCCACCTTCACCATCTACAACTAGTCCAATAATGGAGTTCAACTCGGAAACTGAAAGAACTCCCATTCGCCCCACCCCACCTCAAACTCCTATCGTCCCAGAAGGGGACCAAGACTTCACATGATTCTTGGACCTTAATGTCAAAGCCTTACAACACTATCTCATGAATAGCCAAATGCGAGACTCCCTAGACAACCCAATCTATGGGATGCCGACTTCTTTAGTTGACATAAGAATCACATCAATCGCACCTACAATTCAGCCACTAGACAACACCTCCACTAATAACCCAACCGTGTCTTACCTTCAAAACATAACCTCTCCATCTAAACCTACCTCCATGGGGGTTCCGATACTCCCTCAACCTCAAGTCACCCAACCAAACCCCACACCTTTCCAAAACCTACTAGTCTCTATTCCCCCTACTCTGGCACCTATCAACACAAGAGTAACTATTTATCCGTCAACAAGCGTAGCCACTCCTCAACCATCCTTGACGGCCCCTATCCAACCTATGCCTACCAACCCCATAACACAAGTGCCCTTGGCCCCAACTTTCGCTCCAATAACCAGCTATCCATATGTTACGTCTATGCAACCATCCACGTCATACGCCCCTCCCAATATCTTTCAAGCACCTTATAATCTAGGGGGCGCTCCACCTACCAATCCGTCAGCAGATATCATCAAAATGCTGATGGATAAAATGTCTAGCTTAGAGACTTCTATTTTTGGCTCACGCAATGCTCTTTCATACGAGCAAATTTGCAATGAGCCTATTCATCCTTCCGTTCCAATTAGACCATACCCCAATCGGTGGGATCTTCCCAAATTTTCTCGCTTTCAAAGCAAGGAAGACCCACAGCAACATTTATGGGCATTTAGACATGCCTGTTACCTTATCACTCATGATGATGCATTACTCTTGCGCACCTTTCCTATGTCCCTTTCTGGCACTGCGCTCGACTGGTACAGCTCCATTGCCAGCCATTCCCTCTTCACCTTTACACAACTGGCCCAGCTCTTTCTTGACCATTTCTCCATTAACATCACCAAAAAGGTTTCGATCACAGACCTTTACACTATCCACCAATTCGAGGACGAATCAGTAGCTAATTTCATTGCTCGCTAGAGAGGTCTCATCAACCAACTCTCCTTTTCCTTACCTCAAACTGAACTTATTGAACTATTCTCCCGAGCTTGCGCCAAACACATTTCTTTTACTTTAAGGGTTCAGACCTTTCGTACCTTTGATGAAGCCTTCACGATGGCCCATAAACTTGAATTACGTGCCATCGAGGAGAACAAAGTCAAGTTGCAGAGTAAGAACCCCAACTCTAAGACTAATGACTCTTCTTCATCTAAACCTTCATCGTCAAATCCTAAGTCTAAAGCTTCAGCTAACGCTGTGGCCGTTAGACCTTCATCCTCTTCATCCGATCAAGCCGAACCCTCCACATCTCAGAGTGCCACCCGTCAATTCCAGCAGAGATACGTTCAAAGACAATATACTCCTCTTGGAGAATCTTACGCATCTATACTGGAAAAACTTGTTAAACAGGGGATTATCAACCTCCCCCAGATTCGACCACCGCCACAATTCGATCCCTCATGCGCCATCCCTACGTGGTATAGGGAAAATGACTTCTGCAATTTCCACTGTGTCAAAGGTCATGACACGGGAAACTATAAAACCTTCAAAAACATAGTCCAGGACATGCTTGAAAAGGGAGAGCTCGTTCTAGATAATCCTAATGCACCTCCAAACCAGGGCATCGACATATTCAAACAACCATTCCCCAATCATCCACCAACCCAAAATAATAATGTCCAGACCTTAATTGACAACACGCATGAACATGATATTCGAACGATCAATACGGTCTCACTTTTCAACCAACCTCAAGAGGTTAACTCATCTACCAGTCCATCACATGTGGACGAACCTCTTTCCCCGGTCAGTTCTCCATCAACCTCTCTCATCCTAGAGGATGCCTCAACCTTACCGGTGCCACCGGTCTCACCATCCTCTTTTCTTCTGCCTATGGAGGACATGACCTTACCTACTCCTCGCCCACAAGTGGAGGGCACCATAATTCCTGCCCTTTACCCACTTGAGGAGTCACACTCTCCAGTTCCTTCTCCACCAAGAGAAGAACCTGACTCTCCATCTTCCTCGACTAACGACAATCCAGCTATAACTCCCATACACCTTGGGTCTGACATTATTGCCACACCTAACACATCTTCTCAACCTCATCCAATGTCCTCCCAACCATTTTCCCGACTAGTGGAGAAATTAGAACTTCTCCCTTTAAGGAAAGTGGAACATCGGGGATTATGGGAGCATCTTAAAATTCTTCAACATTCCCTTGCCCTCTCATCTCATACTGCCAATCCTCCCAAGGCAGAATCACCCAAGACTCCAAACAAAGACCAAACCCCCGCTTCCAAATCTACATCTACCCAATCCAAACCAATCAAGCCATTTGGCATTCGCCCTCTCTCTACCCTCACTCACCCGCAAGTGAAGGTGGACTTGAACCAAACCTCGACCAAAAGTAGTCTTCCAACCAAGTCGAGAAAGACTACCAAACCACAAAGATGAACTCCTCCTCCACCGTCAACTTTGCCTTCCATCTTAGGTCCCCATCCTTCTACCCTACTTGGCATGCTTCCTACTCTGTCTCTTAACCAACACAAATTACCTCCATTACTTCCTTCACCAATCACAAGTCAATCCCCTCTCAAAAATTTGGCACCTCTCACAAAGAAAGTGCCGTCTTCACCTGTCACCGCACCACCAACCCAAAAGGTGGTATGAAAACCTTCTTCAACATCCCCCAAGCAGAAGTCACCAGCGCGTCATGCATCAACAAGCGTGGACCCTTTAGAAGGTTCATACGCTTTAATATTATGCCAACTTTTGCAAACTTCTAGCATTACCCTTCCTTCCATCAAGCCATTCCAACCTCTCAGGTCAAAACCATCTTGGTTCGATGATACAAAGATTTGTTTATACCATCGCACACTAGGACACGATACCGAGACTTGTTGTGCCCTCAAGGCAGTCATTCGCCAACATATGGAGAAAGACACTCTTCTCTTTGAGGACACTCTTGATCAACCTTCGACACTTTCCCATCCAACCTCATCAACCACATCAACATCTCGCCAACAGACCATAACCCCTTCTTCACCTACTATATTTGAAATTAATGCCATCCATATCACCACTAGGTCACACAAGGATAAGGCGAAAGAAAAAGCCGCTATTCCTTGGACCTATCCTTTTGTCCAGGCACCTCAACCACCGAAACCCAAGATTTCCATCTTAGGTGCGTCCCAACCCACTTCTTCAGAGGCAATCACAGAATCTATGATAAAACAACTTCATCAAATGCCTGTGAAGATGACCCTATATGATCTTATTCAAAGTTCCCCCCAGCATCGCCAGGCTCTAATCAAAGCCCTACAGGCAGCATAAGTCCAACCTAAAGACCCTCAACCACTTGTTGTCTTAGTCCATTCTTTATCCCCTATCGCCTCCATCACTTTCAGTAATTCTGAGATTCCTACCTCTACCGTGGAAGATCAGGATGCTACCCTTTTCATCACAGCCTACGTTGATTGAACCCGTATTAAACGAGTTATGATTGATGAGGGCACCAGCATTAATATCATTTCCTCCCACGCCTTTGACCAATTGGCCCTTCCCAAGAATTGCGTATTGAAAACTGACGCAATCCTTAGATCCTTTAATGACACCACCGCTAACACTATTGGCACTGTTGTCCTTCATATCCGCATTGGTCCACGCACAATTTCGGAGCTCTTCTACATCATTGAAGGAGAATTCCAATACAACATCCTTTTAGGGCGACCCTGGATCCGTGCCATGGCTTGCGTCCCTTCAACACTTCACCGTTGTGTCAAATTTGAACACGACAAACAAGTCCATGTTATTCTCGCTGACCCATCCCCTTTTAAGACTTGTAACACGACCTATAGCCCAAATGACATTCTTATCCCACTCAAGACATCAACCCAAACATCGCCTCCATCCGCAGAAGCGTCAACTAGTGCACAAACAGCAGTTGCCACCACATCATCTTCTCCATTAACAACCAAGAACCCCATGGACGACATCTTCCAAAGACTTTCACTAGGAGAATATGGTCTCCTTACTCTAGACATGTTCCAGACTCCTCAAGAGTATGGACAGCTTCATCAAGACCCAAGCTATGACTGTCGTATCGGAATGGTCATTCCTTATGGTCCTCCTAACCTTCGCACTAATCTCGTCTATGGGGGGCTGGATCAAGCTCCTACAGAATCAAACCCTTCATCCTCGCCTCAAATATTCACATCCGATTTCTCCTTTCTTAGCAATCCCACCTTTGCACATACCTACCTTTATAGGTGTGCATGGAAGGGTTTTGGCTTTGGACGTTACGAACAAGGCTCCCATCAGCCTATCGAAACACCCAATGACGATAATGCAAAGAAACGGTATGGACTGGGTTTCCAAGAACCCACTGAGGCTTCCACAAACCTTTCCCCTGAACTAGCCATCGACCAATTTCTTCTAGACTCACCTATTCTTCCATCCTCACCTACGGAATCGGTGGTTTCCATCCCTCCTAGTTTTTTTTTTGCATAAACACCATCCGCTTAGAACCCCTAACCTATCAGCTCAATGGGGTTCCCAAATCTCTTCCTCTCGTTTATCCTAGCATGATAGACGATGAATCATTAACCATCAACACAGTCCACTGCATAGACGATGATGCCATTCTTACCTATATGGGCGCTAATGATTCTTTCATTCAACGCTCCCTCCCTTCTGAAACACAGGTTATGTTAAATGAATCAACCATTAACATTAACCTTCAATCTTCCGATGTTCCTCATGTCTTAAAGATTGGTCAATCTTTAGACACTCAGGAGCAGCTTGACTATACCACATTTCTCTCTGACCATAGCAAGGCCTTTGCCTGGACTTACAGTGATATGCCTGGCATTGACCCCACCATCGCTACCCATAACATCGTCACAAACCTAGAGGCTAAGCCTATTAGGCAAAAGCTTCACAAAATGCATCCTCGTGTTGCACTTCTTGTCAAAGAGGAGCTTCAGCGCCTTCTTTCAGTCTCCTTCATCCAACCCATTGATTATCCGTAGTGGGTATCCAACATCGTTCCTGTTACCAAAACGACTGGGGGGATCCAAATCTGTACGGACTATCGTGACCTCAACCTAGCTTGTCCCAAGGATGACTTTCCTCTTCCAAACATTGACCAGCTTGTTGATCTCATAGCCAGTCATGAGATGTTATCTCTCATGGATGGGTTTTCAGGATATAATCAAATCCTGGTTGCACCGGAAGATCAGCACAAGACCACTTTCATTACCCCATGGGGGACTTTCTGCTATCGGGTCATGCCTTTCGGCTTAAAGAATGCAGGCACCACTTATCAGCATGTTATGACCTACATTTTTCACGATCTCCTCTATAAAATCATGGAAGACTATGTGGATGACCTACTAGGCAAGTCCAAACTTCATCGTGACCATCTGACTATTCTCAAAATCATCTTCTCTTGACTTCTTCAATACAATGTTCACCTTAACCCCAAGAAATGTGTTTTTGGGGTCCTCTCTGGTAAGCTTTTAGGCTTCATTGTTTCCTTCTGTGGCATCGAGATAGATCCCACCAAGATCTGTGCTATCCTCGAAATGCCACCCCCAACTAATCTCAAGTAGCTTCATAGTTTGCAAGGGAAACTCCAGTCCATTCAACATTTTATCTCATGACTTTCTGATCGCTGCCAACCTTTTCATCATCTTCTTAAAAAGGACATCTCTTTTACATGGGATAGGGATTGTCAAGAGGCTTTTGAAGCCCTTAAACGCTATTTGATCTCCCCACCTGTCCTCATTCCACCTCAAGACGATAAACCCTTTTACCTTTATATCTCTGCAACCAATCATTCATTAGGTGCTATGATCACGCATCGAGATGAGCATCACCACGAGCAAGCGGTTTACTACATCAGCCAAACATTAGTCGACTATGAAACTCGGTACACCCATATCGAGAAACTCTGTTTGGCGTTAGTCTTTGTTGCTACTAATCTCCGCCATTATCTTCTTAACCACAAAACCTTCATCATCACTCACACCGACCCTCTCAAGTATATGCACTCCAAGCCATATCAGAATCAACGCATGGCTCGGTGGCTCATGTTGCTTGTTGAGCTCGACCTTGAATTTGTCCAACAAAAATCTATAAAGGGGCAAGCAATCACTGATCAACTAGCCGATGCTCCTCTTCCCGACAATCAACCTTCTCACTGCGAATTTCCTGACGAGTCTATCGCCACTCTTTCCACCAATGACGCCATCTATCAGATGACCATGTTCTTCGACGGCTCCAAATGTCAACTCGGTGGAGGTGCCGGGGTCATTCTCATCCCTCTCGAAGGGGAGCCCATGCCTCTGTCTTTTAAACTCGACTTTGAATGTACCAATAATATGGCCGAATACGAAGCCTTAATTTTGGGACTTCAAACCGCCCTTTCTTTAAACATTAAGACCATCAGCATCTTTGGTGACTCTCAACTTGTCATCAATCAGGTCAATGGTTCATATCTTTGTAAAAATGAAATTTTACAAAGGTACAAGCACCGTGTTGACACTCTTCTAGCATCTTTCGACCATCACTTATTGCAGACTGTTCCTCGATCGATGAATAAGTTTGCTGATACCATGGCTTCCCTTGCCTCGCATATTCCTTCTTCATCATCACCCTCATCGAGAATTTATGTCATGGTACATCGTGTGCCATTGCCTTCATACATTTCCATTGACATCAATCTCATCCATGCCATAGACTCTAATTCACAAGATGTTTGGTATAAACAACTTGTGGACTACTTATCTCTTTCTATCGTTCCTCCCAACCTCTCTAGCAATGCACGACGAGCTTACATCAAACGCACCGTTCGCTATACCATGCTAGGTGGTCTTCTCTATAAGAGAGGTTTTGACGGCCTCCTTCTTCGCTGTCTCACCTCCACTGAAGCCTCTCACGCCATTAAGCAAGCCCACGACGGGATTTGTGGCAGACACTTCAGTGGAAATTTGGTTGCCAAGCGCATCCTTCGTCTGGGCTATTATTGGCCCACTCTTCATCAAGACTGTAGCGATTATGTTCGGTGATGCGTCAAGTGTCAGTAGCATGCTAACTTGCTTCATCTCCCTAGCCACACCTTACAAGTTGCTCAGGATTTCTGGCCTTTTTCACAGTGGGGTTTAGATCTCATCGGTGAGATTAACCCTCATTTGTCTCTTCGTCATCAGTCCATCATCACCGCCACTGAGTATTTCACTAAGTGGGTGGAAGCTATTCCTCTTGTCTCTACAAAAGCCGACAAGATCGTCGACTTCATCAATAACCACATCATCTATCACTTCGGTTTCCCTCATAAGATCATCACTGACAACGGTAAGTCCTTCAAAAACAAAACTGTCCAAAAGCTATGCGATTCATTTGGCATCAAGCTCAGTTTCTCTTCGCCTTACTACCCACAAGTAAATGGGCAGGCAGAGGCTTCCAACAAAATTTTGACTAAGATTCTCATGAAGGTGGTCAATGACACAGGAAGGGACTGGCACATTCAAATTCCCTTCGCTTTGTGGGCCTACTGCACTAGCATCCAAACCTCTATGGGTGCTACCCCTTTTTCTCTCATGTACGGAACAGAGGCCGTCTTACCTCTTGAAGTACAGATCCCATCTCTTTGCATTTCTCTACGTGACATCCTTTTCAATGATGACTTTTGTCAAGATCATTTATCTCAATTAGAGTTACTTGATGAGCATCGTCTTGCTGCCCTTAATCATCTCCATGTCTATCAAAATCGCATCAAACGTGCCTATAACAAAAATCTGAGAGAATGAGATTTTAATATCGGAGACCTCGTCCTCAAAGAGAATCAACATGTAACTAATATGGAGCAAAGTAAACGAGGCAAATTCGCTCCTAATTGGCTTGGACCTTACATTATCATGCACAAGTACGGATCAGGGACTTATCGTTTGTCTTCTCTTGAAGGCCGACCAGAACGTGAACCCCTTAATGTGTTACATCTACGACCATTCTACTGCTAGTCGAGTACTCGTTTACTTAACATTTAACTTGAGCTCGTCCCTTGAGAAATCCCTCATCCTTTTAATCCTATTATTTTTCCACCCTATTCTCTGTAACAAATCCTCTAAAACCCTTTTATACGGTATGGATACTTTGTCCTAATAAAAGGGAGCCCTTGAACTTTTATACGTCTTGTCCATGACTCAATACCTATCAACAATCAATCAAGATGTCAAAATATCCAAGGTCATAAAATAAATTAAAAAGTAGACTGCTCCCTTGAAGGACAGCTGTACTATCATTGTTGTAGCTAATAGACTGCTCCCTCGAAGGACAGCTATTCAAAAGCCCTCTTATTAAGCAAAAATCTAGACCACTCCCTTGAAGGATGGCTATGACTAAATCTGGCAATAACAGCACTATTTTAGAAGCTTCTCGCATCGATCAGCTTCACAACTGACCATCAAGCACAATGACATCACTATACAGGCTTCCCGTATTGATCAGCCTCAAAAAAAAAAAAAAAAAGGTCATGGACTTGACTTGTAGACGTCTCAGGGTCTCCTATAAAAAGGGGCAAAGTTCTCTTTGTTCTTAAAATGGGTTACCTTATCCTCCTCTCCTATCACCTACTCAAGGGACTTCGAGCTCACTTTAGTGTCAAAGTGATTCGATTACCACTCTAACACAACTTATGGTCAACGACGCAACGCATGAATGGGGTTCTTGGTTCTAATAACCCCTATCTATGCTATCCTTTTGGTCCTTGTCAATGAAAGAACAAATATTCCTTTCACTTCTCTTTTACACTTTAGTCACATTCAACCAAACCCTTTTCAACCATAACCATGACTATGACCATAACCTTGACCCTGACCAGACCATCAACAACTTTGACTCTTCCTCCCTTTTGGGAGAACTACATAGGCCTGAGGCCCTTAACGACAGGGGCTATGTAGGCAACACTCAGTTGACATGGGGTCTTCTGGGGTTAGCTCAGCCATTCTCTTCATCCTTTCTCCCATCTCATTCTTTCGGCACCTGCCAGTCACATCACAAACAATCACATATTTTTCATAATCATTAACCATTCACATCAAACATCCACATCAATATCATTAATCATCATCATATAATCATTTCATTAAAACATCACATTCATCATTATATTAGTCATCATAATCACAAACATAGCATCATAACATCAGCATCATAATCCTAAACATCATATCAAAACATCTATCAAATAAAAATAACATTAAGCACATCCATAACAATTTCTCATAACACATGTCAATAATCCAAAATAATCTCATCATATATATCTCGAAGTTCTATACAATCGCACAATCTGTGCATCTCTCGCTCTCAAAAATCAAATACATATCGCATCATCGGCACGCAGGCCGGTCAAAAGTCTGCCCTCAAGGCTGTGGCTGTGGTGGTGGTGGCGGTGGCTGAGAAGACGCTGTATCCTCTCCCCCCTCTGATCTACGCTGTCTGCACGAATCTGTAGCCATCACCTGTGACATGGACCTCTGTCGGCTCTGCTCTGCCCTCATCTCAGAGTATCGATGTATCTGAGGGAACCCCCTGATGGCTCTCTCATAATACGTGATCTCATCCAGCACATCACTGTATCTAACCATAGATACAGTCTGTGGTGGACCCATCTGACCTGCTCCTATGGCCTATCCTGACACCTGTGGCTGTGGCTGACCTCGGTGCACTGATACTAATGGTCCTGCCCCCTGTGAAAATGATGGCTGCTACAATGGGCCCTGCCCTCCAAAACTCTGCCCTGCGACTGCCTGTGCCTAGGCTGCAGCCAGCTGTCCCTGTAACAGAGTGACCTGTGCTATCAATGCTACCACCTGACCTGTCATCCCCGTCAGCTACCCTGTAACCCCTGCCAGCTGTCCCTACAAAACTGAAACTTGGGCCTAAGCCGTGTCTCTCTCCTGCCGTGCAGTGTCTCTCTCCTCGCGGGCTGTATCCCGCTCCTTCATAACAGCCTGTAGATCTGGCTGCGGCCCTACCTATACTCCTATGTACTGCCCTACCCACCATGCTATGTAGGCCTCTGTACAACCTGGGTCAGCCACCCCAGGTCCTGCTGGCAACTCCTCAAAATCTGGCTCATCTATCTCCTCTGGCAGTGGGAGCGGCGCCTCAATATCATCCCGTCTGTATAGTGGGAATGCAGGAGGTACGTCCTGTAGTAGCCCGTACTAGCGCCACACTCTCTCTACTGGCACTCTCTCGAGCTCACCGGCTCACCTGCCCTTGACCCATCTCAGGCTCTGCACACCAACCAACTGCTCTCCCTGGTCTCTGAATGCTGGATAAACCAAGTATGGTCTCCAGATGATATCTGCAGGGATCAGGGCCTCCAGTACCCCTCTATAGTGATCAATGTCCCTGACCACTCCGTCTACCCGCATCTGCACCATCACCTCGTGCCACCACCTGAATCTGACCCTGAAGCTGGCCTGGATCACCACTGGGAGGCCGAGAGGTCATGTCACCACTATATGCTCATAGGCCCAGCAGTGCAGAAAGTGGCCTATGCACAAGCTGTATCGCCGCCGCTGACTGATGCCCCACAGCTCTCTATATACTTGGGCTAAAAAGACAGGGGCCCAAGCAAACACTGTCTACTACTCTATCATATCTAGCAAAACTCCGGTTATAGCAACTGGAAACCTGCCTCCATCTACATCTGGCAATGCATACACCATGATGCCTATCATCATCAACACAGCCAGCCGATGTGCGCCCTCATCCACCGCGTACAAACGCTCATAAGTAAAGCTCACTGAGTGATAGCTCATCTCCATGACGTGCTCTCCAAACAGTGTAACCATATGAATATCATGCGCCTCTCTCGAGCATGCATACAAGTCTGCTCCGTGTACCGGCAGCCAGAAAATCTGGTACACGTCCTCAACTATGACCGTCATCTCGCCCGTGGGTAGGTGGAATGTGTTGGTGGAATGGTCCCACCGCTTGATCAGCACCACCATCAGGCTCACATCTCTCACCACTCTGCAGTAGCGTCTCAACCCACCTAATCCAATTACGCTCATCTACGCCCACTCCTCAATCGTCACACCTCTGCGTATCCGCGTCAACAAAGTCGGGAGGCGATCCCGCAGCATCAGAGTCTGTCTCGCCTGCACCCACCCAAATCAATCTCATGTTAACAATTTTCCTCCTATTTCTATTTTTATCAACTTATTTGACTATCTATGCCTATCCCGACACCCGGGAAGCCCTTGGCGTAGCTTCGACTTGACATTTTTCAACCATTCTTGACCAGGCAGTCACCGACATCGGTTAGCATGCCAGCGACAGCACTCTCCTAACCGACATCAGTCACTTAGTGACTGACATCGGCAGGATAGTAACTGACGCCGGTCGCTTGTCGGCCGACGCCGGCGATCCTACCGATGTCAGCGACTGGTTCGGCCCTAGGGCTGAACGGGGTGAGCCCTAATTTTTAGGGCTTCCCCCTTTTGCCTCCCCCAACACTCCTAAAACCTCCTAAATCACTCCTAAGCTATCCTAGACAACCTACCCACCTTTCCAGCTACCCTTCCCCTTGATTTCTGCCTAAAATAACAAAAAATTCAAAAACTAAATTCAAAACAAAACCAGTTCAAATAGGGTTCAGGGCCCTCTTACCTCGTCCCGGCATCGCCGGCGTGGTGGCACGATGGGTGCCGCTAGTGGTGGACCTCCCACGGGTCCTCTACTCCCTTCCACCATCTCTTTTGTGCCAATGACTCTGCACGGTCCTGCTGGCCCACATGCATCCCTACAGTGTGCAATCGACCCCCTCTCTCCACCAATCTCTCTCTGCCACCTAGCACTACTAATCCACTCACTCTAAGTCACTTTCACTAACTCGAATCCAGAGCTCACTTTTTCACTTTGTCAAATGTCACAAATGACTTTTGGTGGGCTGCCAATCTGGTTTTGTCGAATTTGGCATGCCGCCGACATCAGCATCGTCGTGCCCTAATCTGCCGACATCGACTGATTTCCACCGACGTCAGTCTCTTTTGGACACCGACATCGGTTATATAACTGACGTCGGTGGCCTTAAAAACTTCATCCCTCTTCAAAATGACCAAAATCACGCCCTCAATCAATCAATCCTCCAGACCATGTCATTTTAGCCCCTTGAGGCACACTTGGATCAATCTTGTATCCATCAATCGACCACCAGACATTGGAGATCATGACCATCTCCTCTGACCGCGACCACTTCCAAAGCGATTTTGCCTTGGTTGTTTTTGCATGTATGCTACCTCATGATTGGTTAGCAAAATTGTGTGCATATTTTTGGACCCTCACAAGTATAGGATCGCACGCCAGTTGATCCGCACTACTTGTGACTTTTTCATGTTTCTGGGAGCACTTCCTGAGCTTGGGATACCTAGACCACGATGACCATTTGGAGCTTCAGCTACGATTGAATAACCCAATCAGCAGCCGACTAAATGCTGAGGCCCAGTTATTTAAATTTTGGCACTCCTCGACCCTTGACCTGCGACACTTTGCCCTGACCATCTCATGCAGTGGTATGCATGCAATCATGACCTTTGCAGCATTTTCACTCACTCTTCCTCCTTCTCATCCACCTTTTGTCAAATCAGCACCCAATTCCACGTTCCTTTCTCTCAACTCCTGCTTTGAGGGGGGATACCTCACCCATAATCGGGACAACCAACCCTCACCTATTCGTGTCTACGAAATCAACTTTATCCCATACCTGGGGCAACCGACTCCTGTTTTTGTCTTACAGTTCCCTTAAAGCAATCAATAAGACAAAAAGGGGCAAATGTAGACACCTAAAAAGTGTCTAACCCTTGGTCACTTTCATTCCTAACCCATTCCTAACAATTACTAATTTAAAATAATTAACTTATTTTGAATTAACCCCCCTCCTTTGACACCTCACCCATGACACCTCACCTGGGACACCTCACCTTAGACTAATTCCCATCCTAAGACTCACCCAAGACCAATTCCTACTCTCTCTAACCGCCTAACAAACTCTCGTGCGTATTTAGCCCAAACCTCGACATTCCCCAATGGATAAGTGCACTTGGCAGATGAAAAACGGGCTTGGTGGCTTGTTTTGCCCGTTCTAACCCCACCGACGTCGGTCACCTGTCGGCCGACGCCGGCAGAATCGCTGATGTTGGTTATACTTAACCATTTCTTCCGACTCTTTCTGGATCCGAATCAGAAATCAGTTAATCTCTGAAAGCAAATCAGGTATCCTAGTCTTGGACTATCCGTCAATCTGTGAAATCTCTCAATCAAGCCTCTCACTTTCTATCTCAGGTGTAGCAACTGTTTCAGGTTCTCCATTAGCAACAGGTTCTCCATGCAAGCTACATCAACAGCAGGTATGGGAATCATTGGTAGCACATCTTCCACAAGGCACAGGTAAGTCTACTATCTGTGTTTTCATTCTCCTTTCAATTATTACTTTCAAACAATATCTCCCTGTCCACTGACTACTCAAATCAACCCAGACCCGAATCTTGATTTATCCACCTCCTTGTTTCTCCCGTCCTCTATCTAATCATACATTATGCCCATTTAACCCGACTCTCAGACTCAGACCCTAAACCATTCAACCAAGCCCAAGACTTTGTCCACAAATCAAAACCCTGATCAGACTCTGTCCACAGGCTATTCAAATAAACCCAGACCCTGACCAAACTCTGTCCACAGACCACAGACCTGCCTAGACCTCATCCAAGCTATTTTCCCCGATCGACATCGGTCACTACCCCAACCGACGTCGACATTTTAATCGACGTCGGCACCTTGACTAACCAACGCCGGTAGGATTACCGACGCTGGCGACTGTGATCAATCCGACAGCTTCTTTCAAGTAAGTCTTTGCTTCTCTTTTTCATTTCCATTTCTTTATCATTTCAGTTCTTCATTATTCAGATATTTATCAGACATTTCTTTCCATTAATTAGTGGGTTTATATCCCTTAAGGAAGTTTTTATACTTCTGGGATCAAGCTTTCGCTTGACAACCCACCATCTGTCCATTTAACATCTTCTTTTGTCCAAGCTTCTTTTCTTTGCAGGTGTCATTCCTCCACAGCCAAAGAGGAGTGCTCACAGCGTCTGGATTACAGTGCACAGACTTTATCCAGGTACTTCACAAGCCTTGACCATTCTTTCTTTAAGTTTCTTCTCTCCTTTATATCTAAAAGCAAAATTTGAATAGAAACAGTACCATTTAGAATCCTACAAACATGAGGACCAAGGTGCTCACAAGGGAGAAAATGAAGCTATGTTCAGTTTCTGTTGGCCTTCATAGTTGATAGTGAAGGGTTGAGAAGTCTGCTTAGAGGAAATTTGTCTCCAAGTGGGAGATTGTTGTGTTGTGAAGACTATTTCTAAATTACAATGTATTTTCAAATGTTATACATTTTAAATGTACTGTACACTCTATATGGAAGCTTTTTAATGGAAAACCATTTTAGGTTGATTCTACCCATGTTTTTGTACCCATTGTTTTGTAATAATACTTTGTTAATGTATTATGTATTGATGGATATTTCATAGGTAATACATCATTAGAACTAGGGTTTGAAAAAGAAGAATAGAGTGTGTGAATTCAAGTGCAAATTTAGGAGGTTATTTTTAGCATAGATCCAAATAATATTTGTTCATTGTAATTATGATAACATTGATCTCATAGTGGTTTGTACTCTCGTGGATTGTAATAAAATATAAGCAAGTATTTCTTGGTGGATGTAGCCCATATTGGGTGAATGATGCTAAATCTTGTCTTCTTATTTTGCATGTTTTTTTTTTTTTTTTGCATCGTTGTTTATATCTATTATTATTATGATTTTGTGAAATTGTTCTACATCAATTTTTGGTTTTATTCCTAACATTTGCCTCATTTATATTTTTCCATCTCTTTGTGGCATTTCAGATGTATCTTTTCATTTCAATTTGGAATAAAATGTATTGACACTTTTCTTTTTGAAATATATATATATATATATATATATATATATATATATATATATATATATATATCCTTCTTTAATGGGTCTTTGGTATTGAATTCTAGCCTTAGAAGGGAAGACAATGAGGATTGGATCCTGCCTCCTCATGGATGGTTCAAAATGAATTTTGATAGTGCTTCATCAACAATCATGGAGCATCATGCATATGCTACATTATCAAAGATTGTTGTAGGTCCCTAATTTGATCAGCTTCCCTTAAGCTAGATGATGGTATCAATAATAAGACTAAGGCCTATATGTTAGTTTTACGTATCAATTTTTCTTACCTATGGGGACTAGACAAGCTAATCATTAAGGGGGATTATATGGTCATGATTTAGGCCCTTCACAAAAAGTATGTTAAGGCCTGGTTGACCAAAAATATCTTGGAGTAGATTTGGCCCTAGATGGAGAATATTTCTTCATGAAATCTAAGCATTGCTTCAAGGAAGCCAACTTAAGTACTAAATTTATTATTAACCATAATATCAAACAAACTACTAATATTTTAATGTATAACCTGGTGAGTGCATGGTCTATTTAGTTGATATCAATTTTGATTGACCTTGGTTAGTGGTGTTGTTGATTTCTTTTAGTTATCAAAATAATTTCACTTATCCCCATTTATTCTAATGTGTTAAACCATGGCCATCCCAAAAAAAAATTGTCAATAGTTGGCTTTGTTTTCATCTTTATTGATTACTAACAAATGCCTGCAAAGAGTGAAACATGTTTAAATTATCTTTGGATTTTTTTTTATGACTATTTTTTTGGATATTTTTTTAGTCGCCCACTAGTTGTCTCCACTAGTTGTGACTTTTCATCATAGGGGAAAAGCAAAATATGGCCTTCTTTAGGTAGGTGATAGAGAGCAAACTGAAGTGTCTTTTCTGGGTACTGACTCCACAAATCTTACAATCAATATTGATAATTATGGGAGAGTCTATCATTACTTTGCATCATAGGGGAAAACCAAAATATGGCCTTTTTTAGGTAGGTGATAGAGAGCAAAGTGAAGTGTCTTTTTTGGGTGCCAACTCCACAAATCTTATATCAATATTGATAATTATCAGAGAGGCTATCATCAACTCTCATAATAAGGTAAAAAAATAACTATTTCATGGTCTCATTATTTTCTTCTAATCCACTTTTACTTCTCTAGGACAAGCAACGAGTCCTCAATTTGGTGGAATTATTTATGAATATTTTTGTAGAGTGGGTGTGACTGATGCTAGTATTACTTTTGAACTAGGAAATCATATTTATGTACCATGTTATTGAATGGATGAAGTGGTCTTGGTTCCATTAGTAATGTTTAGGGATAAGGGGAGGAAGGTTTTATACACTCTTTAACTTTCTATAATAGGTTACAGAGGATTGGAATGATGCTCTATCATGTGTTAGGAATTATATCTTGGCTCCTCCCTTGGAAGTATTGAAATATCTTATTATGTATTTGGAGGCCATTTTGCATGTAAGGCATTCTCTAGTTAAACTAGAACAAGTTAAGTTCTTCTTCAGTTTCACTAGAAAATTAGGTGTGTTTTCTCCCTACTTGGTGAAGGCCCCTCATGGGTCATGTTTTTGGGCCTCTTCCAGTCCTATGCAAGAAATTTTGTATTCAATTAGCTATAATTCAAGTCTGGGAGGCACTTTTATTCATAGAAGGAAGCGGTTGGGTGGTGGTGAATCTTTGGCCTCTTTATATTCTAATGTTTATGATTTCATACAAAAATATTAATGGGTGTGTTCCTTGCATTATTTTGATTGAATATTTTATCATCTTATTGTATAATATGACTTGATCAATATGATGGTCTATTTACTTGTTTGAATTTTTAGGGTAAGGAATGTATATAAAAAGGGACCTTCATGGACCCCTTGGACCCCAAAAGAGGAAATTGATAAAATTATAGAAGATTTTACGACATATATTTAAAAAAGACTTGAAATAGTTAAAGAGGAAAGCTATAAAGGGGGTAAATTATTAAAAAACTTAATAACATTGATGATATTTTGTAAAGGAAGGAGGAAAATTGTTCTAAAAAGCAAAAACAATGTTGAAAAAAATATTTGGTAATGGTAAAATTAAAAAAAGAAGGAATGATTAGAGTTAGAATTTATGGGATCTTGCTTAAGCGACATTCCTTTGGAAAGAGAGGGAAATGAGTTAAAGACAGCTAGATGGAAAAAACCATCCATTTTTTCCTCCTTGGACAGAGTAAGAAGGATATTTTCCTTGGGTCATGGTAGGTATGGGAAGAATGGTGAGATACCAAGAAAATGGAGTAATGGTGGTCAGTGGAATCAAGAAAAATAAAAAATGAGACAAAGAGTCTTAGTAGCATGACATTCTCTATGATAATAAAAAGTGACTCAAAGGTTTTCTGGGCAATAACTTTTAGCTATAGGCAAGTAGTGTATTTTCTTATTCTGAAAATTGTTCCAAAATGAAATATAATGAGGAATGTGGTTTCAGTTTTGAACAATTAGATATCATTATATTTATAAGCATAATAAAACATAAATATATGTCTTGGGGTCATTTTTGAACATTTCTATTAATATATCTAGTCAAAAATTGGTTGGGTTTCTAGTTTATTTAGAAATAAGTGACTGGTAAAGCTTCAGACTATGGGTATCAATGTTTTATGAACATTTTATTGCCATGCAGTCATGTTTCTTATTTGATGCTTAATTTTTATGTAAAAAACCTTTTTTATCATCTTGTGGGTAAGGGTTCACCCATACCCACTACTACATAATAAGATCCATGTTTATCTATATTAAACCCTTTGAAGATAACTCAGTGAAGGATGATTTTGGTGTGTTAAATGGCAATTTAGGGTAGTTTCTATTTCATTTATTGGTTTATACATATGGTGGATATACTAAACACTTCATAGAGGTAACCACATAACAATTTTTAGACCTGTAGGTGGTAGTAAAAACCACTTACAGGCCTAAAAATGACCCTCAACTGACCATAAATCATCTATATGAGACAGTAGCCTGGAAAACATAAACCTGTAAATAAAATGATGTTTGACAATATCAAGTTATTAAATAAACAAAACCTAATTTTTTGTAGGAAAATCTAAGTTATTTATAATGAAACATTATTAATAAAAAGGGATAAGGAACATGATATCTTGCACCCTAAAATTTGACATTCAATTTGTGGTAATGTGAATTAGTGATTTTTTATCACTTATTAAAGGCCTAGCTTTTCCCTGTACATAGTAGGACAACCTTTATAGGCAAAAATGTGGTAGGGGTTGGTTACATCCCAATTGTTTTATAAAATGACACTAAGAGTATAAGTATGGTACCTAGTGCAGTTTTAAAATGATCATGTACATATTTTTGTTCCTTTTTTAAGTCACGTTGTTAAATATTTAAGCTCACATGGCTAATACGCCTCAACCCAAGTTCCAAATTTGGGGGTTTCCTTCTTCATTGGAATCAACATCAAGAGATTGAAAAATAAGAATTTAATAACAATCAAAATTATTTTAAAGTTATTCTATTTTAGATATGCATTTTATCTTGGTCAGAATGCCTTTCCTTTTGACAAATCCATATTTCACTCAAGTTATAAAAGAAGGAAAAATATGAATATTTTACTTAAGAATTATAGTAATATATACTTAAGAATTATATGTAATACCATTATAAAATATTTTTGGATAATTTTTTATGGCATTTTATGCATGGATCTCAATCACTCCACCCACCTTGTTACATCTCACCCTACCCCATATAAATAAATATTAACTTCAAAACTAATACTAGGATTTTTTATTAGAAATTATTGATAAGTATGATTAAGAATGTGTTGTTTACTTGTTTTAATTTTAGAATATGAGCATCATATGGAGATATTGAAATAATCAAGATTATATACATTTGATTTATGCAGTAATATGTAATGATAGATCATTTATATGGTTATGATAATCATTTTAGTTTTTCTTTCTTATATGACCTGGACTAACTACCTCTTATTGGCGAGGTGGGTGTACGAGATTTTATCCCCATGACAAATAAAATGGGGAGAATGGGAGAGGGTAGTAGATGACAAAATCCATGGAAAAAAGGAATAAATTCAAAATAGTTCACATAATCCCTTGGTTGATGATTGTTGCTTTGTTTATCTAGTGTGTCTTTGTCTAGTCCTATGTATAAATGATTAGTTTGGTAATATTATAATCTTAATGATTTGTTTAAAAAATATTTTTTAATGTATTAATCTCACTAGCTTGATTGAATACTTGATTATCTTCTTTCATAGTACAAATTAATCAATATGATGGTCAATTCACTTGTCTAAATTTTTGGTGTAAGGATTGTGTTTAAAAAGAGACCTACATGGACCCATGGACCCCAAAAGAGAAAATTAATAGAATTATAGGAGATGTTATGAAATAAATTTTAAAAATACTTTAAATGGTTAAAGAGAAAGTATTAAAAAAAGGGGGGGATTACATAAGACTTAAAAACATTGATGAGATTTTTTAAGGGAAGGAGGAAAAGTGGTCCAAAAAGCAAAAAGAGTGTTAAAAAAAAAACTTTGGTATTGGTAATGTAAAAAAAGGAATGAATGATTGGGGTTGGAATACATGGGATATTTCTTAAGCCAAATTATTTTTGGGAAAGGATAAAAATGAGTTGCAGGTAGCTAGATGGCAAAAACCCTTCATTTTTTTCTCCTTGGGCAGAGTAGGAAGGATAGCTTCCATGGGATGTGGAATGTATGGGAAGAATGGTGAGCTACCAATAAAATGGAGTAATGGTGGATGGTGGAAGTAATAAAAATATAAAGGGAGAGAAAGATTCTTAGCATCATGACATTCTCCAAGAGAGGAAAAAGGTGACTTAAATGGTTTTTTGGGAAATAGCTTTTAGCTCCGGGAAGGTTGTGTATTATCTTATTTTAAAAATTGTTCCAAAATGAAGTATAATAAGGAATGTGGTTTCATTTTTGAAAAATTATATACCATTATATCTATAAATACACTAGAACATATATATATATAGCTTGGGGTCACTCTTGAAGGTTTTTATGAATATATATTGTCAAAAATTGGTTAGGTTTCTAGTCTATTTGGAAATAAGTGACTGGTAAAGCATAAGACTGTGGGTATCAGTCTTTTGTGAGCATTTTCTTGGCATGTGGTCACATTTTCTATTCATTGTTTAATTTTCACGTAGAAACCTCTTTTATGGGCTTGTGGATAAGGGTTCACCCTTACCCACCAACACATGATAAGAGCCATGTTTATTTATGTTAATCCTTTTGAAATATAACTTGGTGAAGGATGATTTTCGTGTGCTAAATGGTAATTTGGGGTAGATACTATTTCAATTATTAATTTATTCATATAGTGTTTATACCAAACACTCCATAAAGTTAACCACAAGTCTTTTTGTAGACGTTTAGGTTTTAGTAACAAGCACCTACAAGCCTAAAAATGTCCCTTAATTCACCATAAAGCATCTATATGAGATAGTAGCCTAGAAAACATAAACTTGTAAATAAAATAATGTTTGATATTATCAAGTTATTAAATAGTCAAAGCAAAATTTGTTGTAGGAAAATTTGAGTTATTTATAATGAAGCATGATTAAGAAATAAAGGGAGAAGAAACATTGTATGTTGCACCCCAAAATTTGACATTCAGTTTATAGCTATGGAAATTAGTGATTTGTTATCACTTATTAAAGGCCCAACTTTACCTTTTGCATAGTAAGAAAACCTTAATAGTAAAAAACATGGCAGGGGTTGGTTACATCCTAAGTGTTTCACAAAATGACACTAAAAATATAAGTATGGTTCCTAGTGCATTTTCTAAATGCTCATGTACATATTTTTGTTCCTTTTTAAAGCCACATAGTTACTTATTTGGGCTGAAATGTGTACTATGCCTCAACCCAAGTGCCAAATTTGAGGTTTTCATCTTTATTATAATTAAGGTTAGGGGATTGAAAAATAGGAACTTAATAACAGTCAAAATTATTTAAAAGTTATTCTATTGTAGAGTTGTGTTTTATCTTGGCCAGAACACCTTTCTTTTTGACAAATCTATGTGTTTTATATTATTACCTAATATATTTTTTTAGTTCTATTGGATGGAATTGAACTTTCTTATAGGGAAAAATACTTTAATGAACAATAAATTAAGCAATGGTGATAAAAAAATTAATTAAATTCAAATTATCACTTGGTCGAATTTAACCTTATCACAAGTTGGGAGATATATTTTGTAGAGTTGTAGCATTCTTAGGAGATTTTATGTTAAGGATAATCATTCAAGGAGTTCCTTTTGTGTAAAAGTAATATGGTATTGAACTAAAATCTAATTTGATAATATTGATTATGTATTATTGTGTATAGGTTAGTAGTAAAAAATTCAACATGTACATAAGACTTAATATAGGTTGTTATTAAGTTGGGATTATCTGGGATGACATTTAACTAAGGGAAATGAAGATATTTTTATTAGAATCATAAAGATGTAATTCTAGTTGCTTATGTTTACATAATAAATTTTGAAAATCAAGTATAGTGTAAAATTCATACATAAGCTATTTATAGATTTGTGTTACTTATGAATTGTATCATATACTTAAATAATCACTTATGTTTAAAGTGATTAGTCATACATGGATTATTCATAGGGTTGTTTGTGTTATAATTAAATAGTCACTTGAATTTGAAGTGATCAATCATGCATGAGATATTCATGGGGGTTTTCATATTTAGCTCCCTTCTTGAATGATTTTATCAATATTAAGGCATGAAGCAAACCTACGTCATATATACTATTGTTGTTTGAGTGTGATTTGAATGTGTTTCCCTTGCATGTTTTCTTTCTTATGGCTTGATTTTATTCTAACCTATATGGTAAGGGATAATGAGTATTAAATAGTATTATTTTACTCAATAATACTCATTAACCATTATCCTATAGGATGATAGATGTAGAAAAGAGAATGGATTATGTGTGGACTTGATTCAATAGTGAACTGATAAACAATAAAAAAAACTTTGGCCAAATTAATGTTATAGTTGTGTACATTATTATTCCACCTATACCTTTTGGATTTCATACATATGTGATGTCATATTGATAGAGGATGTGTCCATATTTTATATTATTACTACATAGGAATGTACAATAGACTATTCTATATTGATTTATTAATGTTTGCATCACTATTATAAACTCCTTCATAAAGGGAAAGGACACTCCTGAAAGGGAATTTTGTGGGGTATCATTGGTTTGTGGATGGAGGCAAAGTGCCTAGATGATGTTCTCGCCTCTTATAACTGAATCCAGTTACTACAGAGATTCTCAAAACTACTATTTGGTAGTGATGTACTATTGTAATATATTATGTAATTTGGAAATTTTTATACAATTATGATGAGTTAAATTACACTACCATTTGTATAGCATTCTTATATTATTTTATGGTAATGGCTGCATTTATTACTCATAAATTATGTTGTGCTTTGTTGTAGTTAGATTATTACTCTAGTTGTACATGATATATGTTTGTATATAACTTTACAAAGATAATTACGGGGTTTTTATGTAGTATTAATGCAAACTATAATTTTTATAAGCATTATAATACTAATTTAAAATAGTAGTTACATTTGTTATTTATAGATTTTATGGTGCTTTGTTGTAGTTAGATTGCTACTCTAGCTAAACATAATATCTCCTTTAAACATATCTTTACACAAGTGTTTATGGTTACTTTATGCATAATGTAATTTGTATAAGCATTATTATGATTCACAATGGTGGTTATTTCATTTATTTATACAATCTATTATGTTATTTTTAGTATTTAATGCAATGAATGTTGATTCAAATTAATAGATCACATATAGTATAAAATTGTTGGATGCCTTTCCTAATAATCTATAGTAATCTAATGTAGAAAAACAAGCCCAAAAATTTTGAACTTTTAGGGATAACTCGATAGGGTCATTACATGTGGTATCAGAGAGGGGTTTAAACACTTGGACCTAAATGAGTCCAATAATGTTAAGTTTTATTTCTCTTCTTGTAAGAGATAATGGTGTGTGAGAAGGCCATTGTATAAGTAACTTCTAATCAAAATTATCAGCATGAATCTAATCATCTAGCAGCTAAAAAATTATAAATCTTGACTAAATCCCCATTGTCCTAAATGAAACATGAGATAGATTAGTCTACTTAGTGTAAGAAGTCCATGGGCAAGTCAAGATAAAAGAGCTTGAGGAGTAGCAAGTTGATCAGGAAGAATCCCCAGAAATAAAAGCATGTTAAAGAACAATAAGTTGCAAGAGCTCAAATAGCAACAAATATTGCAAGAGACATGAAAAATGTGAATCCCCCCAAGTTTGATAAAATAATGTTGGGTGATGGAGCTGAAGCTTGGCTCATAGAGATGGAAAAATATTTTGAGATCCAAAATTACTCTAAAATAACTAAAGTAATTTGGGGATCTTATTAGCTTGCTAGAGAAGCAACAACTTGGTAGGCCAATAAGAAATTAGAGATGGGTCCTGATGTCCCCATGATCACATGAGAGCATTTCGTATCCATGTTTAGGGCTTGATGTTTACCCCAATTATAATTTGATCAATTTTTTTTTATTTTCAAAATCTAAGATAGGGAGGGTTATCCATGATTAAATACTAGTAAAAATTCATGTATCACCTAAAATATGTTCTAAAGTATCAAAATGATGAATGCTTTACAATCATAAATTTAATCATCGGACTAATTCCCTAGATGAGTGGTGAAGTATACATCCATGGACCCAAGACCATAAAACAAGTATTTGAAAAGGTCTTTAAATAGGAAAAAAAAGATCAAATCTCTTGGAGAAGCCAAAGATAATTTATGAAAGAGGTTTGGTGGTCTTAAACCTACCTTCAAGAGGAATAACAATTGGAAGTATGATGGAAATTCTAAAAGTAAATTTAATAATTAGAATGCAAGGACTAGTAAATCTGGAAATGGTTTCAAGGATGGATCCAAGGAAGCCAAATAATTTGAAAGGAAGGTACCACTAGTGGGTGTTTCAAATGTAAGGGGGATCACTATATGAAATATTATCCCCAATGGAAATTAGGGAACAACAATCCTTCTACACCACAATAGGGAACTTTTCAACAATGTATCCATGCTACCATTGACAATAATAAATCTAAATTTCAAGACTCCCCCATTGATTTAACAATTATTTTGTTTGGGAATCATATTTCAATTCTAATAGATACAATTATCTCACCCTCTATCCTAAACAAAATACCTAAGAAGTCTAGTTACATGGAAAATGCTTGGTCAATGCAACATGGGAATGAATCTAATGTCAAAGTCAATAAATTAGTTTTAGAGAGTGAGGTTTATCTAAATTCACCATGACAGTATACATATATATAGCTATGCTAGGATCATATGATGTAATCCTAGAAGTAAATTGGATTTGTAAGCACAAATCAAAAATTGAACATTTATCTAAGATGGTTGAGTGCATAGATTATTGGGGAAATCATACCCAAATAGAAGGTGAAAATAGAGGGTTGAAGTTAAGACAAATTTCATTCCTCTAACTAAAAAAGGATTAGTGAAAGGGATGTCAATTTTTCCTAGTCAAGGTCAATAAAATTGAGGAAGCACATGAATCCACTATTGAGGACTATCCCTTCTTGCAATAATTTAAAAATGTTTTTCTAGAGGAGTTGTTAGGCTTACCTCCCAAAATGGAACTTGATTTCACAATTGACATCATATTGGGTTTAGATCCCTAATCCTAGGCTTCCTATGTGATGACAACAATATAACTAGTTGAACTTAAAGATTAATTTCAAGAAATGTTGGTCAAGGGATTAATTCGTTCAAGTGTTTCACCATGATGTGCACCCATGATATTTATGAAAAATAAGGATGGAACTCTTCATCTATGTATATATTACTGAATGTTGAACAAAGAAACCATGAATAATAAATATCCATTTCCTCACATTAATGACCTCTTTTATCTAAGGGTAGGGTACCATCAATTAATAATCTGATAGGAATATATTCCCAAAACAACCTTCAAGATGAGATATGGGCACTACGAGTTCACAGTGCTTCATTTTGGGCTAATTAATGCCCCTGTGGCATTCATGAACCTCATGAATAGTGTGTTTAGGTAATATCTCGATTAGTTTCTGATTATTTTCCTTATTGACATATTGATCTATTCCAAAATTGAAGAATAGCACATTGATCACTTGTGCCTAGTTTTATAATGCTTACAAGTGCATAAGCTCTTCGAGAAATTGTCAAAGTGTGTTTTATTTCATTAAAAGGTAAAATACTTAGGTCATATAATCTCAAAGAATGTAATTTTAGTGGACCCCACAAATATTGAATCAATCATGGAATGGCCAACTCCCAAGAATGTGCATGAGGTACATACCTTTATGGTTTAGCTGGGTACTATAATAAATTTATACCAAATGTCTCTAATATAGTTAACCTGATCACTTAATTGTAATGAAAGGAATAATGATTTGTGTGAAGTGATAATTGTGAAATTTTTTTCTAAACCTTGAAGTAAAATCTTACTACTGCACTAATTTTATAGATATCATACCCAAATGTTCACTTTTCTATTATAATAGATGTCTCAAGGGATGGTCTAGGTAGAGTGATTATGTAAGAAGACTCGATAGTTGCATACAAGTCCAATAAATTAAATCCCCATGATATAAACTATTCTCCATGACTTAGAGTTAGATGCAACTATGCATGCCATACAAGTTTAGAGGAACTATTTCTTGGGTAAACCCTTTGAACTCAAATCAAATAATCTATGGCTCAAGTACATTTTTACTCAGCCCAACTTGAATGCACAATAAATGCATTGGTTGGAGTTTTTATTGGACTATGATTTTGACATCAGCTAAATAAAGGGCAAAGAAAATAGGACTATTTTAAATAACATGGACTTATCAACAATCTAAATTTTTGAAAACTATGAGAAATAAATTGGACTATATCAAGATTAAATTGGATTTTATCAAGATTAAGTTAGATTTATTACAAATAAATCACATCTATCTAATTTATTTTTAATCATTCCAAATTATTTACAATGATCAAAAATAATTAACACTTGAAAATTGTCTAAAATTACAGCTGAAATTTTCTAAAATTATCTAGCAGTTGGTTCATTGTTTTCACATATTATAGATCTACCAAAGGAAGGGAACTTGATATGGCCATTTTTTTTAAAATAAAATACACATCATTGGACCAGGCCTCCAACCACCATACAATAATTTATGGTATCTTTCAGAGAGCCAGCCATAACAAGTAGTGCCCATCAGCTGAAGTTTAGAGGCATGAGGATACACAAGAATATACTTGTCCCTCCAACCAAGTCAATAAAGATTTTTATGTGTAGAGTTTTTGTTATGGAATCTAAATCTTTGGAGCACTCACAATCTGATATGAAAATAGATGATGTATATGTAATGGAAGGACCTCCAGATACCACTTTTCTAGATCTAGTACAATAAATGGATGTTGTGTAGGATACCCTAAATCTTGAGGAGGCTACCAAGAAAGAATAAAGGAAAAATATAAAAGTAAATAAGAACAAAAAGAAGAAAGAGGTCATGAAACTAGCAGATATGCAAGATACCCTGGATCATGAGGATAAGGCTATGAAGAAAGAAGAGAGGAAAAAGAAAAAATATAGAAGAATAAAAAGAATAAAGTGGCCATAGAATAAACATTTGCATAGGAGGCCTAAAGTGTGCAATAGGAATAATACAAACAATATACTGAGGAGGAGGAACAACAAAAGAAGTCTGAAGAAGTTGAGTTAAGGAAAAAGAAGGCCAAAGAAGCTCAGGCCAAGAGAAAGAAAATCAAGGAAGCAAAAGTTGAAAGGAAGATAAGGGAACACAAAGAGGTAGTACACAAGTATGAAGAGGATCAAGATGCAAAAAAAAAATTAAATTGAATAAGAGGCATAAGATAAAGATTCCAAAGAATAATGCTAAAAATAGGAGGAAGCCAAACATGAGGAAAAGGTACAGTCTACCAAGAAAAAAGCTAAGGCTGATGCCAAAGCTAAAGCAAAGCTTGACACCAAAGCTAAAGTTGAGGCAGATGCCAAGGCCAAAATTATGGTTAGAGCCAAGGTCGAGGAGGCTTCCCAAATTCACATTAAGGCCACAACAAAGGAGTCTAGTAAAAATGAAAAAGTAGAATACATAACATCCCACAAGGATGTGACCTAATCAGGTGCACCAAAGAGACTTCACTATCACATTTTATCCCCACTACCCAATGGTTGTGGGATGTCCCTACCACATCATATTTTTGCAACACTTTCTTACTTTTGTTGGCTCGATTTAGTCCATCTTCTATCACAGTCAAAGCCACTTCTACCGCACTTGCTTCCACTTTCATGGAGACATCTTTAGATGTTTTGTAGATTTCATTATTATATAAAATTGAAGAAGTATTTGTATTCTAATAATCCATTTCATAAAAGGATTCAGACTTGGAACATATTGTTTTTTTTATTGCATGAGGATAAAGTAGAAGCATAAAAACAAATTGATAAGGCTAGGTAGCTCATCAATGCAACTTTTCCTACTCTAGTTATGTAAGTCCTTGATGATCAAGTAATGTCTGAGGACAAACAAATCATTGCATTGTTGACTTAGCTAACAAAATATTAGGTAAGTGCATAAAAACTACACACCCAAGGGAAGGCTATCCACACTAAAACAAAAGGTATTTATAAACTACTAGAGGAATATGTACATGTCATGCATATTGATGCACATTAGGCTAAGCAAATGGCATAAGGAATGTTAGATTAGAGCTAATACCTTGACAAATCATTGTCTTTGATGAAACCAAAGTTTGCAATGGTGGATAAAGCTAAAGTTATAATGAGTGATCAAATGGCTACTAGAGAGACATGGACCGGTACATTTTAGTAGTTGTTATATGCCTAAGATATCACTATGAAGAAGTTCTAGGTCTAGAAGAATGAGACAATGTGCAACATATTTACAGCTATTGAAGCCCAAAGGAATACAAATAGATTGGATGATATTGTGTTAGATATCTATCTTAAGTTGTCAAATGTTAAATACTTCCATATCATTGTAGAAGAAGATTTGAAAATTTTGATGGTCATTCAGATTCCATTATATGTTTTGCTTACCATGGTGTGATAAGTACTTGATAATTGGAAAATAATCAAGCATGAACTCTCATAGGTTGAACTAGATATTGTGCATATCATACATGAAACTAATTTCATTCCACTCTAGGAGCTTCAAGCAATTTTGTAGAAGATAAAGTTGGATACAAAGGCACAGATTGAGCAACCACAACCTACATAGCCAACACTTCAAACATGAATTAGGGTAACCTTTCATGTATTACAAGGTCCTTCAAGGTATCTTCTAATATATACCTTGAAAGGGCTTGTAGTACCTTCAATGGGTCTCCTAGTAGATACCTTTAAAATTCACATGATTGGAATTATCTTTCAAGATATCTCTTACAAGATACCTTAAAGGGCCTTGTAATACATTCAAGGGTACCTTTATGCATGTTTTAAAGGTATCTCTTAGGAGATACATTTAAGGTGACCTTGAAATTACTAAAATTCCCTTCAAGGTATATTCTAGGAGAAAACTTGAAGGTTCTTGTATGACTTCAAGGGTTCTCCTAGTGAATACCTTGAACATGCACACAATTGGAATTTTATTTCAAAGTATCTCCTAGGCGATTACCTTAAAGGGCCTTATAGTAATTTCAAGGGGTCTCCTCATAGATATCTTGAACATGCACATAATTAGAATTTTATTTCAAGGTACTTCTTAATAGATACCTTAAACATGCACACTATTGGAATCTTCATTTCAAGGTATCTCCTAAGAGATACATTGAACATGCACATGATTGGAATTTTATTTCAAGGTATCTCCTAGGAGATACCTTGAAGGGCCTTAGAATACCTTCCATGTTGATTGTAAATGTCCTTGCAATGGATTTGATATAACCATGGCACCTTTTTATTTGGTAAGAACCCTGATGCCAACTCATCTTTAAATGACATGTGGCAATTTTGCATACATTCGTGACTCAGTCGTGTAAGTTCCAAAATTTATCAATTATATTTTTTCCTTTGAAAAATTAAGTGAAAACATGATCTAATGGTATTTTATCACTTGTCACCCAGTCATGTCATTTTACCTACAAAGAAGTTACAAAATTCATGACCCCATAACTCAATTAGAACACTCTACATGGCATCTAGTCGTGACCTTCTAAGTTTTCTATTATTTTTTAATTGTCATGAAAACATGATCCTATTACATCATGCCACTTGGCACTTGATCATGTCACACTATCAAGATACAATATTTCAATTTCATAGTATAGAGATTGCATGACAAGATGAAACTTAGTAATAAATCACTTAATATTAGGTATCTAGATGTGGCATGAAATCTACATGACATTTGGGAATAATGGGCTGAAGACACATGGACCCATATCTCATGGAAATAATATGATCAAAAGAAGCCATGAAACCAAATTACTACATGATCAAATTAAAATGCAACACTTGGTGAAGTGGCATGGTATTTGGGTCCATTAAAAATTTCACATAACAAAGCCATACAACAATGCAAGACAACAAGAAATTTTCATATGGAAAACTAGAAATTTTTTTGATGCCACATCAATCTAAGGATGAAAGAGGTTGATTCATGCAAAAATTTAAAATGAGTGATCCAATGAAAGGTAAAAACGTGGCAAGGTGTTGAAATGGATGAATACATCAAGATTTCAATGTAATACAACCATGCAATAGCATGAGCCAATGAAAGCTTGCCACTTGGCAAGTTAGTAGGGGTCTTAAGACTACATTAGTCCAAAACAAAATGGGTCACTCTAGGAATCATTAAAAGGAGGTGTGAGCTAATACAAAGATTCCACATGTTAAAATATCATTCCACCCACCTAGATATCCCAATATCCAAAGTAAGAGACTAGAATGCACAAAGAGACACTAAGTGTCAGGCACGTGTCAAGTATAAAACTTGAAGGACACATTATTGTCCATGAGTGTTGATTGTTTGTATGAATTAAATGTTTATGGAGGCTCATTTTGGAAATTATAAAGCCAAGTCACCTCAATAAAAAATAAGCCTATGATGACAAAACATGTGGACAAACCAAGAGTGATGAGTGGCCAATTTACAAAAGTGAATTTTCAAAGTCATTGGAACAAAACCAAAGAACCACTGAAGCTTTAGTCAAATCAAATGAAAGATACTTACCATTTATATCTTGTATCTTGTAACTCAAAATTTTAAGAAAAGTCTAGGGTTTGAATCTTGTTGTCTCAAAGTTTTTCATTCACCATTGCTCTTTGTTGAAAACTTTGAAGTACTCTATATCATTTGATGAGAAACTTCTATGCACTCATTCGACATATAGGCAATCTGCAAGTTCATCAATGAAAAACAATAATTCATGGCCAAAGTAGGAGCATTTGGATCTTAAAATATAGAACAAGTCCAATTTTTATATTCATATAGAATAAACATAGTCTTCTGAGACACCAGCTTCAATGTAATTACATTAGCCACATATGACAAACACTACAATGACTTATTCTACAATGTGGAGAGGATGGCAGACCAGGACAATGTTGATGAGGAATCTCTCAGTGTTGTAGAGGAAATGTCTAACATCTTAGTTTTTAAGTCTATAATACTACACAAAGTTGCATCCAATCTAGAGGTGCTCCCCTGTATGGATTTATTGCACCAAATTTTTCATTCACTCTAGGTGTGTAAATCACATGATCAAAAATTTTAACTTTGATTATGTTATCACATATATAGATGGATTGTCCTTTCAAGCCTATTATGACTTTCCCAATCCTAAATTTTTTTAAAATCAAGACACCATCACCCAATGACTCGAGTCACACAAAATCAAAGAAGTCTTGAGAAGCTAGGCAGAGAACCTAGGGAGGTTCATCTGCAAGTCTAAAATAAATCAAATTCTCATCACCCAATTCATAAAAGGGGTGAGAATTGGGATGGTCATGGTGAACAAGTTACATGGAGTAAAATAAACTAGTCATATGGATGAGAAGTGTGTTCCACTAATGTCTATGATTATAGATGACTTCACGACCCCTCCCCTCAGGAAGATCATCTCTTACAATTTGGCTGCCAAAATCAAGAAGACTATGGCCAACCAAGAAAATATTTTATATATGTTGTCCTACTTGGTTCATTCCATCTGTGCCACTCTCAATTTCCTTTAGTTTTACAATTAGGACTCAAATATAAGATGGACTATCCCCCATGTCTTCATAAAGGTTAAAATTTATAAATATAGGTAGGATATGTGGGTGTTAGTAAGCAGTTCTACCCTATTGTATACATATCCATCCATAAAAGACCTTTCCCTAGGCTATTATTAGAGATCAAGGAAACCATTATTACATTAGGATCCTATCGGTACTACATAAACTACACTATAATCAAAGTTGAGTGAATCAAGATAGCCCTATTCAAATTTTCCACCATAATACAAGATAAACTAGATGAGCAGGAGATTACCTTCCAACTACACATAGGAGTAGATAGACTATTTAGAAACAATAAAAGGGGGCTATCCCACACCTAATTCATCAACATTGGATTATTCAAAATTAAAACTTAGTACTTAGTCATATCTACTACCAAACATAGGCCTAATTTCAATATAGAAAAATATATCGATAGGGAATGAGACCCTACACACTTGACATTCGATCATTATGTCAGATATAGGGTAGCTATCAATATCACATATCATCATGAGCCTAAGGATGGAGACTAGTTATTCCTTAATGTAACTGATAACAAATAAGTTAGGCAAATAATAAAGGATATTGGGATCAATCAAATGAAAGGAAGACTAGATGGCATTGGGGTTTTTTAGGAATCTGAGTACTAAGATACTCAAGTAGGAACTTTGGCATCTCCTATCCATAATCCCAATGTTGAATAAGAAGGTCCAATTGACCTAAAACTCAATCACATAATACTCCATGCATTATCTATTACTTTGGAGATAGGAGGGATTGGAACTGGGAAACAAGTTTGGAAGGCTTCCACCTCAAGGGTCCCATCTGGCATCATGTCCCAGGTAAAAAGTACTGCTAAAACATAGGCCACACCTTCAATAGGAATAATAGTATCTCCTACTCTAGTAATTTTAATGTCATCATCACCTCCCCTTCCTCCTACCAAATAAGGACCGATTGTTATAGGTTAGGAATGCATTGCCTTACCCCCCTCTTTCTTCTACAAGCAACCCCTAAGTGTATTTGAACCCCTCAACTCCAAGTCATGTCCACCTTCAACCTTATAGGCCCCTCACGAGACCCATAATCAAGCCTATAATTGTACCATGTCCCACCATCACTCCTTTCACCATATCATCCACTTCTAGGGTCTTGGTGATGGCTAATTTTCCACCAATCGTGCATGGTCTTATGCCTAGACCTAACCCATAATTACCTAAGAAGATTCCTACTTTCATCCTTCCATAAATTCTCATGTTTTCTACTAGTTATTCAACTATCACTAGTGCTTCTTCATCCCCTAGATCTGCATTCACATTGGTCTCAACCACTAATACCTCCCAGATGTCTTCCTTCTAAGGGCTAACTGTATCTCAACCATTATCTCCCTCATTAGAGCCCCTAAGTGGCTCTTTAGATAAATCATGGATTAAGTAGATGTAGGTAGTCATTAGGGAAAACCCAAGTTAGGTCATAATGGACCCTCCCTAGATTACAATGAAATTTCACAATGAGGAAAATGAAGAGGGTGACCAAGAGGAAGGTCACCCACCCTAACCAAGCAATCCTATATGAATCAGAAGAAACCTTATTTGAGATGGAAAAGATAAAGAAAGCCAAGTAAGGCCAACAACAACAATGTGAGGAGGAATCTCTCTCAACTGTCGAAGAAACTATGGATGTCAATACCATATTGGTTAAGGGAGCATATTAAATAATGTCTTACTTGGAGTAGCAACACAAGGACACCTAACCAGAGTAGACCATAACAAGAGTAGAATGGGTTGTGGAAGAAATGTTTGATATGCTAAATATCTTATCTCAGTACAAGGTAAATGGAAATGAAATATTTAATAAAGACCTCAAAGTATAAGCTATGTATGGAGGATATGACAAAAAGATAATCAACCTGATGAGGTTTATCAGAATGAAGAAATTTGAGGACCTAAACTTAATTCCCTTGGAAGACTTGAGCATTTCTCAATCCTATGTAATAGGTAGGAGAAATAACTTGAAATGGTGGATTAAATATATGAGGTCCTTAGGGAGATCCCTTATGTAAAAATGTGATAAAGCTATCACCTTATTTAAGGATGCTAAAATTATGCATTTGGCTAACAAAGGTGGTTCCATCATTAGCACAGATGCCTTCATGGCTCAACTATATAATTTCATGGTGAACTTACGAAAGTAATCCATGGCTAGAGGGATGACCTTTGAATAATTTATGGTGGATTTATAAACCTCTTACAACTAATTAATAGAGAAGTCTAAGGCCATCAACAAAGCTATGAGACCTCTCCTAAGTGGACATGAGGAAATAGCCAGGCTCATAGCCAAACTACTGAAGGAGCCTATCATCAATCTGAGATTAATAGATAGTGAGTACAAGAAATGCTCCCAATTATGGAAAGGGTAGGTTGAATCTCAAAAACAAAATTCCACCTCAGGAGCCACAACCTCATTAGCCCCTCCTGGAATGTCTTATTCCTCAATCGGCACTAGCACTGATGAGCCCATAAAATGGCTCATTATATCCATAAAGTAACATCTTTTTCTTGCATAAAAAGTGGATCTAAATTTAGTTTTTAAACTTATAGTTTATTTAGAATAAAATAGTAAGTATATATCATGGTTATGTCTTTAAAATTTCTTGTTATCTATTTGTTATCTATTACTAATGATTATTGAGAAAAAAATGTCAATAAGTGCATATACAATTCATACTAAGCTAAAAATGATTCAAAGTATGAAGAGTAACCATTCAAGAATAATTTTGAAGTAGTGTCAGAGTCATCTATAATAGATCCAAGATTATATTCAATTTATAGGCATGTTACAAACTCATAAAGGTTTTCTATAATAGCGGAAAATTACATCATAAAATCTCATAGGATTACTATAATAGCTACAGATTATAACATGCTTGTAACAACATCTACAGATTACAACATGCGTGTTACAGTAGCTACCTATTACAATAGGCTAACTACAAACCAATTAAAGATCACATCAAACCAATGATATATTACATCAGATCAACTATGAATTTCACCAGACTTGTTATAGATTTTACCAGGCTTGTTATGGATTTCACCATGCTTGCTATGAATTTCAATATTTTTGCTACAGACTTCAACAAAACTATTATAAAAATTTTTAGAAAGTATTTCTAAATATATTATAATATTTCATCTATCACGAAGAATGCTTTCCATATAGACTTTTCATTATAGATTATATTTTAATATAGGTTTATGTGATTTCATTTCAATAAATATCTCCCTCCATATTTGGTGGAGATCAAGATTATGTTGTAATATATTTTATTATTCGAATAAATATTTTTCTCCATATTTTGTGGAGATTGAGATAGGATAGAGTATCTCAATTTTTACTCCCAAATAAGGTATTTTTTGGAAGCATGAAATTATAAATGCAATCTTCCACAACTAAAAGAAATAATCAATCAATATATACACTTTTATTTCTATTATTCTAAGCGACCCATTCTAAAATTTATGTTCTGAATAAATCCTCTTCTAAGAAATGAGTTGGCCACTCATTCTGAATAAATTCTTATTTTATTTTTTTGTTTTTCTAATCATTCTTTTTTTGTACAATTTGTGTGAACTTTGAGGAGTTTATATTTATTATCATTTATTTTCAATTCAATAATTTACCTTTTGTAATTGTGTTTTGATTTATGCAAATGTGATTTACTTTTGAAAGTGTGCTTTGATTTATGCAAATGTGATTTTTAATTCTTTCAAAGTGTGGCATGTGATAGAAAGAACCATTTTCCAAAGGTTTCTTTCTTCTATTGCATACAACGTTCAGAAACTAGTCCTGAATTAATAATATTAAATGAAGGGTATTGATGACACCCATCATTTTTGACATAATTTTAAGGGAACTACGGTGTTATTAGGATATTTATGATCTAACAAAAAGACTCCTAGTGAAAGCGAATATCTCTTTGCAAATTTTGTGACAGGAGATGCTAAGTTAATGATTTCTTTAAGATTTATTTTCAGTAACATAGATTATAATTTATTTAATATAATTATATTTTAGATTTACAAAAAAAATAAAACCTTCCAGTAATAACATTAGTTTATAGAAAATAAGAACTGCTAACCTCATGAAGGAAGATCTAATTGTTGATGTAGGATAGAAATGAAATTCTGAGACAACTTTAAGGTGGAGAAAATAACCTAATATATGAATTTATATAGTTGTTTTCAACAAATATAAAATAGATAATTATATATCTAATGTGCATATTTAAGAATAAACTATGTTTTGAATTAGTTATATCAAAAATATGTGGTTGTGTAAAACATGTAAAAATATCGCTGCATTTTTTTCTAGAATCACCTATAATGGATCACATATCTTTTTGGATTATTCTAAAAAAAATTCATTTTTGATAAGAAATAGGTGAACATCACTACTAAATCAGCCTCTAAATATTTTAAATCATCTCATACCTACATGTCTAAAATAATAATGTTTTGTTGTTTTCTATTTGGTTGAAAAACAAAAATAGTTTCCAACAAGATAAGATTGTATGTCAAATTTTTATTGTAAATAAAATTCAGATATTGTTGATGAAGAATAGATTAATTTAGGAAATGATGTCTAAATTATATGAGGATATGGCATTGTAAATAAAGAGAATTATGTTAATGATCTATGTTAAAATAAAATGGTCTACAATCTAGTTTGTGTAAGTGATGTAGGTAGACTCCCAAGCTAAAAATATGTGGGGTATTTGATCTTCTAAGTAAGCATAATTTATTTTTTGAAATGATTAATATAGAAATAATTGATCAAATATTTTTAAATAAAAAGAGAGAGAGAAAGAGAGTTTTATGATCTACTGAAAAAGAACTATCACTCTAACCAAAATTCTTATGATTTTATATGGTAAAGTGTTACATATAGAAGAAATTTCATTTTAATCTGGGATGGTTGATCAAATTTATGCATGATATTGGTTTTAAAGGTTTAGTTTTTCTATTCAATTCATGACTAAAATAAATTAATGTTGATTTTGGATAGAATGTATAATTATAATTTCCCAGAATATTGCATACAATATTGCCATGCCTTAAAATCATTATTTTGTCTAGACTCCACATGGGTCAAACAGATTTGACAAATTAAAAATAATAAATATTTCATACATATGTATATTTTTCTTGAAAGCATTAGATCATAATTGTTCATGCAATAAATCATGTAATAAATTTAACATCATGCATCAAAATAGCAATATTGATTTGGATTTTGTATGATTCAAACAACTAAATCCCAACACTGATGGCTAGTCTTACATAAATAATTGATTTTTAAAAATCTGAGCATGTAAAATTTGTTACTCTTGGGTGATTTAACCATTTAAATTTATATTTACTTTTGGAATGCTAAGTTTATAAAAAAAAAAATTGTTATTAATTTTCTTTCTAATCTATAGTGATAATGTCTGATAGAAAATATCAATTGAAATACTTAAGAGATTTAATTACTTTGATCTCAATACTAGATGTTTATTTTATTTACTACATTTATTTTTAAATTTTCATGGTCAAATTAGTTTTTAGTTATAAAAAAATAATGATAGTCTAAAAATAATAATCAGACTTCCCTTCCAATTCAGACTAGCATGTAACCTAGAATATTGAATTTATATATAGTTGCATGAGACTGAGTGTTTAATATTTTTTTAGTGCTATATATGTTATAAATTGGTAATAATTACATATTTCCAGCAATCCATGTCAAATGTCATGAAATCATTAAAAATATTCAATGCTAAGCAAATCTATGGTTATAAAAATGGTAAATTAGGTCTGGAACCCCTCAACCCCACCTTAGATCATGAGCATAAGGGGCACTACCCTAGACCCCTATTTTTGATTTCTCAGTGAAGAAGCTTGCTCAGCATGATTAAATCCAATCCATATTGTAGATAAAGAACACAAAAATTTGAGGAGTAAGAAGAGGCATGGTTTTTAGTTTCTAGTTTCTACCAAATAATTTATAAATGTAATTTTATCTTCCCTATAAAAAATAATAGTTAGTATTTTTTGCATAATTCATAATAAAAAGAATTGATGACATTTCATTTTATTCATCCATATTCAAGAATTAGCTAAACCTATATCCACTTGCATAATAATAGAACTTGTCTAAAGAAATTATTCTCCATTATAAAATTTTATAATCAATAATATTAATTTTTGAACCATCAATCATTCCTACGTGGGTTGAAATGCATTTTTCCATATACATTCAAATATTCATCTAAATATTATGTTGTTGACATTTATATTTATTTGACATGGTTTATATTATGCTTATCTGAAAAGGTTTGGTTTGTTTCCAGTTTTTATAGGATAGTTTAATTTCAAGGAATCATTCTAGAGATGAAAATTTATACCCATGACTTCAACAAGTAGTTGGCAAATAATCTTGGGTTACCTTTGAAAAAAAAAGGTAGTAAAAATAACAAGTGTTCATGTTGATGAAAGTCAACATACCACAAATTCCAAGTCATATTTGTAACTAGTATGAAGATGCATAGAGTCTATGGCTAGCCTTTTTTATGTCATCAAAAACCTAAAAAAAAAATCAAATAATAATAATAAAAACCTTCAGGCATTGTTGGCAGCCTTGGTTTGAAAATGAGCTTACTAGTAGATCAAGTGTTGGAATAAAGAGGCTTGATTAGAAAATTAGTTTACTAACTAGTCAAGGGTAAAAATATAAAAAAACAAATAAAATATAATCTATCAAATGGATCAGTGATGCAATTTTTCTAAACTTGGTTACTTACTTTTATGCCATTATTTTTTTAGAATAGTAGGATTGTACTTTTATCAAAGATTTTCCCAACCTTTTTCACTTTGGTTACAATAAAGGAAGAAACTAAGATTTAAGATATAATTTACTATTTTACATTTAAATATACTTGTAAGTTTTGTTATTACATGAATATCCACTCTTGTTAATAGCTTTATTCTAGGAAAGGGACAACCTTCCATCCGATCTTTGTAATCTCATCCCACTTCATTCACTTGGCATGCATGAGGACATGCATGAGCTTAGGTGTGGGGGAGAATAATACATTTGAGGGTATAATAATTAGACTTATCCAAACACATAAGTTAATGTAAATATAGTTTGATCTTGATCATGCTTCATACTTTTGAAAGGAACAAGAAATTTTTTTTATGTCAAAATCTACTTTGTGGTCAAAATAAATATGTGTAGACACAACAATAAATTCTCAACACAAGAACCTACTCTCACCCCATTAGAAGAAGAAGAAGAAGAAGAAGAAGAAGAAGAAGAAGAAGAAGAAGAACCTATGTCAAAAAGGATCATAAAGGATCTAAGGATAGTAGAAATAATATCTAAATAGGAACTTATTCTTAAAATGTCCATTTTCATTGGTCACTTTTATCTGAGATTTTAAAAGATAAATTTCATTATATTTATACCAATGAAGTTAATTTAGGAATCTCATTTAAAGTATGAAGCCAAGTCTAACCCATGCATATGTACCATGTTTTCTTAAATGGTGGCATGCATGAGAGCATGCATGAGATTAGATGTCGGGTAGATGATGAGCCCATAAAATGGCTCATTATATCTAAAAATTAATATCCTTTCTCTTTCATAAGAAGTAGATCTAAATGTAGTTTCTGAACCTATAGTTTCTTTAGAATAAAATAGTAAGTATATATCATGGTTATGTTTTTAGAATTCTTTGTTATCTATTTAGTAGCTATTACTAATGATTATTAGTAAAATGAGGTCAATAAGTCCATGCATAGTTTATACTAAGTTAAAAATGATTCAAAGTATTAAGACTAATCATTAAATAATAATTTTCAAGTAGTTTCAAAGTCTTTTAAAATGGATCTAAATAAATTCTCTTCTAAAGAATGAGATGACAACTCATTTCAAAGAAAATGAATCATGTATTTATATTTATTTATTTATTTTTTAATTATTCCTTTTATTATAAATTCTTATTTTATTTTAATCATTATTTTTTTGTATAATTTGTGTGAATCTGTAGGTGTTTTTATTTGTTATCATTTATTTTCAATTCAGCAATTTACCTTTTACAAGTGTGATTTTTTTTGCAAGTGTGCTTTGATTTATGTAATTAGTATTTTCAATTCTTGAAAAGTGTGAAGTGTTATAGAAAGAAACATTTTTCAAATGTCTCTTTCTCCTATTTCATATAGCCTTCAGACACCACCTCTGGATTAACAATATTAAATGAAATGTATTGATGACAACCATCAATCACTCCATGTTCTTATGCAATAGTAGCTTCATCATTGATAATACAAGTGGGATCTCAACACAGCTACTTAAGAATAAAATAACCACCTATTGGGTTCCTTATAAATAGGAAACATGTCCTATGGTCTCTCGAATTGCATTGTAAAGTATTCCCATACTTTGAATGGGGAATATTATTTAACTTTAAGACATGTGAGATCTTGTCTGCTGATATATGTCATGTTACCTATTTTTTTTTGTAACTGACTAAAGCATTTGAATGACCTATATAAAGGGTATATCCCCTTCATTATAAACTAGAGATAAAAGTTTATGATTTAATGTAAAGAGAAAGTAAATTCTTGAAACTAACTCATGGGCTCCATTGTTTTCATGCATTAGTATTTCTCAACCTTTGTTAATAATATATGATCTCACATATTTAATGGTTAAAATATGGTATTATTATTTTTAATGCATCTAGTTAGTTTGTGCTTTTAGCTAGGATAATAAAGTTTGTTATGTAAGCATTGTTTTCATCCTGCTCTGTTAGTGAATGTGTTTAAGGAAATTTATTGTAGGTAGCATTTTAAAGCATCTTTTTTAGATATGTGCATTATATTCATCATAGAATCCTCAATGCACTTATGATATTTTGGGTCTAAACACTAAGATTTCATAGCTGTTAGTTTCATTTGCATTATTATTAGAAAAATCAAAGGAGATATGTTGGTCTTTGTTATTACAAGGGAAATTTGTTTTTTTCCCTACCTTATTACTTCCTTTTAATTTTTTTTTAACATGAATCAATTTAGATTAATTCTCATTATGTATATCCATTTATTTTTTTAATAGTTTAAGTTTATATTAAAAAATACACAGTAATTTACATCATAATAAATTCAGGTAGATTGTGTCACTATCATATTCCTATTGTCCCTATAGCAGGGTGTACTTATAGATTAGAAGGTGGTAACCACATAATATCTCTAGCAAAACTAAGTGAATCCCTAATGTTTTTTAGGACCTACACTATAATATGAGAAATGTTATTCTAATGTTCACATTATGTCCTTGACACAAACACACATCAATATTTTGGAAGGACATGAGGATGAATCTAAATATTCTCAACCTACTATTTCTTGTCATGCACTTTTAGGTGTTAATACCCCTCCAAATATTAAGATGGTAGACTTCCTCAAAAAATAAAATTTGACTATATTTGTTTACTTTGGAAGTACACACAAATTCATCAATAGTAATTTGGTTAATCAATTGAACTATTTGATTTACCCAACTCCATAATTTCAAATCATAATTACATATGGGGGTATAGTTAATTTTTTTGGTAAATGCTATAGTACAAAGCTATGGGAGACTACCTATTATATTGTCTTCTATTTTCAATTATCATGGATGAGGCTAACATTTTTTTTGGATTGTAATGGCTCACCACTTTATGCACATTTAAGATGAATTTTGAGTAACTATTCATGCTCATTCATTTAGAATGAAGGATATTTGAACTGCATGATTTATTGGTTAAATCTACATAATTAGTTAATTTTCACTAAATGATTAAGATAATAAAAAAAGGTGCAAAGTAATTATCATGTGACTATTTTCCATAGAATTTAAATCAAATAAGGAGTCTACCCATTTTTTTCTTATACACCCATTTGACTTATTTGATCTCTTTTCCTTTTGAAATGTCAACTAACTCCCAAGTTCGCTTTCTCTCTATGGTAAAAAAAATATATAATATGTAGGTCCAAGTGGAATAGAACCAACAAGACTAAGTAAAAAAAAATATTGAGATTATGAGGATAGTCTAGACCAAATAACGGTGTTAGAAATGCTTTAAATAAACATGCAAAAAGAAATGAAATAAGGGAGGATGTAGTTATAGAAATAAAACACAAAATTTTCATTTACTATATTCAACTAAAATACTATTACAACTTGTTTATAATGCATAAAATTGTACAAATACAGTTGTTCAAAAGACTCACAATAGCGAAAATTTCAATTTTGCATGCTTCAAATTTTTCATGTCAGGATTTAAATTTTCCAAGTTGGGCTTCAAATCTGATTGCATCATCAAAATTCTTAGCATCCAATTTTACAATAGCAAACTTGTACAACTAAAATTATTTAAAAGTCTCACAATAGTAGAATTTCTATTTTCCATGTTAAGCTTCAAATTTTCTATGTTGGGCTTCAAAATCTAATTTTCATTATCAAAATTCTTAGCATCCAATTTTACAATAGCAAAATATTTGGATCTACAATAATGTTATGATTGTTATCATAAATTTCTTAAAATTAAGACTTTTTCCTATGTGAAAAAATATACTTTCTAATAGAGTAATTACTAAATATAAAATATAATCCCTCGAAAGAATAAACTCACCATTAATTTCATGGAGTGGAGATTCATTGTAGCCAAAAGAACCTTACCATTATGGTAGGGTGATCTTCATGTATATTTTGATATTGATCCCCAGATATTCCATATTTAATTTAAATTTGATTGTCATTTTATTTAATATTTTGGCTTTTATAATTAGATAATAAAACTAAATTTGAAAGATGTCAAACAGTCTACAATCTATTTATATGTTAAAAAAGGTAACATTGTCATTCCTGAATGATGACATTACAGTTAATAATGAACCCTTTATTAAATTTTAAATCATATCATCATTGACACCTTAGCATAATATGAATCATTTTAATGTCACCATTTTAATCTCTATCACATTAATTTAACACAATTTTGATATTCAACATTGAAATATTAGCAAAAAATTAATTTGTCAAATAACACCACAATAATCTCACATTAAAATGTTCAGAGAGTACTCAAACAAGGGTTCATTTCTTATAATTTGAATATTGGGTATTGTTTCCACTAATGAGGCTACTCAAATATGATTTGGACATCCAATAAGAACATAAACTATATTAATTATCCTAAGGTATTAATTATCTTAAAGTATTAATTTCTATGAACATGTAAATGACGTCAAGCAAATCTCACCATATCTAATTTAATATTATGAATTAAACATATATATTTAATTACAAATCAATGATATAATTATTTTATTTAAATTATATGTTCCTTAATCTCACCATATTCTAAGTAGAAAGAGAATTTAGACATCAATGGTTCCCTTTTAGGTTATAAGCTGGTCTTTATTAGGTTATAAGCTAGTCTTTATTAGGTTATAAGTTGGTCCTTTTGGTTTCTCTAGATGATTATCTATAATTTTTTAAATTTGAAATTATTAAATATATTAGTTAGTAAGATTATTTGATTATAGTTATTAAAAAAATGTCAATTTGAATCATCCTAACATTCATCCTTTGGGTCTCTATTGGTTTTCCACACAAAAGGAAATAAATAATAATTAATAAAAATAAGTGATAAATAACCCTAATCTCCATCATTTCATTATTCTAACAATTTCATAATTATAATCCAAGTAAACTATCTGAATCTTAGTGATTTCATAACATAAAGTGATAAAAAATAAACAAAAGGGAGAAGTCAACACAAATAAATCACACATTTTAGATAGAGTAAAAAAATATATTAAACACTATTAAGATTAAATACCTAAAAATAAGGATTTATAGAAATTACAGTAACAAATATGGTCAACACTTCTAACACTCTACAACTTGCTCTATTTCGATATGTCAATGCTCTACAGTGTATATGTAGAAAAAACTAGGAATATGTAAGAAAAAGAATATATCTGATCAGACATGTTTGGCAGTTTTTGTTCCTTTTTTTTAAAAAAAATATATGGACCCCATTTTGAAAATTATATTTTAATTTCAAGATTTTTGGGGACTCTTGCCTATTTCTTAATGAAAATGTACCTCAAGATTAGTCAAGTCAGATTGGAGGAAGTTGATATATTAAAATGTTTAAATGTTTTTCTAGAGTGGTTAGTTTTTGTCTCCTCATAAAATGAAATATTTTTGAATGGAATTTTATTTTCCTAAATTCCTTATTCGTATTCAAGTGGTAATAAATAGAAGAAGTAAATTTATACTAATAAAAAGATTTAAACACTATCACAATTCTATTGCAAATATTTTAATAATTTTATACAAGTCTAAATCTCTCTGAATCTAGATAAGTTTCTATCCTCTGACAATAAGATTAACAATAATCCCTCTACCATTTACCAAAATTAACCATACCAATGTTTTTTATACAAGTCCATCTCTAAATAAATTTTAATGACTTGGCATGCATGTTCAGAGTTGTTTATATATTTCACTTGAATTACAATCAAATATTTCGAAACAAATTTCATACTCAATATAATTTTAACTAATTCATGCACCCCTGATATTGAATTAAACAACCACAAACCATTGATAGTGGTAGTTATCTAGGTTTCATCTAAGAATTCTTGAAAGTGTAGATCTCTAACTCTGTCTTGTAAATATGAGTTGTTTCATTTGACTAAGACTCAAAATAGTAAAAACTACTAGATGGTTGTGTAACATTGACTAATTAATTTTTTTATTAAACATTATCTATATGCATATTATAATATAATGAACTAATACATCACATAATATAATTATCATTGTTTATTTCCATAGTGCATCCATCCAATTTCTATGCTTCTCCAATAATTTGAATACAAGAAATTAACACAAGTATATGAAGTACAACATCACGAGTTATTCAAAACTATGATAGGAAGACATTAGTTGGGAATTGAAAATCATATTGTAGCTACTCAACACTATCATAAGAAGATATGTTGGACATATTATGAATCTAGTAATTATTTTGTCTGGTGCATTTTGTAATATAACCTAATGTGGTACTTCCATATTCATTGTTTGATTGGTATCACGTTTTTGTCCATTCAGATTAACTTTGTAAGATGGCTTGATATTAAATTTTGTATTGAATGAGGCCAATTTAGTGCCCCCATACTTTAGCTTATTTAATGCAATAAGTTTCATTTCTTGATCATGCTTAGGGTCAAACTTCATCTTTCTCATAAGCACGAAATTTTAGTGACACAAAGTGTGGTGGCAAGGGGTGAAATGATACCTTTAATGTAAGAAGGTTATGCAAGACATATTGTGAATTGAGTGAGCCATATTTAAATGCCTTGTAGGTGTTCTTCTTAATGAGATAATTTTATTTCTCTGATTCTTTAATCATTTATAATGAGAATTATGAAAAATACCCACCTTAGTTCAAAGTATTCATTGAAGTTGACATCAAGGGGGATGAGTATATATTCTCACTCTATGTACACTCGATGTTCAATGTGATTAATAGACTTAAAAGAGGAATTTCATCTGTATTAGTCTATATCATATTTGATATCGAACCATGTCAGATGTCTATTATGTTATAAGTGTTTAAATTAATTGATAGAGTCACAAATGTAAATTAATTGATAGAGTCACAAATTTAAATTCAAGAAATGTAAATTCAAGAATCGGTGAATTTTATCTCAAATGTTTTCCAAAGGGGCTAAAAATTGACTCAAACACCTATTAAACAATTTAATAATGTAAACTAATTAATATAAATAAACTTGTTTAATAAGAATAATTATAATAAATAATTAAAAAATTTAATTATTTTTATATTTAAAAACTATGTTTATTATTTATTTTTATTTATCATGTTTAAATATTTAAATATTTTTACTAAATAATTAATGTTTAAATTATTTTTAAGTGGTTAGTTTCTACCTCCTCATAACATAAAACATTTTTAAATGGAATTTTATTTTACTAAATTCCTTATTCATATTCAAGTCATGATAAATATCTAAGAATTAAATCTATAATGATAAAAATATTTAAATACTGTCACAATTTCATTGCAAATATTCTAACTATTTTCTACATGTCTAAATCTCTCTGAATTTAGATAAGGTTCTATCTTCCAATCATATAAATAATAAGAATACCTATGCTATTTACGAAAATGAACCATGCTAATTTTTGTAAACAAGTCCATCTCTAAATTAATGTTTAGAAAAACACATTTCATACTTAATATAATGTTGACTACTTCATGTGCCCATGTTATTGAATTAAATAATCACAAACTATTGATAGTGGTAGTTATCTATATATCATCCAAGAATTCCTAAAAATGTAGATCTCTAACTATGGATTGTAAATATGAGTTGTTTGATTTGACTAATTAATATTTTTAGCAATAACTTCCACATGGTTGTGTAGCATTGACTAATTAATATTTTTAGAAAACCTCATCCATATGTATGTTATAATACAATGAACCAATAAATCACATAATATAATTATCATAGTGTCATTCCATGGTACATCTATCTAATTTCTATGCCTGTCCATAAATGTGAATACAAGAAATTAAAACACCCTTATGTATATGAAGTACAATATCACTAGTTATTTAAAATTATGACAGGAAGCCATTAGTTGGGCATTAAAAATATTACTATAGATGATCAATAATACCAAAATAAGATATTGTGGACATAATGTGTATCTAGTGATTTTTTTATGTGGTTCATTATGTAATACAACTCGGTGTGGCACCACCATGTTCATTATTTGATTGGTATCACATTCTGATTTGTTTGGATTAACAATGTAAGATGGCTTGACCTTAAATTTTGTATTGGATGAGGCCAATGTAGTGGCCTCATACTTTATCTTTTTAAATTCAAGGAGTTTCATTTCTCGGTCATGTGTAGGGTCACCTTTCATATTTCTCATAAGTACGAAATTTTAGTGCCACAAAGTGTGGTGGCAAGGGGTGAAATGATACCTCTAATGCAAGTGGGTTATGTAAGACATTTTGAATCAAGCAAGGCATATTTGGATGCCTTTTAGCTATTTTTATTAATGAGAGAATTTTTTCCTCCAATGCTTTAATAATTTGTAATGAGGATTGTGAAAAAGGCCCACCTTGGTTCAAATAATTCATTGAAGTTGACATTAAGGGAGATGAATAAGTATTCTCACACGATGTAAGCTCAATGTTTGATGTGATTAATGGAATTGAAAGAGGAATGTTCTTTGTATTGGTCTCTATCATATTTGATATCTAACCATGTCAGATATCTATTGTGTTATGTGTTTAAATTAACTAATAGAGTCACAAGTGTAAATTCAAGAAAGATGACTCACTATCACAAGTATTTAAATTGGTGAATTTTATCTCAAAGATATTATAGGGGGACTAAAAATTAAGGATTCAAATCCCTAGTAGATAATTTAATCATGTAAATTAACAAATATAAATAAACTTATTTAAGAATAATTATAATAAATGATAAAAAATTATAATTATTTTTATATTTAAAAACTATGTTTATTATTTATTTTTATTTATCATGTTTAAATCTTTAAATATTTTTACTTAATAATTTATTTTTAAATTTTTATTCAAAGCGGTTAGTTTTTTCCTCCTCATAAAATGAAACATTTTTGAAAGGAATGTTATTTTACTAAATTCCTTATTCATATTAAAGTGGTGATAATAGAAGTAGTAAATCCATACCAATAAAAATATTTAAACATTGTCACAATTCTATTGAAAATATTTTGATTATTTTATACAAGCCTAAATCTCTCTGAATCTAGATAAGGTTCTATCCTCCAACCATAAGAATAAAAATAATCCTTTTGCCATTTACCAAAATGAATCATGCCAATTTTTATATACAAGTCAACCTCTAAATCAATTTTAATGACTTGGCATGTATATTTAGAGTTGCTTATATATTCCACTTGAACTACAATCAAATGTTCAAAAACACATTTCATACTTAATATAATTTTGACTACTTCATTTGTCTTTGATATTGAATTAAGCAACCACAAATCATTGATAGTGGTAGTTATCTAGGTTTCATCCAATAATTCCTAAAAGTGTAAATCTCTAACTATGGCTTATAAATATGAGTTGTTTTGTTTGACTAAAATTAAAAATAGAAACAACTGATAGATAGTTGTGTAGCATTGACTAATTAATTTTTTTAGTAAACCTCATCCATATACATATTATAATATAATTCATTAATACATCACATTATATAATTATCATATTGTCACTCCATGGTGCATTTATCCAATTTCCATGCCTCTCCATAAATGTGAATAAAATAAATTAACACACTTTTATGTATATGAAGTACAACATCACTAGTTATTTAAAATTATGATAGGAAGCTATTAATTGGGTACTAAAAATCTCATTGTAACTTCTCAATACTGCCACAAGAAGTTATGATGGACATATTATGAATCTAGAAAAAAATTTGCATGGTGCATTATGCAATATAACTCAATGTGGCATTGTCATGTTTATTGTTTTATTGGTATCAGATTTTGTTTCAATCAGATTAACTTTGTAAGATGGATTGATCTTAAATTTTTTATTGGATGATGTCAATCTAGTGGTCCCATACTTTAGCTTTTTTAATGTAAAAAGTTTCATTTCTTGATCATGCTCAAGGTCACCCTTCATATTTCTCATAATTAGGAAATTTTACTGCCAAAAAGTGTGGTGACAAAGGTTAAAATGGTGCTTCTAATGTAAGAGGGTTATGTAAGACATATTATAAATCAAGAAGGCCATATTTGGTTACCTTTTAGATGTTCTTCTTAATGAGATAATTTTTTTATTCCAATGCTTTAATCATTTATAATGAGGATTGTGAAAAAGTCCCTCTTTGGTTCAAAGTATTCATTGAAGTTGACATTAAGAGGGATGAATATATATTACCACTCGATGTATGCTCAATTTTTGATGTGATTAATGTAATTGAAAGAGGAATTTCTTCCATTTTGATCTTTATTGTATTTGATATCTAACCATGTTTGATGTCTATTGTGTTATAATTATTTAAATTAACTAATAGCATCACAAATGTAAATTTGATAAAGGTGACTCCCTATCATAGGTATTTGAATTGTTGAATTTTATCTCAAAGGTATTCCAAGAGGACTAAAAATTAAGGAGTCAAATTCCTATTAAGAAATTTAATCATATAAATTAATGAATATTAATAAACTTGTTTAATAATAATTATTATAATAAATAATAAAATATTGTAATTATTTTTATATTTAAAAACTATGTTTATTATTATTTTTTATTTATAATATTTAAATATTTTTACTAAATAATTTATGTTAAAAAAATTTCAGAGTGCTTAGTTTGTACCTCCTCATAAAATATACATTTTTGAATGGAATGTTATTTTACTAAATTCTTTATTCATATTCAAATGTTGATCAATAGAAGAAGTAAATCCATATTGATAACTAAATTTAAACACTATTATAATTCCATTGAAAATATTTTGACTATTTTCTAAAAGTCTAAATCTTTCTAAATCTAGATAAGGTTTTATCCTCTAACCATAAGAATAACAAGAATCCCTTTGTCATTTACCAAAATGAACCATGCCAATTTTTATACACAAGTCCACCTATAAATCAATTGTAATGGATTTGCATGCATGTTCTAAGTTGTTTGTTTATTCCACTTGAACTACAATCAAATGTTTAGAAACACATTTCATACTTAATATAATTTTGACTACTTCATGGGTCCTTGATATTGAATTAAATAACCACAAACTGTTGACGGTGGTAGTTATTTATGTTTCATCTAAGAATTCATGAAAGTGTTTATCTCTAATTATGTCTTGTAAATATGAGTTATTTTGTTTGACTTAGACTCAAAATAGAAACAACCACTAAATAGTTATGTATCATCAAGTAATTATTTTTTTAGTAAACCTCATCCATATGCATATTATAATACATTGAACTAATACATCACATAATATAATTATCATAGTGTCACTCCATGGTGCATCCATCCAATTTCCATGTCTCTCCATAAATTGGAATATAATAAATTAACACACCTTTATTTATATGAAGTACAACATCACTAGTTATTTAAAATTATGATAGGAAACCATTAGTTGGGTACTAAAAATCTTATTCTAGCTTCACAATACTAATATAGTAAGATATGGTGGATATATTTTGAATCTAGTAATTTTTGTGTGTGGTGAATTCTATAATATAGTTTGATGCGACACTGCCATGTTCATTATCTGATTAATAGCACATTTTGGTTCATTTGGATTAACTTTGTAATATGGCTTGATCTTAAATTTTGTATTAGATGAGGTCAATGTAGTGGCCCCATACTTTAGCTTATTAAATGCAAGGAGCTTCATTTATCAATCATGTTCAGGGTCATCCTTCATGCTTCTTATAATTAGGAAATTATAGTGCCACAAAGTGCTGTGACAAGGGTAGAAATGATACCTCTAATGCAAGAGAGTTATGCAACACATATTGTGAATCAAGTGGTCCATATTTGGATGCCTTTTACATGTTCTTCTCAATGAGATAATTTTTCCTCCAATGCTTTAATCATTTATAATGAGGATTTTGAAAAACTCCCACCTTGGTTGAAAGTATTCATTGAAATTGACATCAAAGGGGATGAATATATGTTCCCACCCTATGTACGCTCAATGTTTGATGTGATTAATGGAATTGAAAGAGGATGTCTTATGTATTGGTCTTTAACATATTTAATAGCTAACCATGTCAAATGTCTATTGTGTTATAAGTATTTAAATTAACTGATAACACAAGTGCAAATTAAAGAAAGACAACTCTCTATCATAGGTATTTGAATTGGTGAATTTTATCTCAAAGTTATTTTAGGGGGCCTAAAAATTGAGCCAAATCCCTATTAGACAATTTAATCATGTAAATTAATAAATATAAATAAACTTGTGTAATAAGAATAATTATAATAAATGATAATTTTTTAAAATTATTTTTGTATTTAAAAACTATGTTTATTATTTATTTTTTTATATCCTATTTAAATATATGTTTAAATAATTTATGTTTAAATGTTTTTCAAGAGTGGTTAATTTTTGTCTCCTCATAAAATGATTTTTTTTTTAAATCGAATGTTATTTTAATAAATTGCTTATTCATATTCAAGTGGTGATAAATAGAAGAAGTAAATCCATACTGATAAAAAGATTTAAACACTCATAATTTCAATGCAAATATTTTAACTATTTTCTACCATTTTAAATATCTCTAAATCTAGATAAGATTCTATCTTGAAACCATAAGAATAACAAGAATCCCTCTGCCATTTACCAAAATGAACCATGATAATTTTTATATACAAGCCCATCTCTAAATCAATTTTAATTACATGGCATGTATGTTTAAAGTTGTTCAAATATTTCACTTGAAATACAATAAAATATTCAAAAATGCATTTCATACTTAATATAATTTTGACTACTTCATGTGTCCTTGATATTGAATTAAATAACCACAAATTGTTGACAGTGGTAGTTACTTAGGTTTCATCCAAGAATTCCTAAAAGTGTTTATCTTTAATTATGGCTTGTAAATATGAGTTATTTTGTTTGATTAAGACTCAAAATACAAACAATTGCTAGATGGTTATGTAGCATCAACTAATTATTTTTTTAGTAAACCTCATCCATATGCATATTATAATATAATGAACTAATACATCACATAATATAATTATCAAAGTGTCACTTCATGGTGCATCCATCTAATTTACATGCCTCTCCATAAATTTAAATACAAGAAATTAACACACCTTTATGTATATGAAGTACAACATCACTAATTACTTAAAAAAATGATAGGAAACCATTAGTTGGGTATTGAAAATCTTACTGTAGCTTCTCAATACTACTATAGTAAGATATATTAGACATATTGTGAGTCTAGTAATTTTTTTATTTGGTGAATTATGTAATATAGATTGATGTGGTACTGTCATGTTCATTGTCTGATTAATATCACATTTTGTTTCATTTGGATTAACTTTGTAAGATGGCTTGATCTTAAATTTTGTATTAAACAAGGTCAATGTCATGGCCCTATACTTTAGCTTGTTTAATGCAAGGAATTTCATTTCCCAATCATGTTCAGAGTCATCCTTCATGCTTCTTATAAGTAGGAAATTCTAGTGCCACAAAGTGTGGAGACAAGGGTTGAAATGATACCTCTAATGCAAGAGGGTTATGGAAGACATATTGTGAATCAAGTGGGCCATATTTGGATGCCTTTTAGGTGTTCTTCTCAATGAGATATTTTTTCCTCCAATGCTTTAATCATTTATAATGAGGACTATGAAAACCCCCCACCTTGGTTGAAAGTATTCATTGAAATTGACATCAAAGGGGATGAATATATGTTCCCACTCTATGTACGCTCAATATTTGATGTGATTAATGGAATTGAAAGAGGATTTCCTATGTATCAGTATTTAACATATTTAATAGCTAACCATGTCAAATGTATATTGTGTTATAAGTATTTAAATTAACTGATAACACAAGTGTAAATTAAAGAAAGTCATCTCTCTATCACAGGTTTTGAATTGGTGAATTTTATCTCAAAGGTATTTTAGGGGGCCTAAAAATTGAGTCAAATCCCTATTAGACAATTTAATCATGTAAATTAATAACAATAAATAAACTTGTTTAATAAGAATAATTACAATAAATGATAAAAAAAATTAATTATTTTTATATTTAAAAACTATGTTTATTATTTATTTTTATTTATCATGTTTAAATATTTAAATATTTTTACTAAATAATTTATGTTTAAATGTTTTTCAGAGTGGTTGATTTTTGTCTCCTCATAAAATGAAACATTTTTTAATCGATTGTTATTTTACTAAATTGCTTATTCATATTCAAGTGGTGATAAATAGAAGAAGTAAATCCATACTGATAAAAATATTTAAACACTATCACAATTTCATTGCAAATATTTTAACTACTTTCTACAAGTCTAAATCTATCTAAATCTAGATAAGATTCTATCTTCCAACCATAGGAATAACAAGAATCCCTTTACCATTTAACAAAATAAACCATGATAATTTTTATATACAAGTCCAACTCTAAATCAATTTTAATGAAATGGCATGTATGTTTAGAGTTGTTTATATATTCCACTTGAACTAAAATCAAATGTTTATAAATACATTTCATACTTAATATAATTTTGAATACTTCATTTGCCCCTAATATTAAATTAAACAACCACAAACCATTGATAGTGTTAGTTATCTAGGTTTCATTTGAGAATTCCTAAAAGTGTAAATCTCTAAATATGACTTGTAAATATGTGTTATTTCATTTGATTAAGACTCAAAATAGCAATATTTTTTAGATCGTTGTGTAGCATTGACTAATTAATTTTTTTAATAAACCTCATCGATATGAATATTATATTAAAATGAACTAGTAAATCATATAATATAATTATCATAGTGTCACTCCATGGTGCATCCATCCAATTTCCACGCCTCTCCATAAATGAGAATACAAAAAATTAACACACTTTATGTATATGAAGTACAACATTAGTAGTTATTTAAAATTATGATATAAAGTCATTAGTTGGGCATTGAAAATTATTGTAGATACTCAATACTACACAAGAAGATATGGTGGACATATTTTGAATTTAGTAATTTTTATGCATGATGCATTATGTAATAAGTTTGATGTGGCACTGCCATGTTTATTATTTTATTTGTATCACATTTTGTTTCATTTATATTAACTTTGTAATATGGTTTCACCTTAATTTTTGTATTGGATGAGGACAATTTAGTGGCCCCATAGTTTAGCTTGTTTAATGAAAGAGTTTCATTTTTCAGTCATGTTTAGTGTCACCCTTTAGGTTTTTCATAAGTAAGAAATACCATTTCCACCAAGTGTGGTGACAAGGGTTGAAATTATACCTCTAATGTAAGAGGGTTATACAAGACATATTGTGAATCAAGTGGGCCATATTTCGATGCCTTTTAGGTGTTCTTATCAATGAGATATTTTTTTCCTCCAATGCTTTAATCATTTCTAATGATAATTGCAAAAAACCCCCACCTTGGTTTAATGTAATCGTTAAAGTTGGCATCAAATGGGATGAATATATGTTCCCACTTGATGTGTTTAATGGACTTGAAAGAGGATGTCCTCCATATTGTTCTTTATCATATTTGATATATAACCATATCAGATGTCTATTGTGTTAAAAGTGTTTAAATTAACTAATAACACAAGTGTAAATTCACATGTATTTGAATTGGTGAATTTTATCTCAAAGTTATTCTAGGGGGCCTAAAAATTGAGTCGAATCCCTATTAAACAATTTAATCATGTAAATTAATTAATATAAATAAAATTATTTAATAAAAATATTTTTTTTAATATTTAAAAACTATGTTTATTATTTATTTTTATTTATCGTGTTTAAATCTTTAAATATTTTTACTAAATAATTTATGTTTAATTTTTTTCTAGAGTGGTTAATTTTTGTCTCCTCATAAAATGAAACATTTTTGAATGGAATGTTATTTTACTAAATTGCTTATTCATATTCAAGTGGTGATACATAGAAGTAAATCCATACTGATAAAAAGATTTAAACACTATCACAATTTCATTGTAAATATTTTAACTATTTTTTATCATTCTAAAACTCTCTAAATCTAAATAAGATAATTCTAAATTAGGTTGCTGATATCTTCACCAAACCTTTCACTAAGAGCAAGTACATTCATCTATGAGCTCTTTTTGGGGTGCGGTCCAATTCAATAGCTTAATAATATTTATGAGGGGCTTCTAACCTCCTCTCTTATTTTTTTTGTCTCTTTTTTAGGGGGATTTTTTTCCACAGGGTTTTCTCCTTTTCTCTACTTTATGAGAGATTGAATTGTACATGGGTACCTCATCAGGCCTTATTTTTGGGACCCATTTTTTTGCATTTTTATATATCATTGCCTGCCTAAATTGTGGTATGGGGGATGTTGGTGTATGCATTTTTTACCATATTTTTTGGCTACACAGTTGCATATTTCTTGCTTAGGGGCTTTAGTGTCATGTTGGTTATTTGGAAAGTTTAATATCACATTCACTAGAATGGGTTATATCTTTCCTCCTACAACCTATTTATGTACTTGTTCCATTTCATATTCTAATGCAATATTGTGTGGATTATTCTTGGCTCATTTTTCTCTTATTCATTATTGTAGTTGCATATATGTGTTTACTCAGTATTGTCTTGTGAAATATGCATCTCATATAGCATATCGAATTGATGAATTCACTTGGTTTAGTATTCCTAGAGCTGATTTTGATAGTTGAGATAGAACAAATTATACATAGTTTTAGATACTACACTCAAAGGTGAATTTGTGTTCTATTCTTTCTTGTTGATTCTAATCAATTGTGACATCCATTATGTTACAATAAAGAAGTTAATGAGAAGTCCTCATTCTGTATATGACCTTAGTTTAG
>JARHVA010002713.1:1915000-1935000 GCA_037957365.1 Torreya grandis | reverse complement strand
TTAAGGAAATGGAAAAGGAGGAGGGGGAAAGGAAAATGTAGACACTATTTCTAAATTATATAACAACTCTATCTTGTAGACATGGAAAATACATATCATAGATGTACCTTTAGCTTCTATACCTTTCTCATTGCTGAAAATCTTGTATACACTATCTCTTTATGTTTATTACTTATCTCTTAGTCTAACCAATGTTATTATTATGACTTAGACCTTTTATGTTGCTTAGAATATTATAAAATTGTTTATCATTGTAGAATTAGATTATAAATATTGTTAGTCAAACATTATTCATGTAAACATAAAGAATGCATAAAGAACTTGAAAAATTAGGTCAACCTATTCCAATGAGATTTACAATGACAATGAAGAAAAATTAAAAGAAACCACATACCTATTACCTTCTCAAGTGACTCCATAATCCAAGAGAAGTTCCAAGTGTGTTTTTCCTCTTGATCTAGTGTTCTTATCTTTATCAACAATGGATGCCAAGCTCCTCCATCATCTCAAGATCACTATGCATAACCTAGAATCATCATAACAAATATAATCTATGCCTATCAATTGAAGCTTGCAAATAAAACATAATGAACAACACAAAGATTGAGCACTACATACATTGTCTTTAAGGACCTCAAGTCAATGTACTTCAAACAATGCAGTAAATGGATCATAATGGTATAAATACCTATAATGAAAATAGTATATAGGGTTTCCCCCAAGAGACAAGGCATATTAATGAAAAATGGTAAATGGAAAATGGGTTATGCTACTATTGATATGGAGATGCACATCCTAGTAAACATGTGAGATAATAAAAATGATTAGTTATAAAAATTGTTATCCAACACCCTTCTAAAACTACTATTTTTTTAAGAACTTGCTATAAATATGGATCTTAATAATGTATTCATGATCTCCCTTGGCCAATTATTTTGCTTCCTTCAATCATTGAAATAAGATATATTTGTAGTGTTTGTAAAGGAAAGTACTACCAAGGATGGTAGGTAATGTTAGGCACAAGATAAATGATATACGTGGGTAATGAATAGGTGGATGATAATGGAATGTATAATGAATGGGAAACAAATGAAGATTAGGACTTTTAGTCACATGTAATATTATTGATTCTAGATTTGACATAATTTTGGTTGTGGTAGGGCCAAAGACCTCTGAATATGCTCTTGGTATGACCACTAAATTTTTATATTATTTCATCTTAATAGTAGTTACCATCTAATTATGTTATAGATTGGAAGCTATGATGTCTTCAGTAAGAAATTAAGAAATTTTGTGCTCAGTTGTAAGTGCCTCAATGAGGTTTTCACCAATGAATTTGTCCTAATTATCCCATAGTGCCCCTGATAAGGTTTCACGAAGAGATGTTAACATTTAAATTTCATTGTCTTTTAGTGACTTCAATTTTTTTTCACTAAAATATGTTGATTTTACTCTTTTATTGTCCCATAATGCCTGTAAAATGGTTTCATTAGTAGATTATTCTTATTTAGAATGAATTTGGTCTTGGTCCCCCTGATATTTTGTAAATGGTATGTTGCCATGGATGTTATTCAACAAAGTATGATTCTGTCAGTCCCAATCGATGCTTGTGAGAGGTGGAATGTCTATATAATGGCTATGTTAGATAGGGGTAATGGAATTATGAAAGGTATCATAATACTCATAAAATACACTAGGATGATTCGGGTTGATGCTAAAGTAATTCTCCTCTAAAACCGTAAAAGGATCACAAATATATTCAAATTGATCCACAAGGTAATTGTAACTAGTGTTGTAATAGCCATATTTTTACTCTGTTTCTGAAGCTAATTCCAAGTCAAGGGACTCTAATTTTGATATCAGTGTTGATAGTGATTCTACTTTTGATGCTAAATTTGATATCGATTAAAAAAGGAAACATGACTCTAATGTTTTTTCTTTATTTGATGTGGTTGATTCTATAATGAGGTTGTGTTAAATGTTTTGTATCGAATAAGTAATGGCCTATGATGGAATAATGGGCTCTATAAAAATTAATTCATCCAAGAATGGCTCAACATAGACTAGTTCATCTAAGTGAAACCTATCAAAGAGATCTAGAAGGACAACTCAACATAATCTTATCCATCAAAAGGAGACTCCTCAATGAGTGGAAAAATATCAAGAAATAACTCTACAAAGATTAGCTTGTCAAGGATATGAGGCTGTCTAAAAATAAGTAAAACATTAATAGGTGATTCATCATAGGTTGACTTATCATAAATGTGTGTTTCAACAATAACATCATGATCTTGGTTTACAATTATTTTCAAAATATCAATCTTAAACACGTTTTGGTCCTCATAAGATGGCTCTTAGAGAGGTAATGGTTATTATTGAGGTTCATAAACCGGTACATAATTTCTAAAGTGGGGAACATTTGGCTCAGTGTGAATAATGGTTTGTGGTTCAATAATGAGATCTCCAAAATTTAGACTATCAAATAAGGGAACAACAAAATTAGGTTTGTCAAATGCATATTCATCAATAATAGGATCAATAAATATAGATGATGGGCCTAGAATGGTAATGATAGGATGCAAATAGTTTGGTTATTCACACAAACCAAAAGATGAGGTCCTAAAATGGTAACCTTTATGCATTGTGGAGCTGGATTGCTCACACAATCTGAAGGAAAATAGCCAAAAATGGTAACATTCACACATTGTGAAGCTTGATCACTCACACAAGCTGAAGGGTAATAACCTAGAATGGCAACCTTCAAGTGTAATGCACAAATCAAAAGAGGATATCCCATAATAGTAACCTTCGATTGTGGCATGTAGATTGAAGGGGAAGGATGGGGATGACACACAAAAATCAACATGGATTGGATTGGTTTTTAACAAATAGGCTCAAAGAGGGTGACATCCTCAAACAAAATGGAGTTTTCATGTTCACCATAAAAATGCTTTACCTCACAACTAAGGCCACAAGAGACCCTATTATGAGTGTACTGTAACGTCATGTCTAGAAAGGTTTATTCTCTATATTTGCCAAGATTTTATACTATGTTATGCAAACATTTAATCAAGGTATGGATTTTGATCTTTATTCTAAATAAAGGACTAAGGCACCAAAGAGACTATAAAAGGAGGGTGGTGTGGAACCACACAGAATTAGAAGAAAGATGTTCACAAATTTACTCAACTTTGGGTAAAGTTGAAATCATATGAATTAGAAGAGGGTATGATAACTCAAAAATTCAAGTTGAAAATTAGTAAATTGAAGCTTAAATTTTTGTGATACATTAATACCATAAAAGCTACTCCAACTTTGATGATTTGATACTAGAAAACTAGAATAAAATATTCGAATTGAGAAAGAGATAATATGAACCAAGAAATGTATGATGTGAAAACATGAAAGAATTCCTAAGTATAAAAATAGAACCAAATGGGCAGCATAATGCCACCACATGGTAATAAGAAGTGTAGTATAAAATATGTCCAAGGACTCAAAATGTGAGTGATACACAGTATGACTTTAGTCAACCAATGATGAGAATGATAATGAGTCTATAAACAGCCTTCAATCCAAATTGGAAATTAAACCCAAGTCCCCTCAAGTCAAGTGAAAATGGTGAACCCAATTTAACATATCAACCTTATAAACTTAGAAAAGTGTAATTTCAAATTTGAACTATCAATGAAGGACTTAAGAAAATTTGGGAATTGATTTACACTCAAATGGGTAGCATAATTTTACCAATTAGATGATATGACATAATGTTTAAGATGATAAATTTGAGCAAGAAAAATATTTATTTTCACCTAGACAGCTTAACACCTCCTTATTCAAGAAATTGTAGACAATGTGTTTGGTTATTGATGTGTGTTTACAAGAAATTTTTGACTCAAGTCAATGACCAAATAAGGTAAAATGACTAAAACAGACCAATTCAACTAAGTAATCATATTAAAGCCCCAAAACTGACAAGGTTACATGATATTATTGAATTTCATCTTTATACATGCACTTGAGAGGAAATTAAGTGTTCAACCAAAATAAGAGTGTGTTATATAGTAGGGTATTTTACACCTCCCTTATTTTAAGTAACAATACAATGACATGAACCTTGGGGCACAACTCGCATCAATAATATTTCCATGACAAGTGGGGTTTGTCTAAAACTCTATAAGTTATGACCATCTAGATTGATCCCATGTGTATAAACTCATGTTTGCACATAAGATAAGCAACATGTCAATTAGATCCATGTCAAATGGCTTGTTGTGAAAAGGTCGTATCTTTTTTATAACCAGTACATCCATCACTTGCTCAGTTGAGTGTGATGTCCTAAATAATCATACATTCTAAGTTGGCTCGACACTAATGAAGATGGTTTAAGCACTCAAACCACCATCCTAATGGGGTAGTCCCAATTTATCTAACCCCTCCATATAGAGGATTTGAGCATAATATTGGGAGATGAATTATTGGGTCAAAGCTTCCCTAAAGAACTCATGGGAGGTAATGATATCCCTCTCATAAGCCAAAATGCATGAAATAAAATCCAAGTACAAATACTTTATAGGTTATTTTTAGATCACCCAAACTATGTAGATTTTTGGGAGAGCCTAGACAACTTCCTTTTTATGCCTTGGACAAAGACATAATATGCAATAAAAATGGTGATTTTTATCATCCAAGTTCCTTATAGTGGATGGGGGAGAGCATACACACACAAATTCCTTTTTACTCAAATAATTTAACAAAATAAATGATAGATGACTTACACAAAACAAAACTTTGAAGTGAGTTTTGTTTTAAGCACTGAATTGAAGTGTTTGGATATGTTCTTTGGCCCCTTGGCCTTAAGTTGCAAAAATGTTTGAGAAATAATCATAAAAAATTCAATATAAACATGCAATTTTCCCTTTCAAGCACCAAAGGAAAGTTTCTAGTTCTTTTTAAGAATGAAAAAGAGGTTAAAAAGACTTAATGAAGTGAAAATTGATCACTTTCCTTGCTAGTCCTACATAAAAAGCTAGATAGTCTTGTTTAGCTTTGAAGTACTTTTTGCTTTGAGACAAGTAACTTTAGAAAACATGCTCTTGGGTCTACATTTTTTTGAAAAGACAAAGGCTGACATCGATCACTATTGACAAGTGTTGATTCTTGTAAGACCATTGCTAGTCGAAACCCAACCATCACTAGTTGAAAACAACTACCAACAATCACATGTGAACCCGAAGGTAAAAATGTTATCCTTGAAAATATTTATTATGATAAAATCTCCAAAATTTCATCTTATGGATCAAAACTATCTTTAGAATAGAGACTTACAAAACTCAAATTGATAGAAACAAACTTGAATAAAATCTTAAAATGTAAATTTTTGGTCATATTTCCCCTACAACCCAACTGATCGTGGTTGGACCTAACCATCATCGATCATTGAAAACCATCACCGGTCACTACGTAACCTATGTATTAAAAATGAGCTAAAAATCATGTGGTTGCACAAAATACATTAGAAACATGGGAAAATGAGCTAAAAATGATGTTTAAGTACTTTTTAATGACTAAAATGAAAATGTAAAATTTTCACAATGTCTTCCTTGCTTGAATGGACTCCACTATCCCACCAAGTGTGGTAAGATGTAGGATTGGATTACAAATATTTTTATTCAAACATTAATCATGTAAACACAAAAAATTCATTAAATACTTAACAACTAGGCCAACCTATTCCAATAGGGTTTGCAAATGATAATGCAGAACAATTGAAAGAAAGCAAATACCTATTATCTTCCCCAAGTGACTCCACCATCCAAGAAGAGTTTCATGTATGTTTTTTCCCTTGATCTGGTGTTCTTGTCTTTGTTAATAATGGATTCCAAGCTCCTACATTATCTCAAGATCACTAAGCATAACCTAGGTTCATGATAAGAAATTTAATCTATGCCTATTAATTGAAGCTTGAAAATAAAACACAATGATCAACACAAATAAAAATTATGGAGATAATTATACATTATAAATTCATAATATTATAACTTTAAGATGTTTTATGCCTTGAAAAAGATGCGTTATGCCCTTTTATTTATATATTTTCCTAACGGTTTAAGATTAACCATAACCACCCATATCAAAATTGAGAAGTGTGGCCATGAATTAATCTAATATTTACAATTAAATCCATAAAAATATTTATAATGATTTGGGAGGAAGGGGCATTAATTAGGCATGGGTGCCCATAAATCTAATATTTGTTGCATTTATGGATTGAGGATGCCACCCCAAAGATCATGTCACTAGGTGATACAGATATTAAGAATAAATTTCCAATAATGAAATAATTAATAACCTCTATGGAAAATACACTTAATCTCTTGATTTGAATTAATTAAATTAAATAAGATTAATCAATTTTAGAGCAATTATTTAGAAATTGGTGCTCAATTAATATAAATGGCCAAAAAGTCATATTATTAGGAAATAATTTAAGTCAAGAAGAATTATAAGGTGATGTTAGATGCATACAGACCATTATCCCATTTAGTATGTTGTCGACACAAAATAACAAAGGTATGTGATGTGTACTAACAAATTTAAAGAAACTAGTGATCGAGAGCAAAAAAAAGATGAAATCATCATTTTGACTCAAAATAAATTTATCAAAGTTAGGAATCACATAAAATGCATTACCCAATTTAGAAATACATTAGCCTAAATCGACACTTGTATATGATAAGCTCGAACTATTTATCACACTTTTAGTAATTTTGGTCTAAATTGTGCATTTAAGTGTAATTCGAGTAAGATTGATAATTTTAACACAAATAGTGTTAGGAATTATATTATATAATCATATATCTTTGGATGTTTTGCATCTATGCCTATTTTCTAACTACTCAAACACTTGCATCCTAGTAAGACACCTACAACAATGTAAGTGTCCTACCCTGACACAAGTGTTTAGTGCCATAAATTCATTCAATTTACAAATTTAACGTATACATATGGTCAACCTAAGTGCTTTAAGGCAATATTGTCTCCAAAGGGATTGGTATAAACATAGGATCAATCCTCATTGATTTTTCACCTTAAAAATTCTTACCTACTCACAGGGAAACTTACAAAATGCATTCAATCAAGCACTCAAGTGAGCAAAGCTTCCCTATTTATATATCAGTCAAATGGATAACACATCTACATATCTGATTTACTAAAAGATCATTCCATGAGCCATATTTATCAATTTATAGTCTAGGTCACTATTTGTACTTGCTTATCACACAATACATGATACACACACAAATCAAAACATAGGGGAGAAGTAAATAATTTTGAGTCCCACTTCATATTATTAGATATGTAGGTAGTATGCATTGACATAGGGGTATTTGGAGTAGATCAAACACATTTGCACACTAACCCATTTTTCCATAATAAATATAAAGATGAAGAACTAGGGGTTTTCAATTTTAAATGGAGTGATAGTCCATGACTAAGACATGAATTCACTAGAATGAATGTGACATAGAACTTGGAAGTATCCATGTGGGCACATCTAGATTCACTGGTATATTGTATTGGACACTTACATCCAAGTTAGACATAAGAGTCAATGTAATTGTCCTAGGTTAACATAAGTATTTATAGATATACATGTATAATTACCAGAATTAGGGGATTGATTCAAAATTTACATCCAATCTAATTTCTTTCCATTCTATATCTAGATTTGTATTAGCATCATAACTAAGTATCTTGTTTTCATTATCATTGCAATAAATAGCGTAGTACTAATTTTCAATTTTAGCATATCTCAACAAAGTAAATTTAATATATGTCTATCTAAGTTTTGAAATTAACTGGTCTAATTTAGAGATAGTCTAACATCCTTGTGCCTTAGGTTATGTTTACCCCTTTAATCATATATTCCTCAATCTAGATTTAAAATTTTGGTGAACCTGACCTTTCATCCAAAAAACACTATATATTGATCTTGGGTTTCATAATTATTTGATTCTAATTTCTAATTTTATTTTAATAAGTTTTTATAGGTTTAAAATAAAATTTCATTTCCTATTAACATGTTCATTATGGATGCATGTGTAACTAGTTTTATATGACAATTTATGACTACAACAACAATTTACTATTGTAATAAACTAATCCAAGTTATCAACCAAATAAATAAGTATATATATCACTATAATGAGAAAGGGTTTAAAAAAATAGTAAAGGATGCTCAACAAATTATTGGGTGCATGATAGGGTATCTATTATGATTTTTATAACAAAATGTGGTACCTCTTCAAATTTATGATGTTTGACCTAATTATAATGTACCATTAAAAAAATATTAGTTTTGAAACTAGATTCAAAATTATTTAATTCATGTTCTTAAAGTATCTTCAAATTTTGAGTGTAGGTTTCACATATAATCTGTACAAGTTGAGGTTTCTTATTTTTTAGAAAAAAACATGTCCACTTAAGACCCCATTTCGGTAACCCAATTTCATGCACTTACCCTATCCCCTATAAACTAATCCCTACAATCCCATAATTCCTCCACACCCCCATATTCACTCTGTCCCTCTGTAATCATTCTTTTAAATATATTTGTAATCCATGTCTCACCTACCTTCACCCGTTAAGATTATGGATGAGGCTAATCTTGTGGACCCTAAACTTTTGATGGATATTAATCTTTCCCCTAATCATGTTGTAAACTCTATCAAGTATTTCACCCCTTCTCCTCTTGCTTATTTGATCAAATATACTCCCTTCCCTCTCCCTAATCAGGGTCTTTTGATGCCCCTCAATTGTTTTATAAACCCCTGGAGCTTTTGAGTTGATATTTTGACTCTAATTTCATTCCTGATACTTTTATGGGGAAAATAAAAAATAGGGTGATAAACAGAGGATGGATAACATGAACAATGGGGAGATGAAATTTGAATATAAATAACTCAAAGATGTGAGTGAGTATAAGAAAATGTATTTGAAAAGAAACAAATAAGTGAGATCTAGTAGTGATGAGCTTTAGTTTGTTTTCATGAACAAAAGGAATGAAATATGTAAGTATCCCATAGAAGAATTGATCGATTTGAATGAGGGTATGAAGGTCATAGTTTTCTTTCCATAATAAGGAGACACATTATTCAATTATGGAAAATAAATAATGAACAAAGTCTGATCTATTAGAGAGTTAAAATTAGCAATAATGTGTTTTCTCTAATCTAGCAGGGCATAGCAAGGATATTTCATAAATTGTGTTTCATGTATTTCAGTTTTCATAACTAGGTCATCATCCTATAGAGGCTCATCAAAAGGTAATGAATTTAAGCGGTTCTCAAACATATAAGGCCTCTTATTGTGGTTATTGGATTTAATAATAAATTTTTTTGGGTCCTAAAAACCTTCTTCATCAAGGGTTTCCTTAGGGTTTTCATGCACAAAAATTTTTCTATCCTTTTATAAATTCGCATACTCATTGCAAAGTTTACACATAAAATAAGTGTTCTCTTAATCAAATTGGTGTTCCAAGAGCCCATCCCCATATTAGAAAGTATTATTTTTAGGAAGGGGATTGTTAAAATTTATCAAAACCTAGATTCTTGCATACAAAATGTCCTTAAAATGCAAATAAGTATCAATAATGATTATAAAAGTGCCAAGGGTATTACCTATTACCACAAAGATATAAGGGTTCTAGAATTTAGTTGCTAATCTAAAATGTCTAATGCATACAGGTCCCATAGAAGGTAAAGCTTCTTCAATCTTGGAAAGAGAGTGTCATGGCTTCATAAATAAACAAGCTCATCCCATAAACCTAGGACCACATTGGAATACCTTGTGCCTATCCTATTCATGAGCAAATATCACAAGGAAATATCCATTATGGTAAATAGAAATTTGATATTCTCTTGAAGTCTTCTAGGATTTTAAATATCTTATTCTAACGTTTTTCAAGGTAGGCCTAATGTTCAAAAATTGACTGATAAGAGCATGCCTTTGAATTTTAGCGTGATGTATATTTACCATCAGAGAGTTATTTACCACCTTGATGCATCATGTTTTAGTCTTGCGAGGATTTTTCTTTGGCATGCGTAAGGGCTAGAGAATAAAACCGTTTCCTCCATTAGCATTCTTGCTCTATGAACTTGATTATTATTACTATGTTTGTAAGCTTCCATAATCCTCAATTGGTCATCTTTTATCTATTATATTTAATAAGACCATTTTAATGTTACGTAATTCACCACTAACACATCTTGAGTATGCAAAGGTCATGCCATGCAACATTTCACTTGGCTTGTCAGCTTCCTCATTTTGATGTGGATGTTCATGGAAGAAAAACAAAAACATGTTTTAGATAGATGAATACAATGGTGTAGCTCAATGTTTACTACACCCATTAAATAACTCCATATAAATCAATTGAGGGTGTGTTTTGCTTTACTTTAAGTATTATGTCATATGTTGAACTTAAAATACTTTAAAATAACTATAACTCTTATCATGACATTTTTTGTGGTCATTTTATAACTTTACATTAATCTAAGGTAAAATTTTTGAGACTATTTTGAGATTAGATACCTGTAAATAAATTCAAATTTCTAATTATAATTATATAATAATAAAGATTAAAAATATTTTTTAGCCTCTACTTTTCACTGGGACTTGGGCCCTCTACATATTTGTTATATATAATGTTTGAGCACAATTAATAAGTCTATTTTACAAGAATCTTTAAATTCAATAAATAATTATCTTAAAATAACATGAATCTATACATAAAAGAAAAAATGAATTACTGAATTAGAATAATAGTTATTGTCAATTATCACCAATTATTACCTAATATTCATGTTCTCTTTTCCTTAATGTATTCAAGCCATTCCACATCAATAGAAAAGGCATATGAACCGCATTTTTAAGATACTATGTAATCTTTACCAAAGGCTCATACAAAATGAAGAAAAAATATGAACCTGAAAAGACTCTCCCATTGCCAATTGAAAAGACACCAATCGAATTTAAGAATTTGTTAGCTACGTTAATCTTCTCCAACACTGTTAATGACATTTGAATATGACTTAAAATTAAAGAATCATTATATATCTTGAAATACCATGACTCTAGACCTAAAAATAAATATCAAGAGTCACTGCATATATGCATATGAACCACATTTCTTAGCCATTAGCCTCACAACTACACTGTAGTTTCACATCAGTGCAATACGCATATGAACCACCTTTTTTGACAATATCTAAAGAATAGATTTTGTACAAGAATAAATTTTATGAAATCAAAAAATGCATAGGTGCATTTTCTAAGATCATTAATTTTTATTATTATATATTATATATGATTAATTATTATAAATATATATAAAAATTATATATAAAATATATTTTTATATTCTTTTAAATTATTTTAAATTATCATATATTTAACATATAAATATAATAATATATAATATTATTATTATTATTATATCAATTTTTCTATTCCACATTTGTTCTAAAAAACTATAGCAATAATAAATTTATACATCTAAAACCAAAAATCCATTGAAAAATTAAAAATGTGGGGAGATCACTATGTCTTCCTAACCTTACATTTGGCACTCACAGCAACGTCTCTTCCTTAATCGGGCCACATGTTCAATCTTTTAGTAATTTTTCATATCTAGTTCTCAAGGTTTGTGTATCATCTACACCAATGGTCCTATGCCTACCAATGATAATCTCCAACTGGTTAAGATTTACTTCCTTCTATAGTTACTTGCATTGGAATCCAAACTCTCAACCTAAGATTTAGCGGTGCTAGCTACCAAGTTGATGGCCACTATAAAACAAGGAAGGGTTGGCTCTTTAAATAAATTTTCAAGACAAATTTGAAAATTAAATGGTGACATACACTTCCTCTACATTAATCAATGTCAATGTTAATCAAATATTTTTGTTTATTTCAAAAAAACATGGAGTTGTTCGAATTGTATTTTTGATTGACTTAATTGTTTTAGTCAAGTACATTCTTATATTTATTTTTAAACTCAATGCTTCCTTTTACATTAAATTTATATTTTGCGGATAAAAATAACTTTGTAATTTGATTTAGGTGGGATAAAAAAATTGTTTTTATAAAGTGAGGTTTTGTAAAGTGAATGAGCATAAATTATTAATTTTACCTCACTTGAAACTTATGGTTGTCGAACTAATATCACTTCTTGTGCATGAAGTATTAATAAATAAAAATATAATATTTTTTTGGGAGGTAATGGTGAAAAATGGGGTGGTGCATTCCTATTTATGATAATGAGCTGTTTAGAGATTATACATTTTGTTTTATGAAGATCTTGAATAATGATGAAGTGGTGGGAAGGGCAAGGCCATATAGATTATGAATGGCATGAAATATTTATAGGTGAGTTAGATGGGGATTTTGAGGGAAAATGATAGGGTATTTCAATTGATGGGCTTAAAAAAGGCTATATAGATACACATGCAAAGTTTAGTGACATTTAGTATTATATATCAATGACATTTGCAGTGTCCACCAAATTGTTTCAATTACATAATATATGACTGAAATAGGTGTCATCTCAAAAAAAAAGGTGTCAAATATCTAACTATACTTCTAAAAACATAGAGAATCATCACGTGTCAATCTAGACAACCCTAAAACTAATTAGATGAAAATTCTTGATGATTTAGCTATTCAAAACCTACTTAGAAGAATCTAAAACCAATTAGATGAAATTTTTAAAAGGCTTATTTAATGAAAGACACACCCTCTATAATCTAACTCACTAATGCAGGGTGTCGTATGTAAATAAATATGGATCTAGATATTCCCAAAGTTGTTTGCATATGCAATCTCAGTAACATTAATGACAAACTAGGGTAAAATAATAATTGTCAATGTAAATAAACTAGGGTTTTTCTTTGATGGTTAAGAAATAAATCTATTGGTGATGGAAAGAGATATCTTAGACAACAAAAAGGAGTTTGGACAAAACCATGCAACAAAGTCTAAACAGACTATAAAATAAGTAGATAGAGACAACTTCTAGTGTCCATAAGTCACTAGATATTTTGAAGGCATCAGGCTAGAGAGGCTTTAGAATCCCATTGGGGCAAGCATAGGATAAAGGTCATGTTCTAATTGGAACAAATAGCCATTCATATTGGGGATCATCCACAGAAGCTAAAAAGAATGTGATTTAGATAGGGGGATATGTGGGGAGTAGCAAGGGTATGGATGCAAGGAAATTGATTGATAAAATGCCTCAATGAACTACAAATTTTTTCCCTTCATCTCTAAACTTTGAAACTTTAATCTTTGCATGCAAACTATTTGATATAATGTATGTTCAAAATTCCTCTTAGATAGATGGAACATCTAATAATAGGCATCAGGTTATAATTCATACCATCTTTGGCAAAACCATGTGTATTTGGATATAACCCATAGATATTGTGGAAAATATACAACTAAAAATAAATCAATCATAAGGAATCCATGTAGCACATCAATGCCTTTTATTTGAAGGAAAACAACTTATGGATCACTCCTTATTGTCAAGCTATAATATAAATAAGTATTCCACTCTTCATTTCGTTATGAGATTACGAGGAGGTGGAGTTGGTGTAGGAATTCTATCTTCTTCTAAGAATGGTTATTTTAAGGATGTGGTAAAAAAAACACTACCAAGATAAGTACTCATAAATCTACACCCTTTTCTAGTGCCTAGATTTTAGAAAAGGTAGAGGAGGTAATGACGATGGAAATAAGAAAGGAAGATGTGCTATAATATAAGACAAACTTAGAGAAAGAGGTAATTATATAAATATTTAATGGTTTTTGGCCAACTACAAATGCTTTATTTCAATGGGTATATTCGACTTGGACAATGCATTGTGAAATCTCCCTCTGATCCAAGGGGTTTTTCATTGTTTATTTTTTTGATGAGGTCAATTATTAGAGAGTCCTAAAATATGGCCCATGGTTTTGGGATAATGCTAGGTCTTTACATCACTATATCATTTCCATAATTTTATCCAAATCCTACTCAGTCATCAAAATGCCAATCTAGGTATAACTTCCTAGCCTTTCTCTATACCTTATTTATGCTTTCAAACATATAGTTAATGTATTGGTAAAGTTTATCAAATTTGATGATGAGAGAAGAAAATTAGGTTTATTCACATTTACTCACATGTGTAAAATTAACCTCAAAAGGGGCCTACTCGATAGAATGATAATTAGATGTGGAAACCATCAGCAATTATAGACACTAGACTTTGAGAATACAACTTTTTGATGCCATATATTAAAGCTTATTAGAAATATATAGTCTTCTTGTCCATAGGCAAAAAACATCCCAATAAAAAAGAAATGTTTGAAACCAACTTACAAATTATGGACCTTTCTGGTGCAAGATAAAGAAGTGGATGAAGAATAATAACAAGAGGAGGAATTCCAACATAAAATAGAGCCAAAAAAATTTAAAAATAAGTGAACTAATCATTCAGGATGAGGAAATTGCTCCCACTGAGGGTGAAAGAGGAGAGGATGAGAATCTAGTAGCAATAACTAATTTGATTAGAATTATATCAGGGGGAATGAAGAGAGCTCATGAATCTAAGAACTCTGGTTTGGATAAGGAAATTATGACCCACACAAACCTAAACCTTATGTTGTCAAATCTTCCTTCAAATATTATAAATTTAGAAATGCATATTGTCATGGTGGAGCCATTGCATGGGGTGTGGTAGGATGTAAAAAAGAAGAAAGAGAAATGGGGAAAAATAGAAGACTATATGGTATATATCTCCCATTAACTTTCTTGGCCTTTGTATTTTTTTCAAATGATTGCTTTTCAGTGTTTCCCCTATATTTTTTAGCCTTTGTATTTTTTTTAAATGATTGCTTTTTAGTGTTTCCCCTATCTTTTTTGTGTTTGTTTATTCTCTCCAGTTTGAGGCATTTGTCTCCATGGTATTTCACTAAGGCTTTTGTTGTGGTGTGGTGGAGCTTATTTCAAAATTACAATGTATTTTCAAATATTGTAAATTTTAAATTTATTATACACTCTATGTGGACCCCTTTTAATAAAAAACCATTTTGGGTTGATTATACCCATGGTTTTGGTACACATTATTTTATAATAGCACTTTGTTGATGTACTATGTATTTATGGATATTTCATAGGTAATACATCATGTGAACTAGGGTTTGAGAAAGAAGAATAGAGTGTGTGAATTTAGGTACAAATTCATAAGGGTTCGTTGAGTATAGCTCAAAACAATATTTGTGCATTGTAATTGTGAGAAGACTAATCTGAGAGTGGTTTGTATTCTCACGGCTTGTAATAAAATTTGAGAAAGTGTTTCTTGGTGGATGTGTCCCACATTAGGTGAACCACATCAAATCTGGTCTTCTTATTTTGCATGTTTATTTTTTATTCTTTCTGCATCTCTATTTATATTTATTATTATTGTGATTCTATGAAATTATTTCGCATCAATTTTTTATTTTATTCCTAACAAATGGTATCAAAGCTTCAGGTTGTATTTACTAGAGTATTGAATCATAAGAAGGGTTATTATTTCAAGTGGTAGCTATGGATGATGATCACAGATTAAAGGTTGAAAAGTTAAATGGATATAACTTTGGTTTATGGAAGATACAAGTGGAGGATCACCTCTATCAAAAGGACCTCCATGTTCCACTGGGAGGAAAAGTAAAGTAACCAGTGACTATGACAGATGAATCTTGGGAGTTGCTTGACATAAAAGCACTTGGGGTCATTAGGTTATGCCTTGCATCTTCAGTTGTGTTTAATATATCATAGGAAAAGACCACAAAAGGTCTCATGAATTCATTAGGGAAGTTATATGAGAAAACCATTGCTTTTAATAAAATATTTTTAATGAAAAAGTTATTTAATATGAAGATGTTTGAAAATGGTTCAATTGTTGATCATCTAAATGAATTAAATATGGTTGTGAGTATGTTGAATTTTATAAAAATAGATTTTGATGATGAAGTTAGGGCTTTACTTATTTTGTGTTCCGTACCAAAGAGTTGGAATACCCTGGTAATGGTTGTAAGCAACTCAATCTTTAATAATGCCAATTTGAAGTTTGAGGATGTCATAGGAGTAATCCTTAGAAATAAAATGTGATGGAAAAGCTTTGGGGATACTTCTACTTTAGGTGATGATTTGGTGGTGGAGAGTAGAGGGAGACAAAATTTTAGAGGAAAAGGAAAGAGTGGAAATTTAAATGGTCCTGAAACGTCAAAATCAAGGGATAGGATGGTATGCTAGCACTGTGAAAAGACTAATAATATGAAGAAGGGTTGGTTGTCTCTTTAGAACAAGAACAAAAATCAAGAAGATACCAAGGAGGTAAATGTGGCAACAAGTAATATTTGTCAAGATGCATTAATTCTCTCTATTGACAATATTGTTGAGTCTTTTTTTCTAGATTTTGGGGATTCTTTTCATGTTACACCATATAAGCATTATTTTATTGATTATGTTCAAAGGGATTTTAGACATGTTTACCTTGGTGATGATGAGCCTTGTAGCATAGTAGGAAAAGGAAGTGTTCAGATCAAGATGCAGAATGGGAACAGTTGGCTACAGAAAGATATCAGACATGTGCATAAGTTGAGATAGAATTTGGTATCTACAAGACAACTAGGTAGTGAAGGTCGTATGGTGACATTTATAGTTGACTCTTGGAAGGTAACAAAGGGTGATATTTTAGTATAAATAGGTAAGAAGGTTGGCACCCTATATTTATCAAGTAGTGTTGATATTATAAAGTTACTGTAGAAGCAGATGCAACTTTGTGGCATAATAGGCTTGGTCACATGAGCCAAAAGGGTATGCAAATTTTGAAGGATAAATTACCTAGATTTAAAGGATCTGATTTAGATTTATATGAAGACTATGTACATGGAAAATAAAAAAGGGTAAAGTTTCTCAAGGTTAGACGTACGAGGAAGGAGAATAAGTTAGAGTTGGTTTATTTAGATGTATGGGGGCCAGCTCATGTATCTTTTATTAGTGGGTCATCTTATTATATGACTTTTATTGATAATACAAATAAGAAATTTTGGGTGTATGGCATTAAGATAAAATATGATGTATTTGATATGTTTAAAATATGGAAAGCCTTGGTTGAGAATGAAATAGGTCTTAAGTTAAAATGTCTTAGCTCAGATAATGGTGAGGAATATTAAAACAATGCATTTTTTTATTACTATTCAAAGAATGGAATTCATAGATAGAGGATGGTTATAATAAATCCATATAAAAATAGAGTGTCGAAAAGGATGAATAAGACTATCATGTAGTGTGATAGGAGCATAAGGTTACATGCAAGACTGCCTCTTCAGTTTTGGGCATAAGTAGTAAACACAACTATATATCTGATAAATAGAGGTCCTTCATCTACTTTTGATGGAGCTATACCTAAAGATTCTTGGTCTGGTAAGATGGTTGATTATTCATTTCTTAGAATATTTGGTTGTGAAGTCTTCATTCATATTCATAAGGATGATAGGACCAACTTAGAGTCTATGTTTGAAAAATGCACCTTTATTGGTTATGGTGAGGATGACTTTGGTTTCTAAATTTGGAGTTTTAAGGAAAAGAAAATATTTAGGTCTAGGGATGTTGTATTTAATGAAAAAGTCATGTATAAATAATAATTATAGGATTAGAAAGAGGATTCCAGAAAAGATTACATAGTACGAGAGGACTTTGTAGATGATAAAGTGTCTAAATAACCAGTTCAAGTACCTACTCCACAAGAACCCCAAACTCCTATGTTGAGAAGTTATTCTAGGGTAAGAAGGGAACTTAAACATTTTTCTCCATATCTTAATTAGTTATTACTCACTGACAATGGAGAGCCAGAGTGATTTGAAGAATAAATGCAGGTAGATGCCAGGAAGAAGTGGGAGAAAGTTATGGATGAGGAGCATCAGTCTCTCATGGAAAATTAGACTTGGGATTCAGTAAATCCACCTGAAGGTAAGAGAGCATTTTAGAACAAGTGGGTGTATAGAGTTAAAGAAGATGATGGAGGAAAGAAAAGGTATAAGGCCTGATTGGTGGTAAAGGGGTTTGCACAGAAGAAGAGAATTGATTTCAATGAGATTTTTTCCCCGATGGTAAATATGACTTCTATTAGGATTGTTCTTGGGATAGTGGCATAAAATGACTTTCATTTAGAGTAGTTATATGTGAAGACTACATTCCTCATGGTGATTTGGAGGAGGACTTATATATGGAACATCCACTAGGATATGATGTCATAGGAAAGAAGAAAATGGTGTGAAAACTAAAAAAGAGCTTGTATGGCCTAGAACAAGCTCCATGATAGTGGTACAAAAAGATTTATAGTTTTATGATGGAGCAAAGATACTCTAGGTATCATTCAAACCATTATGTATATATCAAGAAGTTTGATGATGGTGATTACATTATCCTTTGTCTTTATGTGGATGACATGTTATTTGCAAGTAAGAACATGCAAGAAATAAAGGTACTCAAGGAGCAACTTAGTAATTCATTTGCTATGAAGGATTTAAGACCAGAAAAACAAATCCTTGGTATGAGAATAACTTGGGATAGAAAGGAATGAAATTTGAATTTATCCTAGGAAGAGTACATCAAAAAGGTCTTGGAGAGGTTTAGTATGTAGGATGTTAAATCGGTTGGGACTCCTTTGGCTGGTCATTTCAATTTATCAAAGGAGTAGTGTCCCAAGAAAAAAGAAGAGAGAATCCAAATGTCACATGTATGATATTCATTAGTTATCGGTAGCCTAATGTATGCTATGGTGTACACTAGGATAGATATTTCCAATGTAGTGGGCGTAATAAGTAAGTACATGAGCAATCCAGGTAGAGAACACTAGAATATAGTGAAGTGGATCTTTGATTATTTGAGAGGGACCTTGGGGATACTTTTAAGCTATGGTGGATTTTACACCACTTTTTTTGGTAATATATATTTATAAATGGATGGAGATTTAGATAGCAGGAGTACAAAAGGATATGTATTTACTATCGGTGAAACAATGGTGAGCTTGATTTCATGACTATAGAAACTTATTGCTTTGTCAACCACAGAGGCTGAGTATGTTACTTCTACAGAGGCAAGTAAATAAATGATTTGGTTACAATAATTGTCTAAAGAGTTGGGGCATAAGTAGGATGAAGGAAAGTTATATAGTGATAGTCATAGTGATATATATCTAGCAAAGAACTCTACTTTCCACTCTAATATGAAGCGCATACAGTTAAGGAATAATTTCATCATAACAGCTTCAGAGAAAGAGAATTTGAAGCTGGAGAAGAATCGTACCATTTAGAATCCTACAAACATGAGGACCAAGGTGGTCACAAGGGAGAAACTGAAGCTATGTTCAGTTTCAGTTGGCCTTCATAGTTGATAGTGAAGGGTTCAGAAGTTTGCTCAGAGCAAATTAGTCTCCAAGTGGGAGATTTTTGTGTTGTGAAGACTATTTCTAAATTACAATGTATTTTCAAATACTATACATTTTAAATGTACTGTACACTCTATATGGACCTTTTTTTAATGGAAAACCATTTTAGGTTGATTATGCCCATGTTTTGGTACCCATTGTTTGGTAATAATACTTTGTCAATGTATTATGTATTGATGGATATTTCATAGGTAATATATCATGAGAACTAGGGTTTCAAAAGGAAGAACGGAGTGTGTGAATTCAAGTGCAAATTTAGGAGGTTTTGTTGAGCATAGATCCAAATAATATTTGTTCATTGTAATTTTGAGAACATTGATCTGAGAGTGGTTTTTACTCTCATGGCTTGTAATAAAATCTGAGCAAGTATTTTTTGGTGGATGTAGCCCATATTGGGTGAACAATGTTAAATCTTGTCTTCTTATTTTGCATGTTTATTTTCTTTTTTTTTTGCATCAT
>JARHVA010002713.1:1877500-1910000 GCA_037957365.1 Torreya grandis | reverse complement strand
TGAGGAATGTGGTTTCAGTTTTGAACAATTAGATATCATTATATTTATAATTATAATAAAACATAAATATACATCTTGGGGTCATTCTTGAACATTTCTATTAATAAATCTAGTCAAAAATTGATTGGGTTTCTAGTTTATTTAGAAATAAGTGACTGGTAAAGCTTAAGACTATGGGTATCAGTGTTTTGTGAACATTTTATTGCTATGCAGTCATGTTTTCTATTTGATGCTTAATTTTTATGTAAAAACCCTTTTTATCATCTTGTGGGTAAGGGTTCACCCTTACCCACTACTACATAATAAGATCCATGTTTATCTATATTAAACCCTTTGAAGATAACTCAGTGAAGGATGATTTTTGTGTATTAAATGGCAATTTAGGGTAGTTTCTATTTCATTTATTGGTTTATACATATGGTGGATATACTAGACACTTCATAGAGGTAACCACAAAACAATTTTTAGACCTGTAGGTGGTAGTAACAACCACCTACAGGCCTAAAAATGACCCTCAACTCACCATAAATCATCTATAGAGATAGTAGCTTGGAAAATATAAACTTGTAAATAAAATGATGTTTGATAATATCAAGTTATTAAATAAACAAACCATAATTTTGTGTAGGAAAATCTAAGTTATTTATAATGAAACATTTTATTAATTAAAATGGATAAGGAGCATGATATCTTGCACCCTAAAATTTGACATTCAATTTGTGGTAATGTGAATTAGTGATTTTTGATCACTTATTAAAGGCCTAGCTTTTCCCTGTACATAGTAGGACAACCTTTATAGGCAAAAATGTGGTAGGGGTTGGTTACATCCCAACTATTTTATAAAATGACACTAAGAATATAAGTATGGTACCTAGTGCAGTTTTTAAATGATCATGTACATATTTTTGTTCCTTTTTGAAGTCATATGGTTAAATATTTAAGCTCACATGGCTGATATGCCTCAACCCAAGTTTCAAATTTGGGGGTTTCCTTCGTCATTGGAATCAACATCAGGAGATTGAACAATAAGAATTTAATAAAAATCAAAATTATTTTAAAGTTATTCTATTTTAGATATGCATTTTATCTTGGTCAGAATGCCTTTCCTTTTGACAAATCCATATTTCACTCAAGTTATAAAAGAAGCAAAAATATGAATATTTTACTTAAGAATTATAGTAATTTATACTTAAGAATTATATGTAATACCATTATAAAATATTTTTGGATAACTTTTTATGGAATTTTATGCATGGATCTCAATCACTCCACCCATCTTATTACATCTCACCCTGCCCCATATAAATAAATACTAACTTCAAAACTAATACTAGGATTTTTTATTAGAAATTATCAATAAGTATGATTAAGAATGTTTTGTTTACTTGTTTTAATTTTAGAATATGAACATCATATGGAGATATTGAGATAATCAGGATTATATACATTTGATTTATGCAGTAATATGTAATGATAGTTCATTTATATGGTTACGATAATCATTTTAGTTTTTATTTCTTATTTGACCTGGACTAACTACCTCTTTTTGGCGAGGTGGGTGCATGAGGTTTTATCCCCAAGATAAATGTATTGGGGAGAGCATCATATGGGAGAGGGTGGTAGATGACAAAATCCATGGACAAAAAGAATAAACTCAAAATAGTTCACATAATCCCTTGGTTGATGATTGTTGATTTGTTTATCTAGTGTGTCTTTGTCTAGTCCTATGTATAAATGATTAGTTTGGTAATATTATAATCTTAATGATTTGTTTAAAAAATATTTTTTAATGTATTCCTTTCACTAGCATGATTGAATACTTGATCATCTTCTTTCACAGTACAACTTAATCAATATGATGGTCAATTCACTTGTCTAAATTTTTGGTGTAAGGATTGTGTTTAAAAAGAGACCTGCATGGACCCTTGGACCCCAAAAGAGGAAATTAATAGAATTATAGGAGATGTTATGAAATACATTTTAAAAATACTTTAAATGGTTAAAGAGAAAGTATTAAAATAAGGGGGGGATTACATAAGACTTAAAAACATTGATGAGATTTTGTAAGGGAAGGAGGAAAAGTGATCCAAAAATCAAAAAGAATGTTAAAAAAAAAATTGGTATTGGTAAGGTACAAAAAGGAATGAATGATTAGGGTTGGAATACATGGGATATTTCTTAAGCCAAATTATTTTTGGGAAAGGATAAAAATGAGTTGGAGGTAGCTAGATGGCAAAAACCCTTCATTGTTTTTTCTCCTTGGGCAGAGTAGGAAGGATATTTTCCTTGGGATGTGTAAAGTATGGGAAGAATGGTGAGCTACCAATAAAATGGAGTAATGATGGATGGTCGAATCAATAAAAATAGAAAGGGAGAGAAAGAGTCTTAGCATCATGGCATTCTCCAAGAGAGGAAAAAGGTGACTTACAAGGTTTTTTGGGAAATAGCTTTCAGCTACAGGAAGGTTGTGTATTATCTTATTCTAAAAAAAATTCCAAAATGAAATATAATGAGGAATGTGGTTTCATTTTTGAAAAATTAGATACCATTATATCTATAAATACACTAGAACATATATATACAGCTTAGGGTCTCTTTTGAAGGTTTTTATGAATATATCTAGTCAAAAGTTGGTTGGGTTTCTAGTCTATTCGGAAATAAGTGACTGGTAAAGCTTAAGACTATGGGTATCAGTCATTTTTGAGCATTTTATTGGCATGTGGTCACATTTTCTATTCATTTATTAATTTTCACATAGAAATCTCTTTTATGGGCTTGTGGATAAGGGTTCACCCTTACCCACCAACACATAATAAGAGCCATGTTTATCTATGTTAATCCTTTTGAAAGATAGCTTGGTGAAGGATGATTTTGGTGTGCTAAATGGTAATTTGGGGCAGATACTATTTCAATTATTAATTCATTCATATAGTGTTTATACCAAACACTCCATAGAGGTAACCACAAGTCTATTTTTAGACTTTTAGGTTTTAGTAACAAGCACCTACAAGCCTAAAAATGGCCCTTAATTCACCATAAAGCATCTATATGAGCTAGTAGCATAGAAAACATAAACTTGTAAATAAAATAATGTTTGATAGTATCAAGTTATTAAATAATCAAATCAAAATTTGTTGTAGGAAAATTTGAGTTATTTATAATGAAACATGCTTAAGAAATAAAGGGACAAGAAACATTATATGTTGCACCCCAAAATTTGACATTTAGTTTGTAGCTATGGAAATTAGTGATTTTTTATCACTTATTAAGGGCCCAACTTTACCCTTTGCATAGTAGCACAACCTTAACAGTAAAAAACATGGCAGGGGTTGGTTACATCCTAAGTGTTTCACAAAATGACACTAAAAATATAAGTATGGTTCCTAGTGCAGTTTGTAAATGCTCATGTATAGATTTTTGTTCCTTTTTAAAGCCACATAGTTACTTATTTGGGCTGACATGTGTACTACGCCTCAACCCAAGTGCAAAATTTGAGGTTTTCATCTTTATTAGAATTAAGGTTAGGGGATTGAAAAATAGGAACTTAATAACAATCAAAATTATTTAAAATTTATTCTATTATAGAGTTGTGTTTTATCTTGGCTAGAACACCTTTCTTTTTGACAAATCTATGTGTTTTATATTATTACCTAATTTTATTTTTTTAGTTCCCTTGGATGGGATTGAACTTTCTTATAGGGAGAAATACTTTAATGAACAATAAATTAATCAATGGTGATAAAAATTTAATTAAATTCAAATTACCACTTGGTTGAATTTAACCTTATCATAAGTTAGGAGATATATTTTGTAGAGTTGTAGCATTCTTAGGAGATTTTATGTTAAGGATAATCATTGAAGGATTTCCTTTTGTCTAAAATTAATATGGTATTGACTTGAAATCTAATTTAATAATATTGATTATGTATTATTATGTATAGGCTAGTAGTAAAATATTCAACATGTACATAAGACTTAATATAGGTTGTTATTAAGTTGCGATTATCTGGGATGAAAATTAACTAAGGGAAATGAAGATATTTTGATTAGCATCATAAAGATGTAATTATAGTTGCTTATGTTTACATAATAAATTTAGAAAATCAAGTATAGTGTAATATTCATACATAAGCTATTTATAGATTTGTGTTACTTATGAATGGTATCATATACTTAAATAATCACTTATGTTGAAAGTGATTAGTCATACATGGATTATTCATAGGGTTGTTTGTGTTGTAATTAAATAGTCACTTGCATTTGAAGTGATCAATCATGCATGAGATATTCATGGGGTTTTTCATATTTAGTTCCCTTCTTGAATGATTTTATCAATACCAAGGCATGAAGCAAACCTACATCATATATACTATTATTGTTTGAGTGTGATTCGAATGTGTTTCCCTTGCATGTTTTTTTTTTATGGCTTGATTTTATTCAACCCTATATGGTAAGGGATAATGAATATTAAATAGTATAATTTTACTCAATAATACTCATTAACCATTATCATATAGGATGACAGATGTAGCAAAGAGTATGGATTATGTGTGGACTTGATTTAGTAGTGAACTGATAAACAATAAAAAAATCTTTGGCCAAACTAATGTTATAGTTGTGTACACTATTATTCCACCTATACCTTTTGGATTTCATACATGTGTGATGTCATATTGATAGATGATGTGTCCAGATTTTATATTACTACTACATAGGAATGTACAATAGAATATTCTATACTAATTTCTTGATGTTTGCATCACTATTATCAACTCCTTCATGAAGGGAAAGGACACTCCTAAAAGGGAAGTCTGTGGGGTATCATTGGTTTGTGGATGGAGGTAAAGTGCCTAGATGATGTTCTCCCCTTGTATAACTGAATCCAGTTACTATAGAGATTCTCAAAACTACTATTTGGTAGTGATGTACTATTGTAATATATTATGTGATTTGGAAAATTTTATACAATTATGATGAGTTAAATTACACTACCATTTATATATCATTCTAATATTATTTGATGGTAATGGGTGCATTTATTACTCATAAACTATGTTGCGCTTTGTTGTAGTTAGATTATTACTCTAGTTGTACATGATATATGTTTGTATGTAACTTTACAAGGTTAATTATGGGTTTTTTTATGTAGTATTAATGCAAACTATAATTTTTATAAGCATTATAATACTAATTTAAAATAGTAGTTACATTCTTTATTTATAGATTTTATGGTGCTTTGTTGTAGTTAGATTGCTACTCTAGCTGAACATGATATCTGCTTTAAACATATCTTTGCATAAGTGTTTATGGTTACTTTATGCATAATGCAATTTGTATAAGTAGTATTATGATTCACAATGGTGGTTATTTTATTTATTTGTATAATCTATTAGGCTATTTTTAGTATTTAATGCAATGAATGTTGATTCAAATTAATAGATCACATATAGTATAAAATTGTTGGATGCCTTTCCTAATAATCTATAGCAATCTAATGTAGAAAAACAAGCCCAAAAATTTTGAACTTTTAGGGATAAATCGATAGGGTCATTGCATGTGGTATCAGAGAGGGGTTTAAACACTTGGACCTAAATGAGTCCAATAATGTTAAGATTTATTTCTCTTCCTATAAGAGATAATGGTGTGTAAGAAGGCCATTGTATAAGTAACTTCTAATCAAAATTATCAGCATGAATCTAATCAGCTAGCAGCTAAACAATTATAAATCTTGACTAAATCCCCATTGTCCTAAATGAAACATGAGATAGATTAGTATACTTAGAGTAAGAAGTCCATGGGCAAGACAATATAAAAGAGCTTGAGGAGTACCAAGTTGATCAGGAAGAATCCCCAGAAATGAAATCATGTTAAATAAAAATAAGTTGCTAGAGCTCAAGTAGCAACAAATATTTCAAGAGACATGAAAAAGGTGAATCCCCCCAAGTTTGATAAAATAATGTTGGGTGATGGAGCTAAAGGTTGGCTCATAGAGATGGAAAAATATTATGAGATCCAAAATTAATCTAAAATAACTAAAGTAATTTGGAGATCTTATCAACTTGCTAGAGAAGCAACAACTTGGTAGGCTAATAAGAAATTGGAGATGGGTCTTGATGTCCCCATGATCACATGGGAGCATTTTGTATCCATGTTTAGGGCTTGATGTTTACCCCAATTATAATTTGATCAAAATTTATTTGATTTTCAAAATCTAAGATAGGGAGGGTTATCAGTGATTAAATACTAGTAAAAATTCATGTATCACCTAAAATATGTTTTAAAGTATCAAAATGATGAATGCTTTACAATCATAAATTTAATCACAAGACTAATTCCCTAGATGAGTGGTAAAGTATACATCCATGGACCCAAGACCATAGAACAAGTATTTGAAAAGGTCATTAAGTAGGAAAAAAAAGCTCAAATCTCTTGGAGAAGCCAAAGATAAGTTATGAAAGAGGTTTGGTGGTCTTAAACCTGCATTCAAGAAGAAGAAAAATTGGAAGTATGATGGAAATTACAATCCTTCTACACCACAATAGGGAACTTTTCAACAATGTATCCATGCTAACATTGACAATAATCAATCTAAATTTCAAGACTCCCCCATTGATTTGACAATTATTTTGTTTGGGAATCATATTTCAATTCTAATAGATATAGTTATCTCACCCTCTATCCTAAACAAAATACCTTAAAAGACTAGTTACATGGCAAATGCTTGGTCAGTGCAACATGGGAATGAATCTAATGTCAAAGTCAATAAATTAGTTTTAGAGACTGAGGTGATTTTACCTAAATTCACCATGACAATATACATATATATAGCTCTACTAGGATCATATGATGTAATCCTAGAAGTAAATTGGATTTGTAAGCACAAATCAAAAATGGAACATTTATCTAAGATGGTTGAGTGCATAGATTATTGGGGAAATAATACCCAAATTCAAGGTGAAAAGAGAGGGTTGAAGTTAAGACAAATTTTATTCCTCCAACCTAAAAAGGATTAGTGAAAGGGATGTCAATTTATCCTAGTCAAGGTCAATAAAATTGACGAAGCACATGAGTCCACTATTGAGGACTATCCCTTCTTGTAATAATTTCAAAATGTTTTTCTAGAGGAATTATTAGGCTTACCTCCCAAAATGGAACTTGACTTCACAATTGACATCATATTAGGTTCAAAGCCCTAATCCAAGGATTCCTATAGGATGACAAAAATATAACTAGTTGAACTTAAAGATTAACTTTAGGAAATGTTGGTCAATGGATTAATTCGTTCAAGTGTTTCACCATGAGGTGCACCCATGATGTTTATGAAAAATAAGGATGGAAATATTCACCTATGTATATATTACCAAATGTTGAACAAAGAAACCATGAATAATATATATCAATTGCCTCACATTAATGACCTCTTTGATCTAAGGGTAGGGTACCATCAATTAATAATCTGATAGGAATATATTCCCAAAACAACCTTCAGGATGAGAAATGGGCACCACAAGTTCACAGTGCTTCATTTTGGGCTAATTAATGTCCCTATGGCATTCATGAACCTCATGAATAGTGTGTTTAGGGAGTATCTTGATTATTTTGTGATTATTTTCCTTATTGACATCTCGATCTATTCCAAAATTGAAGAAGAGCACATTGATCACTTGTGACTAGTTTTATAATGCTTACAAGTGAATAAGCTCTTCGAGAAATTGTCAAAGTGTGTTTTGTTTCATTAAAAGGTAAAATAGTTAGGTCATATAATCTCAACAAATGTAATTTTAGTGGACCCCATAAATATTGGATCCATCATGGAATGGGCAACTCCCAAGAATGTGCATGAGGTACATACCTTTATGGTTTAGCTGGGTACTATAATAAATTTCTACCAAATGTCTCTAAAATAGTTAACCTGATCACTTAATTGTAATGAAAGGAATAATGATTTGTGTGAAGTGATAATTGTGAAATTTTTTTCTAAACCTTGAAGTAAAATCTTACTACTACACTAATTTTATAGATATCATACCCAAATGTTCACTTTTCTATTATAACAGATGTCTCAATGGATGGTCTGGGTAGAGTGATTATGTAAGAAGACTTGATAGTTTCATACAAGTCCAATAAATTAAAGCCCCATGATACAAACAATGATCCATGACTTAGGTTTAGATGCAACTTTGCGTGCCACAAGTTTAGAGGCACTATTTCTTGGGTAAACCCTTTGAACTCAAATCAAATAATCTATGGCTCAAGTACATTTTTACTCAGCCCAACTTGAATGCACAATAAAGGCATTGGTTGGAGTTTTTATTGGACTATGATTTTGACATTGACTAAATAAAAGGCAAAGAAAATAGGACTATTTTAAATAACATAGACTTATCAACAATCTAAATTTTTAAAACTATGAGAAATAAATTGGACTATATCAAGATTAAATTGGATTATATCAAGATTAAGTTGGATTTATTACAAATAAATCACATCTATCTAATTTATTTTTAATCATTCCAAATTATTTACAATGATCAAAAATAATTAATAGTTGAAAATTGTCTAAAATTATAGCTAAAATTTTCTAAAATTATCTAGCAACCGGTTCATTATTTGCACATATTATAGATCTACCAAAGGAAGGGAACCTGATATGGCCATTTTTTTAAAACAACATACACATCATTAGACTAGGACTTCAACCACCATACAAGAATTTATGGTATCTTTTAGAGAGCTAACCATAAAAAGTAGTGACCATCATGTGAAGTTTAGGGGCATGAGGATACACAAGAATACACTCATCCCTCCAACCAAGTCAATAAATATTTTTATGTGTAGAGGTTTCGTTATGGAATCTAAATCTTTGGAGCACTCACAATCTGATATGAAAATAGATGATGTATATGTAATGGAAGGACCTCCAGATACACTTTTCTAGATCCAGTACAATAAATGAATGTTATGCAGGATACCTTGAATCTTGAGGAGGAGGATACCAAGAAAGAATAAAGGAAAAAGAAAAAAGTAGAGAAGAAAAAAAAGAAGAAAGAGGCCATGAAACTAGCAGATATGCAAGATGCCCTAGATCATGATGATAAGGCTACGAAGAAAGAAGAGAGGAAAAAGAAACAAGTAGAGAAGAATAAAAAGAATAAACAGGCCATAGAATAAACATTTACATAGGAAGCCTAAAGTGTGCAATAGGAATAATACAAACAATATTTTGAGGAGGAGGAACAACAAAATAAGTCTAAAGAAGTTGAGTTAAGGAAAAATAAGGCCAAAGAAGCTTAGGCTAAGAGAAAGAAAATCAAGGAAGTAAAAGCTAAAAGGAAGAGAAGGGAACAGAAAGAGGTAGTACACAAGTATGAATAGGATCAAGATGAACAAAGAAAAAATTAAATAGAATAAGAGGAATAAGATAAAGATTCCAAAGAACAATTATAAAAATAAGAGGAAGCCAAACATGAGGCAAAGGTATAAGCTACCAAGAAAAAATCTGAGGCTGATGCCAAAGCTAAAGCAAAGCTTGACACCAAAGCTAATGTTGAGGCAGATGCCAAGGCAAAAATTATGGTTAGAGCCAAGGTCGAGGAGGCTGCCCAAATTCACATTAAGGCCACAACCAAGGCTCAAGATAAAGTTGAGGCATACACTAAGAAATAAAAGTAATCTAATAAAAAGGAAAAAGTAGAACACATAACATCCCACAAGGATGCGACCTAATCAGGTGAACCAAAAGAGACTTCACTATTAAATTTTATCCCCACTACCCAATGGTTGTAGGATGTCCCTACCACATCATATTATTTCAACACTTTCTTAATTTTGTTGGCTCGATTTAATCCATCTTCTACCACAGTCAAAGCCACATCTACTGCACTTGCCTCCACTTCCATAGAGACATTTTTAGATGTTTTGTAGATGTCATTATCCAAGAGAATTGAAGGAGTATTTTCATTCTAATAATCCATTTCATAAAATGTTTCATACTTTGAACATATTGCTTTTTTAATTTCATGAGGAAAAAGTAGAAGCATAAAAACAAATTGATAAGGCTAGGTAGCTCATCAATGCCACTTTTCCTACTCTAGTTATGTAAGTCCTTGATGATCAAGTAATGTCTAAGGACAAATGACTCACTGCATTGTTGACTCAGCTAAAAAAGATTGGGTAAGTGCATAAGAACTACACACCGAAGGGAAGGCTATACACACTGAAATAGAAGGTATTTATAAACTACTAAAGGAATATGTACAGGTCATGGATATTGATGCACATTAGGCTAAGCAAATGGCATAAGGAATGTTTGATTAGAGGTAATACCTTGACAAATCATTGTCTTTTATGAAACCAAAGTTTTAAATGGTGGATAAAGCTAAATTTATAATGAGTGATCAAATGGATACTAGAGAGACATGGACTGGTACATTTTAGTAGTTGTTATATGCCTAGGATATCACTATGAAGAAGTTCTGGGTCTAGAAGAATGAGACAATGTGCAACATATTTACAACTATTAAAGCCCAAAGGAATATAGATAGGTTAGATGATATTATGTTAGATATCTATCTTAAGTTTTCAAATGTTAAATACTTCCTTATCATTGTAGAAGAAGATTTGAAAAAATTGATGGTCATTCAGATTCCATTATGTGTTTTACTTACCATGGTGCGAGAAGAACTTGATAATTGGAAAATGCTCAATCATGAACTCTCATAGGTTGAACTAGATATTTTTCATATCATAAATGAACCTAATTTCATTCCACTATAGGAGATTCAAGCAATTTTCTAGAAGATAAAGTTGGATACAAAGGCACAGACTGAGCAACCACAACCTACACAGCCACTTGGCCAAACTTTGGCACCACCTCTACATTAGGTAAATATGTAGCTCAAGTTTTTTAGTTTAATAAAAAAAATTCTTTGTAACTTATTCATAAGAATTTGGAGCAGGGTCAACTTGGTTGAAATCTCTAACTAGGATGGCCCCCTGGTTAAGCTAGTCTATGAAAAATTGAAAAGGCTGGTAGGCAAGTATGTTTGTTAAAAACCCAAAATGGAAGATAAGTAGTATGGAAATGGTTTAAATTGGTAAATGGAACCTAGAGTTATTACTACCACTTTTGTGAAAGGCTAATCCCTTTTTTAGCTTTAGTTGAGATCAGAAGTCATATTTTATCTCAAGATAAAACAACAGTTTAAGTTTGGGAAAGTGTTGGAAATCGAGAAAGGCCTTGTAAAATTGTAAGTGTATAATTTATGGACACATGTTCATAGGGTATCATTTTTTCATCTATATGACAATTTGGATGTATTCAACCTTGTTATCCAAGTGATAGCTATAAGAATGCTAAGATTCTTTATTTTTGTATGCTAGAAAGTTGTAATGTTAAGAGACAGGGCCATGTAAAATGTTATATATAGTGCTTTTATATAATGGAATATGGTTCCAATGTGTGATAGATATTAATATACTAGATTTGTTATGGTTTTTCTAAGATTATTTTATGTATGCCTAATGTTCAATGTTTACTCTATTATTTTATCTTGTATTATGTTTTGGAATTCTTAACTCCATGTTATTTTATATTTATATATGTTGTTATGTATAAAATTGAAGATTTAGTAAATTCACTCATGCTATTATGATTCTTTTCTGCTTATTATTGTGTAAGTTATCCCTATAATTAGCATGTTCTAAAAATATTCTAGAAAACTATGCTAACATTCCTTCAACATGCACATGATTGGAATTTTATTTCAAGGTATCTATCAAGAGATAGCTTGAATGGATTTGTAGTAGCTTTGAGTGCCTTCCTTGGCCTAACAATCAATATAGTGTAATCAATAGGCCCCATGACCCCAATATAGATTAGATTTATAGGGGTGTCAGTGTCATATCTATGATGCAATCCAATCTATAAAGGGAATGGGAGGGCTTTGTAGTACCTTTGAGTTTACCCTAATTCCTTTTTGAAAGGTATAAGGTATCTCCTAGGAGATACCTTTCAAACATGAATTAGGGTACCCTTTAAGGTATTACAATGTCCTTCAAGGTATCTTCTAAGATATACCTTGAAAGGGCTTGTAGTACCTTCAATGGGTCTCCTAGTAGATACCTTTAAAATTCACATGATTGGAATTATCTTTCAAGATATCTCTTACGAGATACCTTAGAGGGCCTTGTAATACATTCAAGGGTACCTTTATGCATGTTTTAAAGGTACCTCTTAGGAGATACCTTTAAGGTGACCTTGAAAGTACTAAAATTCCCTTCAAGGTATATTCTAGGAGATACCCTTAAGGGTCTTGTATGCCTTCAAGGGTTCTCCTAGTAAATACCTTGAACATGCACACAATTGGAATTTTATTTCTAAGTATCTCCTAGGGGATTACCTTGAAGGGCCTTATAATAATTTCCAGGGGTCTCCTCATAGATACCTTGAACATGCACATAATTAGAATTTTCTTTGAAGCTACTTCTTAAGAGATACCTTAAACATGCACACTATTGGAATCTTCATTTCAAGGTATCTCATGGGAGATACATTGAACATGCACAAGATTAGAATTTTATTTCAAGGTATCTCCTAGGAGATACTTTAAAGGGCCTTAGAATACCTTCCATGTTGATTGTAAATGTCCTTTAAATGGATTTGATATAACCATGACACCTTTTTATTTGTTAAGAACCCTAATGCCAACTCATCTTTAAATGACATGTGGCAGTTTTGCATACATTAGTGACTCAGTCGCGTAAGTTCCAAAATTTATCACTTATATTTTTTCCTTTGAAAAATTAAGTGAAAACATGATCTAATGGTATTTTACCACTTGTCACCCAGTCGTGTCATTTTACCTACAAAGAAGTTACAAAATTCATGACCCCATAACTCAATTAGAACACTCTACATGGCATCTAGTCGTGACTTTCTAAGGTTTCTATTATTTTTTAATTCTCATGAAAATATGATCCTATTCCATCATGCCACTTGGTACTCAGTCATGTCACACTATCAAGATATAATATTTTAGTTTCATAATATAGAGATTGCATTACAAGATGAAACTTAGTAATAAATCACTTAATATTAGATATCTAGGTGTGACATGAAATCTACATGACATTTGGGAATAATGGGCTGAAGACACATGGACCCATATCTCATGGAAATAATATGATCAAAAGAAGCCATAAAACCAAATTCCTACATGATCAAATTAAAATGCAACACTTGGTGAAGTGGCATGGCATTTGGGTCCATTAAAAATTTCCTATAACAAAGCCATACAACAATGCAAGACAATAGCAACTTTTCATATGGAAAACTATCAAAAATTTCGATGCCACATCAATCTAAGGATGAAATAGGTTGATTCATGAAATTTTTTAAAATGAGTGATCCAATGAAAGTTAAAAATGTGGCAAGGTGTTGAAATGGATGAATACATTAAGATTTTCATGTAATACAACCATGAAATAACATGAGCCAATGAAAGTTTGCCACTTGGCAAGTTAGTAAGGGTCTCAAGACTACATTAGCCCAAAACAAAATGTGTCAATCTAGGAAGCATTAAAAAGAGGTGTGAGCTAATCCAAAGATTCCATGTGTTAAAATATCATGCCACCCACCTAGATATCCCAATATTCAAAGTAAGAGACTAGAATGCACAAAGAGACACTAAGTGTCAGGCACGTGTCAAGTATAAAATGTGAAGGACACATTGTTTTCCATGAGTGTTGATTATTTGTATGAATTAAATGTTTATGGAGGCTCATTTTGGAAATTATAAAGCCAAGTAAAATTAATAAAAATTAAGCCTATGCTGAGAAAACCTATGGATAAACCAAGAGTGATGATTGGCCAATTTACAAAAGTGAATTTTCAAAGTCATCGAAACAAAACCAAAGAACTGCCGAAGCTTTATGTCAAATCAAATGAAAGATACTTACCATTTATGTCTTTTATCTTGTAATTCAAAATTTTTAGAACAATCTAGGGTTTGAATCTTGTTGTCTCAAAGCTTTGCATTCACCATTCCTCTTTGTTGAAAACTTTGAAGTACTCTATATCATTTGATAAGAAACTTCTATGCACTCATTCGACATGTAGGCAATCTGCAAGTTCATCGATAAAAAATAATAAGTCATGGCCAAAGCAAGAGCATTTGGATCTAAAAATATAGAAAAAGTCCCATTTTTATATTCATATGGAATAAACATAGTCTTCTAAGACACTAGCTTCAATGCAATTGAATTAGCCACATATGACAAACACTACAATGATTTATTCTACCATGTGGAGAGGATGGTAGACCAAGACAATGATGATGAGGAATCTCTTAGTGTTGTACAAGAAAGGTATAACATCTTAGTGTTTAAGTCTACAATACTACACAAAGTTGCATCCAATCTAGAGGTGTTCCCCTGTATGGATTTATTGCACCAAATGTTTTGTTCACTCCAAGTGTATAGATCACATGATCAAAAATTTTAACTTTGATAATGTTATCACATATATAGATGGATTGTCATTTCAAGCCTATTATGACTTTCCCAAGCCTGAAATGGTTTAAAATCAACACACCATGACCTAATGACTCGAGTCACACAAAATCAAAGAAGTCTTGAGAAGCTAGGCAGAGAACCTAGGGAGGTTCATCTACAAGTCTAAAATAAATCAAATTCCCATCACCCAATTCAGAAAAGGGGTGAGAATGGGGATGGCCATGGTGAACCCAAGTTAGGTCATAATGGACCCTCCCTAGATTACAATGAAATTTCATAATGAGGAAAATGAAGAGGGTGACCAAGAGGAAGGTCACCCACCGTAACCAAACAATCCTATATGAATTAGAAGAAACCTCATTTGAGATGGAAAAGATAAAGAAAGCCAAGTAGGACCAACAACAACAATATGAGGAGGAATCCCTCTCAACTCTCCAAAAAACTATGGATGTCAACACCATACTGGTTAAGGGATCATATTAAAGAATGGCTTACTTGGAGTAGCAGCACAAGGACACCTTACCAGAGTAGACCATAATAAGAGTAGAATGAGTTGTGGAAGAAATGTTTGATATGCTAAATATCTTATCTCAGTACAAGGTAAAGGGAAATGAAATATATAATAAAGACCTCAAAGTATAAGCTATGTATGGAGGATATGACAACAAGATAATCAACCTAATGAGGTTGATCAGAATGAAGAAATTTGAGGACTTAAACTTAATTCCCTTGGAAGACTTGAGCATTTCTCAGTCTTATGTAATTGGTAGGAGAAATAACTTGAAATGGTCGATTAAAGATATGAGGTCTCTAGGGAGATCCCTTATGAAAAAATGTGACAAAGTTATCACCTTATTGAAGGATGATAAAATTATGCATTTGGCTAACAAAGATGGTTCCATCATTAGCAGAGATGCCTTCATGGCTCAACTATATAATTTCGTGGTGAACTTACTAAAGTAATCCATGGCTAGAGGGATGACCTTTGAATAATAAATGGTGGATTTAGAAACCTCTTAAAACTAATAAAAAGAGAAGGATAAGGCCATAAACAAATCTATGAGACCTCTCCTAATTAGACATGAGGAAATAGCCAGGCTCATAGCCAAACTACTGAAGGAGCCTATCATCAATATGAGATTAATAGATAGTGAGTACAATAAATGCTCCCAAGTATGGAAAGGGTAGGTTGAATCCAAAAACAAAATTCCACCTTAAGAGCCACCACCTCATTAGCCTCTCCTAGAATGTCTTATTCCTCAATCGACACTAGCATTGATGAGCCCATAAAATGGCTCATTATATCCATAAAGTAACATCTTTTTCTTGCATAAAAGGTGGATCTAAATTTAGTTTTTAAACTTATAGTTTATTTAGAATAATATAGTAAGTATATATCATGGTTATGTCTTTAAAATTTCCTTTTATTTATTTGTTATCTATTACTAACGATTATTGGAAAAATATGTCAATACGTGCATATACAGTTCATACTAAACTAAAAATGATTCAAAGTATGAAGAGTAACCATTCAAGAATAATTTTGAAGTAGTGTCAGAGTCTTCTATAATAGATCCAAGATTATATTCAAGTTATAGGCATGTTACAAACTCCTAAAGGTTTTCTATAATAGCAACAAATTACATCATAAACTCTCATAAGATTACTATAATAGCTACAAATTACAACAGGCTTGTTACAACATCTACAGATTACAACATGCTTGTTATAGTAGTTACGTATTACAATAGGCTAACTACAAACCAATTATGGATCACATCAAACCAGCTATATATTACATCAAATCAACTATGAATTTCACCAGACTTTCTATAGATTATACCAGGCTTGCTATGGATTTCACCAGGCTTGCTATGAATTTCAATAGATTTGCTACAGACATCAACAAAGCTATAATAAAATTGTTTAGAAAGTATTTCTAAATATATTCTAATGTTCCATCTATCATGAAGAATGCTTTCCATATATATATATATATATATATATATATATATATATATATATATATATATATATATATATATATATATATAGACTTTTCATTATAAATTATATTTTAATATAGGTTTATGTGATTTTATTTCAATAAATATCTCCCTCCATATTTGGTGGAGATCAAGATTATGTTGTAATATATTTTATTATTGGAATAAATATTTTTCTTCATATTTTGTGGAGATTGAGATAGGATAGAGTATCTCAATTGTTACTCCCAAATAAGGTATTTTTTGGAAGCATGAAATTATAAATGCAATCTTCCACACCTAAAAGAAATAATCAATCAATCTATACATTTTTATTTCTATTATTCTAAGTGACCCATTCTAAAATTTATGTTCTGAATAAATCCTCTTCTAAGAAATGATTTGGCCACTCATTCCAAGGAAAATAGATCATGTATTTATTTTTATTTATTTATTTATTCTGTAATTATGCTTTTTTGTATAAATTCTTATTTTATTTTTTTGTTGTTGTAGTCATTTTTTTGTATAATTTGTGTGAACTTGTAGGGGTTTTTATTTATGATCATTTATTTTCAATTCAAAAATTTACCTTCTATAAGTGTGTTTTTATTTATTAAAATGTGATTTACTTTTTAAAGTGTGCTTTGATTTATGCAAATGTGATTTTTGATTCTTTCAAACTGTGGCATGTGATAGAAAGAACCATTTGCCAAAGGTTTCTTTCTTCTATTACATACAGTGTTTAGAAACTAGTCCTGAATGAATAATATTAAATGAAGGGTATTGATGACACCCATCATTTTTGACATCATTTTTATGCAACTACGGTGTTATTAGGATATTTATGATCTACCAAAGAGATTCCTAGTGAAAGTGAATATCTCTTTGCAATTTATTGATAGGGGATACTAAGTTAATGGTTTATTTAAGATTTATTTTTAGTAACATAGATTATAATTTATTTAATATAACTATATTTTAGATTTACCAAAAAAATAAAACCTTCCAATACTAACATTATTTTATAGAAAATAAAAACTGCTAACCTCATGAAGGAAAATCTAATTGTTGATGTAGGATAGAAATGAAATTCTGAGACAGCTTTAAGGTGGAGAAAATAACCTGATATATGAATTTATATAGTTGTTTTCAACAAATATAAAATAGATACTTATATATCTAATGTGCATATTTAAGAATAATCTATGTTTTGAATTAGTTATATCAAATGTATGTGGTTGTGTAAAACATGTACAAATATCGTTGCACTTTGTCTAGAATCGCCTATAATGGATCACATATCTTTTTGTATTATTCTAGAAAAATTATATTTTTGATAAGAAATAGGTGAACATCACTTCCAAATCAGCCTCTAAATATTTTAAATCATCTCATACCTACATGTCTGAAATAATAATGTTTTGTTGTTTTCTATTTGGTTGAAAAACAAAAATAGTTTCCAACAAAATAAGATTGTATGTCAATTTTTTATTGTAAATAAAATTCAGATATGGTTGATGAAGGATAGATTAATTTATGAAATTATTTCTAAATTATATGAGGATATGGCATTGTAAATAAAGAGAATTATGTTAATGATCTATGTTAAAATAAAATGGTCTACAATCTAGTTTGTATAATTGATGTAGGTAGACTCCCAAGCTAAAAATATGTGGGGTATTTGATCTTCTAAGTAAGCATAATTTATTTTTTGAAATGATTAATATAAAAATGATTGATCAAATATTTTAAAATAAGAAGATAGAGAGAAAGAGAATTGTATGATCTGTTGAAAAAGAACTGTCACTCCAATCAAAAAATTTATGATTTTATATGGTAAAGTGTTGCATATAGAATAAATTTCATTTTAATCTGGGATGGTTGATCAAATTTAAGCATGATATTGGTTTTAAAGGTTTAATTTTTCTATTCAATTCATGACTAAAAGAAATTCATGTTGATTTTGGATAGAATGTATAATTATAATTTCCCAGAATATTACATACAATATTGCCATGCCTTAAAATCATTATTTTGTCTAGACTCCACATGGGTCTAATAGATTTGACAAATTAAAAATAATAAATATTTCATACATATGTATATTTTTCTTGCAAGCATTAGAGCATAATTGGTCATGCAATAAATCATGTAATAAATTTAACATCATGCATCAAAATATCAATATTGATTTGTATTTTGCATGAGTCAACTAGCTAAATCCCAACACTGATGGCTAGTCTTACATAAATAATTGATTTTTAAAAATCTTAGCATGTACAATTTGTTAATCTTGGGTGATCTAACCATTTAAATTTAGATTTACTTTTGGAATGCTAATTTTGTATGGAATTTTTGTTTTTAATATTCTTTCTAATCTATAGTGATAATGTCTAATAGAAAATATCAATTTAAATACTTAAGAGATTTAATTACTTTGATCTCAATACTAGATGTTTATTTTATTTCCTACATTTCTTGTTAAATTTTCATGGTCAGATTAGTTTTTAATTATAAAAAAATAATGATAGTCTAAAAATAATAATCAGACTTCCCTTCCAATTCAAACTAGCATGCAACCTAGAATATTGAATTTATATATAGTTGCATGAGACTGAGTGTTTAATATTTTTTTAGTGATATATATGTTATAAATTGGTAATAATTACATATTTTCAGAAATCCATGTCAAATATCATGAAATCTTTAAAAATATTCAATGCTAAGCAAATTTATGGTTATTAAAATTGTAAATTGGGTCTGGAACCCCTCAACCCCACCCTAGATCATGAGCATAAGGGGCGCTACCCTACACTCCTATTTTTGATTTCTCAGTGAAGTAGCTTGCTTAGCATGATTTAAATCCAATCCATATTGTAGATAAAGAGACAAAAATTTTAGTAGTAAGAAGAGGCATGTTTTTTAGTTTCTAGTTTCTATCAAATAATTTATAAATGTAATTTTATCTTCCCTATAAAAAATAATAGTTAGTATTTTTTGCATTATTCATAATAAAAACAATTGATGACATTTCATTTTATTCATCCATATTTAAGAATTAGCTAAACCCATATCCACTTGCATAATAATAGAACTTGTCTGAAAAAATTATTCTCCATTATAAAATTTTATAATCAATAATGTTAATTCTTGAACCATCAATCATTCCTACGTAGGTTGAAATGCATTTTTTCATATACATTCAAATATTCATCTAAATATTATGTTGTTGACATTTATATTTATTTGGCATGGTTGATATTATGCTTATCTGAAAAGGTTTGATTTATTTCTGGTTTTTACAGGATAGTTTAATTTCAAGGAGTCATTCTAGAGATGAAAATTTATACCCATGACTTCAACAAGTAGCTGGCAGATAATATTGGGTTACCTTTGAAAAAAAAGGTAGTAAAAATAACAAGTGTTCATGTTGATGAAAGTCAACATACACCAAATTCCATGTCATATTTGTAACCTGTATGAAGATGCATAGAGTATATGGCTAGCCTTTTTTATGTCATCAAAAACCTTTAAAAAAAAATCAAAAAATAATAATAAAAACCTTTGGGCATTGTTGGCAACCTTGGTTTGAAACCAATTTACTAGTGAATCAACTGTTGGACTAAAGAGGCTTGATTAGAAAATTAGTTTACTAACTAGTCAAGGGTAAAAATATAAAAACAAATAAAATATAGTCTATCAAATGGATTAGTGATGCAATTTTTCTAAACTTGGTTACGTACTTTTATGCTATTATTTTTTAGCATAGTAGGATTGTACTTTTATCAAATATTTTCCCAACCTTTTTCACTTTGGTTATAATAAAGGAAACAACTAAGATTTAAGATATAATTTACTATTTTACATTTAAATTTACTTGTAAGTTTTGTCATTACATGAATATCCACTCTTGTTAATAGATTTATTCTAGGAAAGGGACAACCTTCCATCCAATCTGTATAATCTCATCCCACTTCATTCATTTGGCATGCATGAGCTTAGGTGTGGGGGAGAATAATATATTTGAAGCTATAATAATTAGACATATCCAAACACATAAGTTAAGGTAAATATAGTTTGATCTTGATCATGGTTCATACTTTTGAAAGGAACAAGAATTTTTTTATGTCAAAATCTACTTTGTGGTGAAAATAAATATGTGTAGACACAACAATAAATTTTCAGCACAAGAACCTACTCTCACCCCATTAGAAGAAGAAGAAGAAGAAGAAGAAGAAGAAGAAGAAGAAGAAGAAGAAGAAGAAGAAGAAGAAGAAGAAGAGAAGAAAATGAGACTTCCACATAAGAACCTGTGTCAAAAAGGATCTGAGGATAGTGGAAAAATATCAAACAAGAATTTTTTAATGTCAAAATCTACTTTGTGGTCAAAATAAATATGTGTAGACACAACAATAAATTCTCAGCACAAGAACCTACTCTCACCCCATTTAAAGAAGAAGAAGAATAAGAAGAAGAAGAAGAAGAAGACAAGATGAAGAGAACAAAATGAGACTTCCAAATAAGACCCTGTGTCAAAAAGGATCAAAAAGGATCTAAGGATAGTGGAAAAAATATCTAAACAGGAACTTATTCTTAAAATGTCCATTTTCATTGGTCACTTTTATCTGAGATTTTAAAAGAGAAATTTCATTATATTTATACCAATTAAGTTGATTTAGGAATCCCATTTGAAGTATGAAGCCAAGTCTAAAGCATGCATATGTACCATGATGTTTTAAACAATGACATACATGAGAACATGCATGAGATTAGATGTGGGGCAGGTGATGAGCCCATAAAACGGCTCATTATATCTAAAAAATAATATCATTTTTCTTTCATAAGAAGTAGATCTAAATGTAGTTTATGAACCTATAGTTTTTTTAGAATAAAATAGTAAGTATATATCATGGTTATGTTTTTAGAATTCTTTGTTATCTATTCAGTAGCCATTACTAATGATTATTAGGAAAATGATGTCAATAAGTTCATGCATAGTTTATACTAAGTCAAAAATGATTCAAAGTATTAAGAGTAATCATTAAATAATAATTTTCAAGTAGTGTCAAAGTCTTTTAAAATGGATCTAAATAAATTATCTTCTAAAGAATGAGATGACAACTCATTTCAAAGAAGATGAATCATGTATTCATATTTATTTATTTATTATGTAATTATTCAATTTATTGTAAATTCTTATTTTATTTTATTTTTGTTTTAATCATTTTTTTGTATAATTTGTGTGAATCTGTAGGTGTTTTTATTTGTTATCATTTATTTTCAATTCAACAATTTACCTTCTGTAAGTGTGATTTTTTTTTCATGTGTGCTTTGATTTATGCAATCAATATTTTCAATTATTGAAAAGTGTGGAGTGTTATAGAAATAAACATTTGTCAAATGTCTCTTTCTCCTATTTCATATAGCCTTCAGACACCACCCCTAGATTAACAATATTAAATAAAATGTATTGATGACAACCATCAATCACTCCATGTTCTTCTACAATAGGAGCTTCATCATTGATAATACAAGTAGGATCTCAACCCAGCTCCTTAAGAAAAAAATAAACACCTATTGGGTTCCTTATAAATAGGAAACATGTCTTATGGTCTCTCAAATTGCACTGTAAAGTATCCCCATACATTGAATGGGGAATATTATTTAACTTTAAGACATATGAGACCTTGTCTACTGATATATGTCATGTTACCTAGTTTTTTTTGTAACTTACTAAAGAATTTGAATGACCAATATAAAGGGTATATCCCCTTATAAACTAGAGATGGAAGTTTATGAATTAATGTAAAGAGAAAGTAAATTATTGAAATTAACTCGTTGTCTCCATTATTTTCATGCATTCCTATTTCTCAACCTTTGTTAATAATATATGATCTCACTTATTTAATGGTGAAAATATGGTATTATTATTTTTAATGCATCTAGTTAGTTTGTGCTTTCAGCTAGGCTAATAAAGTTTGTTATGTAAGCATTGTTTTCATCCTACTCTGTTAGTGAATGTGTTTAAGGAAATTTATTATAGGTAGAATTTTAAATCATCTTTTTTATATATGTGCATTATATTCATCATAAAATCCTCAATGCACTTATGATATTTTGGGTCTAAACACTAATATTTCATAGCTATTAGTTTCATTTGCATTATTATCAGAAAAATCAAAGGAAATATGTTGGTCTTTGTTATTACAAGGGAAATTTAATTTTTGCCCTAACTTATTACCTCCTTTTAATTTTTTTTTAACATGAATCACTTTAGATTAATTCGCATTATGTATATCCATTTATTTATTTAATAGTTTAAGTTTATATTAAAAAATACAAAGTAATTTACATCATAACAAATTTAGGTAGATTGTGTCACTATCATATTCCTATTGTCCCTATAGCGGGGTCTGCTTATAGATTAGAAGGTGGTAACCACATAATATCTCTAGCAAAACTAAGTGAATCCCTAATGTTTTTTAGGACCTACACTATAATATGAGAAACGTTATTCTGATGTTCACATTATGTCCTTGACACCAACACACATCAATAGTTTGGAAGGACATGAGGATGAATCTAAATATTCTCAACCTACTATTTCCTGTCATGCACTTCTAGGTATTAATACTCCTCCAAATATTAAGGTGGTGGATTTCCTCAAAAAATAAAATTTGACTATATTTGTTTACTCTGGGAGTACACACAAATTCATCAATAGTAATTTGGTTAATCAATTGAACTATTTCATTTACCCAACTCCATTATTTTAAATGCTAATTACAGATGGGGGTATAGTTAATTATTCTGGTAAATGCTATAGTACATAGCTATGGGAGACTACCTATTATATTGTCTTATATTTTCAATTATCATGGATGAGGCTAACATTTTTTTGAATTGTAATGGCTCACCACTTTATGCACATTTAAGATGAATTTTGAGTAACTATTCATGCTCATTCATTTAGAATGAAGGATATTTGAACTACATGATTTATTGGTTAAATCTACATAATTAGTTAGTTTTCACTAAATGATTAAGATAATCAAAAAAGGTGCAAAGTAATTATTGTGTGACTATTTTCCATGGAATTTAAATCAAATAAGGAGTCTACCCCTTTTTTCTTATACACCCATTTGACTACAATTATTTAAAAGTCTCACAATAGTAGAATTTCTATTTTCCATGTCAAGCTTCAAATTTTCTATGTTCGGCTTCAAAATCTGATTTTCATGATCAAAATTTTTAGCATCCAATTTTACAATAGTAAAATATTTGGCTCTATAATGATGTTATGATTGTTATCATAATTTTCTTAAAATTAAGACTTTTTCCTATGTGAAAAAATATACTTTATAATAAAGTAATTACTAACTACAAAATATAATCCCTCAAAAGAATAAACTCACCATTAATTTCATGGAGTGGAGATTCATTGCAGCCAAAAGAACCTTACCGCTATTGTAGGGTGATCTTCATGTATATTTTGATAGTGATCCCCAGATATTCCATATTTAATTTAAATTTGATTGTCATTTTATTTAATATTTTGACTTTTATAATTAGATAATAAAATTAAATTTGAAACATGTCAAATAGTCTACAGTCTATTTATATGTAAAAAAAGGTAACATCGCTCCTAAATGATGAAATTACAGTTAATAATGAACCCTTTATTAAATTTTAAATCATATCATCATTGACACCTTAGCATAATATGAATCATTTGAATGTCACCATTTTAATCTCTATCACATTAATTTAACACAATTTTGATATTCAACATTGACATCTTAGCACAAAATTAATTTCTCAAATAACACCACATTAATCTCACATTAACATGTTCAGAGAGTACTTAAACAAGGGTTTATTTCTTATAATGTGACTATTGGGTATTTTTTCCACCAATGAGGCTACTCAAATATGATTTGGACATCCAATAAGAACATAAACTATATTAATTATCCTAAAGTATTAATTATCTGAAAGTATTAATTTCTATGAACATGCAAATGACGTCAAGCAAATCTCACCATATCTAATTTATTATTATGAACTAAACATATGTATTTAATTACAAATCAATGCTATAATTATTTTATTTAAATTATATGTTCCTTAATCTCACCATATTCCAAGTAGAAAGAGCATTTAGACATCAATGGTTCCTTTTTAGGTTATAAGCTAGTCTTTATTAGGTTATAAGTTGGTCCTTTTCGTTGCTCTAGATGATTATCTATAATTTTTTTAATTTTAAATTATTAAATATATTAGTTAGTAAGATTATTTGATTATAGTTATTAAAAAATGTCAGTTTGAATCATCCTAACATTCATCCTTTGGGTCTCTATTGGTTTTCCAGACACAAGAAAATAAATAATAATTAATAAAAATAAGTGATAAATAACCCTAATCTCCATCATTTCATTATTATAACCATTTCATAATAATAATCCAAGTAAACTATCTGAATCTTAGTGATTTCATAACATAAAGTGATAAAAAATAAACAAAAGGGATAAGTCAACACAAATAAATCACACATTTTAGATAGAGTAAAAAAATATATTAAACACTATTAAGATTAAATAAATAAAAATAAGGATTTATATAAATGATAGTAACAAATATGGTCAACACTTTTAACACTCTACAACTTGCTCTATTTCAATATGTCAGTGCTCTATAGTGTATATGTAGAAAAAACTAGGACTATGTAAGAAAAAGAATATATCTGATCAGACATGTTTGGTAGTTTTTATTCCTTTTTAAAAAAAATTAAAATTATATGGACCCCATTTTGAAAATTAAATTTTAATTTCAAATTTTTTAGGGACTCTTGCCTATTTCTTAATGCAAATGTACCTTAGGATTAGTCAAGTCAGGTTGGAGGAAGTTGATATATTAAAATGTTTAAATGTTTTTCTAGAGTGGTTAGTTTTTGACTCCTCATAAAATGAAATATTTTTGAGTGGAATTTTATTTTCCTAAATTCCTTATTCATATTCAAGTGGTGATAAATAGAAGAAGTAAATTCATATTGACAAAAAGATTTAAACACTATCATAATTCAATTGCAAATATTTTAACAATTTTATACAAGTCTAAATCTCTCTGAATCTAGATAAGTTTCTATCTTCTGACCATAAGAATAACAAGAATCCCTCTACCATTTACCAAAATTAAACATACCAATTTTTTTATACAAGTCCATCTCTAAATAAATTTTAATGACTTGGCATGCATGTTTAGAGTTGTTTATATATTTCACTTGAATTACAATCAAATATTTTGAAAAACATTTCATACTTAATATAATTTTAACTAATTCATGCACCCCTGATATTGAATTAAACAACCACAAATCGTTGACAGTGGTAGTTATCTAGGTTTCATCTAAGAATTCTTGAAAGTGTAGATCTCTAACTATGGCTTGTAAATATGAGTTATTTCATTTTACTAAGACTCAAAATAGTAACAACTACTAGATGGTTGTGTAACATTGACTAATTAATTTTTTTAGTAAACATTATCTATATGCATATTATAATATAATGAACTAATACATCACATAATATAATTATCATAATTTAATTCCATGGTGCATCCATCCAATTTCTATTCTTCTCTATAAATATGAATACAAGAAATTAACACAAGTATATGAAGTAAAACATCATGAGTTATTTAAAATTATGATAGGAATACATTAGTTGGGCATTGAAAATCGTATTGTAGCTACTCAACACTATCATAAGAAGATATGTTGGACATATTATGAATCTAGTAACTATTTTGTCTGGTGCATTTTGTAATATAACTTAATGTGGTGCTGCCATATTCAATGTTTGATTGGTATCACATTTTTGTCCATTCAGATTAACTTTGTAAGATGGCTTGATATTAAATTTTGTATTGAATGAGGCCAATGTAGTGCCCCCATACTTTATCTTATTTAATGCAATAAGTTTCATTTCTTGATCATGCTCAGGGTCAAACTTCATGTTTCTCATAAGTAAGAAATTTTAGTGACACAAAGTGTGGTGGCAAGTGGTGAAATGATACCTTTAATGTAATAAGGTTATGCAAGACATATTTTGAATTAAGTGGGCCATATTTAAATGCCTTGTAGGTGTTCTTCTTAATGAGATAATTTTATTTCTCTAATTCTTTAATCATTTATAATGAGAATTATGAAAAACACCCACCTTAGTTCAAAGTATTCATTAAAGTTGACATCAGGGGGGATGAGTATATATTCTCACTCTATGTACACTCAATGTTCTATGTGATTAATAGACTTAAAAGAGGAATTTCCTCTGTATTAGTCTATATCATATTTGATATCAGACCATGATAGATGTATATTATGTTATAAGTGTTTAAACTAATTGATAGAGTCACAAATGTAAATTAATTTATAGAATCACAAATGTAAATTCAAGAAATGTAAATTCAAGAATTGGTGAATTATATCTCAAAGGTATTCCAAAGGGGCTAAAAATTGACTAAAATACCTATTAAACAATTTAGTAATGTAAATTAATTAATATAAATAATTTTTTTAATAAGAATAATTATAATAAATAATAAAAAAAATTAATTATTTTTATATTTAAAAATTGTGTTTATTATTTAATTTTATTTATCATGTTTAAATTTGTTTTTAGTGGTTAGTTTCTACCTCCTCATAAAATAAAATATTTTTAAATGGAATGTTATTTTACTAAATTCCTTATTCGTATTCAAGTCATGATAAATATCTAAGAATTAAATCTATAATGATAAAAAAATTTAAATACTGTGACAATTTCATTGCAAATATTTTGACTATTTTCTACATGTCTAAATCTCTCTGAATCTAGATAAGGTTCTATCTTCCAATCACATAAATAATAAGAATACCTATACCATTTATGGAAATAAACCATGCTAATTTTTGTAAACAATTCCATCTCTAAATTAATTTAAATGACTTGACATGCATGTTCAAAGTTGTTTATATATTTTACTTGAACTACAATCAAATGTTTAGAAAAAACACATTTCATACTTAATATAATGTTGACTACTTCATGTGCCCATGTTATTGAATTAAATAATCACAAACCATTGATAGTGTTAGTTATCTATATTTCATCCAAGAATTCTTAAAAATGTAGATCTCTAACTATGGATTGTAAATATGAGTTGTTTGATTTGACTAAGACTCAAAATATAAATAACTTCCACATGGTTGTGTAGCATTGACTAATTAATATTTTTAGAAAACCTCATCCATATGTATATTATAATACAATGAACCAATAAATCACATAATATAATTATCATAGTGTCATTCCATGGTACATCCATCTAATTTCTATGCCTCTCCATAAATGCGAATACAAGAAATTAAAACACCTTTATGTATATGAAGTACAATATCACTAGTTATTTAAAATTATGATAGGAAGCCATTAGTTGGGCATTAAAAATATTACTATAGATGATCAATAATACCAAAATAAGATATTGTGGACATAATGTGAATCTAGTGATTTTTTTATGTGGTTCATTCTGTAATACAACTCGGTGTGGCACCACCATGTTCATTATTTGATTGGTATCACATTCTGATTCATTTGGATTAAAAATGTAAGATGGCTTGATCTTAAATTTTTTATTGGATGAGGCCAATGTAGTGGCCCCATACTTTATCTTTTTCAATGCAAGGAGTTTGATTTCTCGGTCATGTTCAGGGTCACCTTTCATATTTCTCATAAGTAGGAAATTTTAGTGCCACAAAGTGTGGTGGCAAGGGTTGAAATGATACCTCTAATGCAAGCAGGTTATGTAAGACATTTTGAATCAAGTAGGGTATATTTGGATGCCTTTTAGCTATTTTTTAAAATGAGATATTTTTTTCCCCCAATGCTTTAATAATTTGTAATGAGGATTGTGAAAAAGGCCCACCTTGGTTCAAATAAATCATTGATGTTGACATCAAGGGAGATGAATAAATATTCTCACTCAATGTAAGCTCAATGTTTGATGTGATTAATGGAATTGAAAGAGGAATGTCCTTTGTATTGGTCTCTATCGTATTTGATATCTGACCGTGTTAGATATCTATTGTGTTATGTGTTTAAATTAACTAATAGAGTCACAAGTGTAAATTCAAGAAAGATGACTCACTATCACAAGGATTTAAATTGGTAAATTTTATCTCAAATATATTATAGGGGGACTAAAAATTAAGGATTCAAATCCCTATTAGATAATTTAATCATGTAAATTAACAAATATAAATAAACTTGTTTGAGAAAAATTATAATAAATGATAAAAAATTATAATTATTTTTGTATTTAAAAACTTTTTATTATTTATTTTTATTTATCATGTTTAAATCTTTAAATATTTTTACTAAATAATTTATGTTTAAATGTTTTTCCAGAGTGGTTAATTTTTGTCTCCTCATAAAATGAAACATTTTTGAATCGAATGTTATTTTAATAAATTGCTTATTCATATTTAAGTGGTGATAAATAGAAGAAGTAAATCCGTACTGATAAAAATATTTAAACACTATCACAGTTTCATTGTAAATATTTCAACTATTTTTTATAATTCTAAAACTCTCTGAATCTAGATAAGATTATATCCTCTAACCATACGAATAACAAGAATCCCTCTCCCATTTACCAAAATGAACCATGATAAATTTCATATACAATTCCATCTCTAAATAAATTTTAATGACATGGCATGTATGTTCAGAGTTGTTTATATATTCCACTTTAACTACAATCAAATGTTCAGAAACACATTTCATACTTAATATAATTTTGAATTCTTAAAAGTGATTATCTTTAATTATGGTAGTTACTTAGGTTTCATCCAAGAATTCTTAAAAGTGTTTATCTTTAATTATGGCTTCTAAATATGAGTTATTTTGTTTGACTAAGACTCAAAATAGAAACAATTGCTAGATGGTTATGTAGCATCAACTAATTATTTTCTTAGTAAACCTCATCCATATGCATATTATAATACAATGAACTAATACATCACATAATATAATTATCATAGTGTCACTCCATGGTGCATCCATCTAATTTCCATGTCTCTCCATAAATTTAAATACAAGAAATTAACACACCTGTATGTATATGAAGTACAACATCACTAGTTACTTAAAATTATGATAGGAAACCATTAGTTGGGTATTGAAAATCTTATTGTAGCTTCTCAATGCTACTATAGTAAGATATATTGGACATATTGTGAGTCTAGTAAAAAACAAATTGGTGAATAATGTAATATAGATTGATGTGGTACTGCCATATTCATTGTTTGATTAATATCACATTTTGTTTCATTTGGATTAACTTTGTAAGATGGCTTGATCTTAAATTTTGTATGAAACAAGGTCAATCTAGTGGCCCTATACTTTAGCTTGTTTAATGCAAGGAGTTTCATTTCCCAATCATGTTCAGATTCATCCTTCATGCTTCTTATAAGTAGGAAATTCTAGTGCCATAAAGTGTGGTGACAAGGCTCGAAATACCTCTAATGCAAGAGGGTTATGGAAGACATATTGTGAATCAAGTGGGCCATATTTGGATGCCTTTTAGGTGTTCTTCTCAATGAGATATTTTTTCCTCCAATTCTTTAATCATTTATAATGAGGATTGTGAAAACCCCCCACCTTGGTTGAAAGTATTCATTGAAATTGACATCAAAGGGGATGAATATATGTTCCCACTCTATGTACACTCAATGTTTGATGTGATTAATGGAATTTAAAGAGGATTTCCTATGTATCAGTATTTAACATATTTTTACTAAATAATTTATGTTTAAATGTTTTTCAGAGTGGTTAATTTTTGTCTCCTCATAAATAATAAATTTTTAAATCAAATGTTATTTTACTAAATTTCTTATTCATATTAAAGTGGTGATAAATAGAAGAAGTAAATCCATACTGATAAAGTGATTTAAACACTATCACAATTTCATTGCAAATATTTTAACTATTTTCAACAAGTCTAAATCTATCTAAATCTAGATAAGATTCTATCTTCCAACCATAGGAATAACAAGAATCCCTCTACCATTTACCAAAATAAACCATGATAATTTTTATATACAAGTCCAACTCTAAATCAATTTTAATGACATGGCATGTATGTTTAGAGTTGTTTATATATTCCACTTGAACTAAAATCAAATATTTAGAAATGCATTTCATACTTAATATAATTTTGAATACTTCATCTGCCCCTAATATTAAATTAAACAACCACAAACCATTGATATCTAGGTTTCATTTGAGAATTCCTAAAAGTGTAAATCTCTAAATATGACTTGTAAATATGTGTTATTTCATTTGACTAAGACTCAAAATAGCAACATTTTTTAGATGGTTGTGTAGCATTGACTAATTAATTTTTTTAATAAACCTCATCGATATGAATATTATATTAAAATGAACTAGTAAATCACATAATATAATTATCATAGTGTCACTTCATGGTGCATCCATCCAATTTCTATGCCTCTCCATAAATGAGAATACAAAAAATTAACACACTTTATGTATATGAAGTACAACATCAATAGTTATTTAAAATTATGATAGAAAGTCATTATTTGGGCATTCAAAATTATTGTAGATACTCAATACTACCACAAGAAGATATGGTAGACATATTTTGAATTTAGTAGTTTTTATGCATGATGCATTATGTAATAAGTTTGATGTGGCACTGCCATGTTTATTGTTTTATTTGTATCACATTTTGTTTCATTTATATTGACTTTGTAATATGGCTTCATCTTAAATTTTGTATTGGATGAGGCCAATTTAGTGGCCCCATAGTTTAGCTTGTTTAATGAAAGAGTTTCATTTCTCAGTCATGTTTAGGGTCACCCTTCATGTTTTTCATAAGTAAGAAATACCATTTCCACAAAGTGTGGTGACAAGGGTTAAAATGATACCTCTAATGTAAGAGGGTTATACAAGACATATTGTGAATCAAGTGGGCCATATTTGGATGCCTTTTAGGTGTTCTTGTCAATGAGATATTTGTTTCCTCTAATGCTTTAATCATTTCTAATGATAATTGTGAAAAACCCCCACCTTGGTTTAAAGTATTCATTAAAGTTGACATCAAAGGGGATGAATATATGTTCCCACTTGATGTACACTCAATTTTTGTTGTGATTAATGGACTTGAAAGAGGATGTCCTCCATATTGTTCTTTATCATATTTTATATATAACCACATCAGATGTCTATTGTGTTATAAGTGTTTAAATTCACTAATAACACAAGTGTAAATTCAAGAAAGGTGACTCTCTATCACATGTATTTGAATTGGTGAATTTTATCTCAAAGTTATTCTAGGGGGCCTAAAAATTGAGTCAAATCCCTATTAAACAATTTAACAATATAAATTAGTAAATATAAATAAAATTATTTAATAAAAATAATTATTTTTATATTTAAAAACTATGTTTATTATTTAATTTTATTTATCGTGTTTAAATCTTTAAATATTTTTACTAAATAATTTATGTTTAATTTTTTTCTAGAGTGGTTAATTTTTGTCTCCTCATAAAATGAAACATTTTTGAATGGAATGTTATTTTACTAAATTGCTTATTCATATTCAAATGGTGATACATAGAAGTAAATCCATACTGATAAAAAGATTTAAACACTATCACAATTTCATTGTAAATATTTTAACTATTTTTTATAATTCTAAAACTCTCTGAATCTAGATAAGATTATATCCTCTAAACATACGAATAACAAGAATCCCTCTCCCATTTACCAAAATGAACCATGATAAATTTCATATACAATTCCATCTCTAAATAAATTTTAATGACATGGCATGTATGTTCAGAGTTGTTTATATATTCCACTTGAACTACAATCAAATGTTCAGAAACACATTTCATACTTAATATAATTTTGAACACTTCATGTCCCCCTGAT
>JARHVA010002713.1:1847500-1870000 GCA_037957365.1 Torreya grandis | reverse complement strand
CATACTTCTGAAATCAAAGGTTTAGTACTTTTGCAACTGAATTTCACTACTTTAGCATATTCAACTAAGTCCACACAAAATCAAGTGCTGACCTTGTTACTATGAGATATTATCACCATAATATATAAATAATTCCATTTAAAAAAATATTTTCTTCATTTAATCATAGTCCACTCATTATATTCCAAGGAAGGAAGCTTTTGATCAAGCCAACTATGAGGTCCACTGTCCACTACTAATGAAGCATTGGGTGTTCCAACAACTTATTTATAAGGGGATACAAGATCCTAAGAAGATGACTTCAAGGAATAGTTACCATTCAAGGAAGAGGATTAAATATTTCCCTAATCAGAACCAATTGTAGGTGTATTTTACAAAATTGAGGAAGCCTTTAGAATTAAAACATAATATTTAGGAACCGAGCCAAGAATACCCTGAAGATAGCCATGGGAGAAATATGATCCATTATCATTGGAGAGCTATATCTTGTAGAAGAAGAGTAGTAATTTTAAAGAAAATATTTGGATTTTTCTAATTATTTAACCATTAATTATATCATATCTTGATCTATATAATTAACCAATAAAAAATGTTGGTGAAAAGTATTTTTCCCTTTTAACATTGCAAAGTACATAACCTTATTTTCAAAATTAAAAGCTTTCTTCTTTTGGAGATAATCAATGACGTGACATATATACAAATTATATATGTATCTAAGTGTGATCCATTAAAATGGTCAATATTAAACACCATTTTTTTTGGCAATCCATTGAATAAATCCATTTCCACCCAGATTTGAGAAAATGTTAGTTAAGTGTAATATATAGTTTATCTAAAGGATAGAAACACATTTTCCTACTTTATTCCCAATCTCTTTAAGGTAATGCATCCCCAAAAAATTAAGGATAAAGATTGGGAAATATTACCCATATCGAGGCAATTGAAATAATTATGGGTTAAGGGTCAAAATTAAGGAACCAAGGATTTAGAAAGGAATAGATACAACCTGAGGTCAAACAATTAAATTTGAAATCATTTTTATATCTGTCTTTGATTCATAAATAATAATGATATATAATTTTTCAAAATATCATTGATTATCAATCGATGCATGAAGATCAATTCAAGATGACTAAAACTTATGAATCCTATAGGTGATCCCTTGCTTAGAATGCCATTCTTCCCTTCTTAACACATCTTCCAAAACAAACTCATCTACATTAAAAATAGGGTTATATCATATGCTAGGAAGGTGAAGAGGAAGGATAATTAATGTTAACAGTCTTGGATGGAGGTGGGGATATAATACAAGCATAATTTATATATGAATTAATATCCATATAACCATATCCAAAAAAACCCCATGGTTGATTTTCATTTCAAACTAGAAGATGGAAATAGGGCCAAAATCATATCATTGCTCATAGATGTAAGCACAAAATCAGTACTTTTTAAAGGAGAAGAAATGATGCCATAAAACCTAGTGTTGCAGGTCTAATTCATCAAATCACACCACTATAGATTTAGTGTTTGAAATAGAAAGGGAAAGAGATGGCATATTATGAGCCTTGTTTTAAATACACATTTTTGCCAGAGTCATAATAATATGTGTTGAAGGAAAAAGATAAAGAATTATAGGAACTATATGAAGAGAAGAGTTAGAGTAAATATCAAAATGAAAAATCAAACCACAAGGTAAAGATCCTTGGGTCTTCACCAAGAGAAGAGATATAGAACCTTGCACAATGTTCAAAATAGTGGAAATATCTCCTTGGTAAGATAGCGTGAGAGAAATATGAATGTTAATGGATGATTAAGGAAATGGAAAAGGAGGAGGGGGGAAATAAAATGTAGACACTATTTCTAAATTATATAACACCTCTATCTTGTAGACATGGAAAATACATATCGTAGATGTACCTTCAACTTCTATACCTTTCTCACTACTAAAAATCTTGCATACACTATCTCTTTATGTTTATTGCTTATCTCTTAGTCCGACCAATGTTATTATTATGAATTAGACCTTCTATGTTGCTTAGAATATTATAAAATTGTTTATCATTGTAGAATTAGATTACAAAGGTTGTTAGTCAAACATTATTCATGTAAACATAAAGAATGCATAAAGAACTTGAAAAATTAGGCGAACCTATTCCAATGATATTTGCAGTGATAATGAAGAATAATTAAAAGAAATCAAATACCTATTACCTTCTCAAGTGACTCCATCATCCAAGTGCAGTTCCAAGTGTGTTTTTCCTCTTGATCTAGTGTTCTTGTCTTTACCAACAATGGATGCCATGCTCCTCCATCATCTCAAGATCACTATGCATAACCTAGACTCATCATAAGAAATATAATATATGCCTATCAATTGAAGCTTGAAAATAAAGCACAGTGACCAACACAAAGATTGAGCAATGCTTACATAGTATTTAAGGACCTCAAGATAATGTACTTGAAACAATGCGGTAAATGGATCATAATGGTATAAAATGCCTATAACGAAAATAGTATATAGGGTTTCCCCCAAGAGACAAGGAATGGTAATGGAAAATGGTAAATGCAAAATGGGTTATGTTACTCTTGTTGATATGGAGATGCACATCCTAGTAAACATGTGAGATAATAAAAATGATCAGTTATAAAAATTGATATCCAACACCCTTCCAAAATTACTATTTTTCTAATAACTTGCTATAATTATGGATCTTAATAATGTATTCATGATCTCTCTTGGTTATTTATTTTTCTCCCTTCAAGCATTGAAATAAGATATATTTGTAGTGTTTGTAAAGGAAAGTACTACCAAGGATGGTAGGTAATGCCAGGCACAAGATAAATTATATAAGTGGGTAATGAATAGGTGGATGATAATGTAATGTATAATGAATGGGAAACAAATGAAGATTGAGACTTTTAGTCACATGTGATATTATAGATTCTAGACTCGACATAATTTTGGTTATGGTAGGGCCAAAGACCTCTGAATATACTCTTGGTATGACCACCAAATTTTTATATTATTTCATCTTGATAGTAGTTACCATCTAATTATGTTATAGATTAGAAGCTATGATGTCTTCAATAAGAGGTTAAGAACTTTTGTGCTCAGTTGTAAGTGCCTCAATGAGGTTTTCACCAATGAATTTATCCTGATTATCCCAGAGTGCCCCTGATAAGCTTTCAAGAAGAGATGTTAACATTTAAATTTGATTTTCTTTTAGTTCCTTAAAAAAAATTCACTAAAATATGTTGATTTTGCTCTTTGATTGTGCCCTAACGCCTCCAAAATGGTTTTATTAAGAGATTTTTCTTATTCTAAATGAATTTGGTATTGGTCCCCTTTATATTTTGTAAATGGTATGTTGCCATGGATGCTATTCAACAAAGTATGATTCTGTCAGTCCCAATCAATGCCTGTGAGAGGTGGAATGTCAATATAATGGCTATGTTAGATGGGGTAATACAATGATGAAAGGTAGCATAATACTCATTGAACACACTAAGATGATTTGGGTCGATGCTAAAGTAATGCTACTCCAAAACCATAGAAGGATCAAAAATATATTCAAAATGATCCACAAGGTAATTGTAACCAATGTTGTAATAGCCATGTTTATACTCTATTTCTGAAGCTAAGTCCAAGTCAAAGGACTCTAATTTTTATATCAGTTTTGATAGTGATTCTACTTCTAATGTTAAATTTGATATTGGTTCAAAAAGGAAACTTAACTCTAATGTTCTTTCTTCATCTGATGTGGTTGTTTCTATAATGAGGTTGTCCTAAATTTTTGGTATCGAATAAGTAATGGCCTATGATGGCATAATGGGCTCTATAAAAATTGATTCATCCAATAATGGTTCAACATAAATTGGCTCATGTAAGTGAGGCCTATCAAAGAGAGATAGAAGGACAACTCAACATAATCTTATCTATCGAAAAGAGACTCCTCAATGAGTGGAAAAAGATCAAGAGATATCTCTACAGAGATTGGCTTGTCAAGGATATGAGGCTCTTTAAAAATAGGTAAAACATGAATAGGTGATTCATCACAGCTTGACTTATCATAAATGGGTGTTTCAACAATAAAATCATGATCTTGGTTTACAATTATTTGCAAAATATTAATCTTGAACAAATTTTTGTCCTCATATGATGGCTCTTATAGAGGTAATGGTTGTTGTTGAGGTTCATAGATCGGTACATAATTTTTAAAGTAGGGAATATTTGGCTCAGTGTGAACAATGGTTTGTGGTTCAATAATGGGATCTCCAAAATTTAGACTATCCAATAAGGTATCAATAAAATTAAGTTTGTCAAATGCATATTCATCAACAATAGGATCAATAAATATAGTTATTGGGCCTAGAATGGTAATGATGGGATGCCACATAGTTTGGTTATTCACACAAACCAAAAGAGGAGGTCCTAAAATGGTAACTTTCATGCATTATGAAGCTAGATTGCTCACACAATCTGAAGGAAAATACCCTAAAATGGTAACCTTCACACATTGCGAAGCTTGATCACTCACACAAGCTGAAGGGTAATAACCTAGAATGGTAACCTTTGGGTGCAATGGACAAATCAAAGGAGAATATCCCAAAATAATAACCTTTGAGTGTGACACGCAGATTGAAGGGGAAGGATGGGGATGACACACAAAAATCAACATTGATTAGATTGGTTTTTAACAAATAGGTTCAAAGAGGGTGACATCCTCAAATAAATTAGAGTGTTGATGTTCACCATAAAAATACTTTACCTCACAACTAAGGCCACAAGAGACCCCATTATTAGTGTACCTTAACATCATGTCTAGAAAGGTTTATTCTCTATATTTGTCAAGATTTTAGACTATGTTATGCAATTGTTTAATCAAAGTATGGATTTTGATCTTTCTTCCAAACAAATTACTAAGGCACCAAAGAGACTATAAAAGGAGGGTGGTGTGGAACCACACAGAATTAGAAGAATGATATTCACAAATTTACTCAACTTTGGGTAAATTTGAAATCATATGAATTATAAGAGGTTATGATAACTCAAAAATTCAAGGTGAAAATTAGTAAACTGAAGCTTAAATTTTTGTGATACGTCAATACAATAAAAGCTAATCCAACTTCGATGATTTGCCACTAGAAAACTAGAAGAAAGATATTCAGGTTAAGAAGGAGATAATATGAATAAAGAAATGTATGATGTAGAAACATGCAAGAATTCCTATGTATAAAACTAAAACCAAATGGGCAGCACAATGCCACCACATGGTAATAGGAAGGGTAGTATAAAATATGTCTTAGGACTCAAACCGTGAGTGATACACAAGATGACTTTAGTCCACCAAAGATGAGAATGATAATATGTCTATAAATGACCTTCAATCCAAATTGGAAATTAAACCCAAGTTCCCTCATTTCAAGTGCAAATGGCAAACCCAATTTAACACATCAACCTTATAAACTTAGAAAAGTGTAATTTCAAATTTGAACTATCAATGAAGGACTTAAGAAAATTTGGGAATTGGTTTAGACTCAAATGGGAAGCATAATTTTACCAATTAGATGATATGACATAATGTTTAAGATGATAAATTTGAATAAGAAAAATATTTATTTTCACTTGGACAGCTTAACACCTCCTTATTCAAGAAATTGTAGACAATGTGTTTGGTTATTGATGTGTTTGGTTATTTATTTTCACTTGGGCAGCATAATTTTACCAAATAAGCTAAAATGACTAAAATATACCAATTCAACTAAGTAATCATCTTAAAGCCCTAAAACAAACAAGGTTACATGATATTATTTAATTTCATCTTTATACGTGCACTTGAGAGGAAACTAAGTGTTCATCCAAAATAAAAGTGTGTTATATAGTAGGGTATTTCACACCTCCCTTATCTTAAGTAAAAATATGATGACATGAACCTTGGGGCACACCTCACATCAATAATGTTTCCATGACAAGTGGGGTTTGTCTAAAACTCTATAAGTTATGACCATCTAGATTGATCTCATGTGTATAAACTTTAATGTTTGCACATAAGATAAGTACCATGTCAATTATATCCATGTCAAATGGTTTTTTTTGAAAAGGTCTTATCTTTTTTATAACCAGTACATCCATCACTTACTCAGTTGAGTGTGATGTCATAAATAATCATATGTTCTAGGTTGACTTGCCACTAATGGAGATGGCTTAACCACTCAAACCACCATCATAATGGGCTGATCCCAATTTATCTATCCCCTCCATAGAGAGGATTTGAACACGATGTTGGAAGATGAATGCCTAGGTCAAAGCTTCCCTAAGGAACTCATAGGAGGTAATGATATCCCTCTCATAAGCCAAAATGCATGAAATAAAATCCAAGTAAAAAGACTTTATAGGTTATTTTTAGATCACCCAAACCATGTAGATTTTGGGGAGAGCCTAGACAACTTCTTTTTCATGCCTTGAACAAAGACATAATATGTAATAAAAATGGTGATTTTTATCATCCAAGTTTCTTATAGGGGATAGGGGAGAGCATACACACACAAATTCTTTTTTACTCAAACAATTTAACAAAATAAATGATAGATGACTTACACAAAATAGAACTTTGAAGTGAGTTTTGTTTTAAGCACTGAATTGAAGTGTTTGGATATGTTCTTTTGCCCCTTGGCTTTAAGTTGCAAAAATGTTTGAAACATAATCATAGAAAATTTAATATAAACATGCAATTTTCCCTTTTAAGCACCAAAGTAAATTTTCTAGTTATTTTTAAGAACCAAAAAGAGCTTAAAAAGACTTAATGAAGCTCAAATTGATCACTTTCCATGCTAGTCCTACATAAAAAGTTAGGTAGTCTTGTTTAGCTTTGAAGCGCTTTTTGCTTTGAGACAAGTAACTTTAGAAAACATGCTCTCAGGTCTACATTTTTTTGAAAACACAAAGACCAACATCGATCACTGTTGATTGGTATTGATTCTTGAAAGACCATTGTTGGTCAAAACCCAACCATCACTAGTTGAAAATAACTACCAACAATCACATGTGAACCCGAAGGCAAAAATGTTATCCTTGAAAATATTTGTTATGATAAAATATCCAAAATTTAAGCTTATGGATCAAAACCATCTTCATAATAGAGACTTACAAAATTCAAATTGATAGAACCAAACTTGAATAAAATCTCAAAATGCAAATTTTTGGTCATATTTCCCCTACAACCCAACCAACCATAGTTGGACCTAACCATCACCGATCACTAATAACCATCACTGATTACTGAAAACCATCATCGATCACTATGTAGCCTATGTGTGCACAAAATACATTATAAACATGGGGAAGTGAGCTAAATAGATGTTTAAGGACTTTTTAATGACTAAAATGAAAATGTAAAATTTTCACAATGTCTTCTTTGCTTGAATGGACTCCACTATCCCACCTAGTGTGGCAAGATGTAGGATTAGATTACAAATATTGTTATTCAAACATCAGTCATGTAAACACAAAGAATTCATTAAAAAAATAACAACCAAGCCAACCTATTCCAATAGGGTTTGCAAATGATAATGCAAAATATTTGAAAGAAAGTAAATACCTATTACCTTCCCCAAGTGACTCCACCATCTAAGAGCACTTTCATGCATGTTTTTGCCCTTGATCTAGTGTTTTTTTCTTTGTCAACAATGGATTCCAAGCTCCTCCATTATCTCAAGATCACTATGCATAACCTAGGTTCATGATAATAAATGTAATCTATGCCTATTAATTGAAGCTTGAAAATAAAACTCAATGATCAACACAAAGAAACATTATGGAGATAATTCTCCATTATAATTTTATAATATTTTAACTTAAAAAAGATGTTTTATGCCCTAAAAATGATGTTTTATGCGCTTTTATTTATAGATTTTCCAAATGGTTTAATACTAACCATGACCATCCATATCAAAATTGAGAAGTGTGGCCATGAATTAATCTAATATATAAAATGAAGTCCATAAAAATCTTTATAACTATCTGGGAGGAAGGGGCATTAATTAGGCATGGGTTCCCATAAACCTGATATTTGTTGCATTTATGGATTGAGGATGCAACCCAAAAGATCATATCACTAAGTGATACAAATATTGAGAATCAATTTCCAATAATGAAATAATTAATAACCTCCATGGAAAATCGACTTAATCTCTTGATTTGAATTAATTAAATTAAAGAAAATTAATCAATTTTAGTGCAATTCTTTAGAAATTGGTGCTCAATTAATATAAATGGCCAAAAAGTCATATTATTAGGTCATAATTTAAATCAATAATAATTATAAGGTGATGTTAGATGCGTACTGACCGTTATTCCATTTAGTATGTTATCAACCCAAAATAACAAAGTTACATGATGTGTACTAACGAATTAAAATAAAAGAGTGATTGAGAGCACAAAAAAGATGAAATCATCATTTTGAATCAAAATAAATTGATCAAAGTTAGGAATCACATAAAATGTATTAACCAATTTAGAAATATATTGGCCTAAATTGACACTTTTATATGATGAGCTCGAACCATTTAGCACATTTTTAGTGATTTTGGTCTAAATTATACATTTAAGTGTAATTCGAGTAAGATTGATATTTTAAATGCCAAATAGTGTTAGGAATTAGATTCAATAATCATCTATATTTGGATGTTTTGGATCTATGCCTATTTTATATCTACTCAAACACTTGCATCCTAGTAAGACACCTACAACAACGTAAGTGTCCTACCCTGACATAAGTGTTCAATTCCATAAATTCATTCAATTTACAAATGTAACATATACATATGGTCAAGCTAAGTGCTTTATGGAAATCTTGTCTCCAAAGGGATTGGTATAAGTATAGGATCAATCCTCATTGATTTTTCACGTAAAAACTTCTTACCTACTCACAAGGAAACTTACAAAATGTATTGAATCAAGCATTCAAGTGAGCAAAGCTTCCCTATTTATATATCTATCATATGGATAACACATCTATAGGTCTGATTTACTAAAAGATCATTCCATGAGCCACATTTTTCAAGAAACAATCTAGGTCACTATTTGTACTTTTTTATCACATAATACATGATACACACACAAACCAAAACATAGGGGAGGTATTTGGAGTAGATCAACAACATGTGCACACTAACCCATTTTTTCATAATAAATATAAAGATGAAGAACTTAGGTTTTTCTATTCTAAATGGAGTGATATTCCATGACCAAGACTTGAATTCACTAGAGTGAATGTGACATATAACCTAGAAGTATCCATGTGGTCACATCTAGATTCACTAGGTATACTGTACTAAACACTTACATCCATGTTAGACATAAGATTCAATGTAATTATCCCAGGTTAATACAAGCATTTATAGATATATATGTATAATTACCAGAATTAGGGGACTGATCCAAAATTTACATCCAATCTAATTTCTTCCCATTCTAGATCTAGATCTATATTAGCATCATAACTAAGTATCTTATTTTCATTATCATTGCAATATATAGCATAGTACTACATTTCATTTTTAGCATATCTCAACATAATAAATTTAATATATGTCTATCTAAGTTTTGAAATTAACTTGTCTAATTTAGAGATAGTCTAACATCCTTGTGCCCTAGGATATGTTTACCCATTTAATCATATATTCTTCAATATAGATTTAAAATTTTGGTGAACCCGACCTTTCATCCACAAAACACTATATATCGATCTTGGTTTCCATAATTATTTGATATTGATTTCTAATTTTATTTTAATAAGTTTTAATAAGTTTAAAATCAAATTTCATTTCCTATTAACATGTTCATTATGGATGCATGTGTAACTAGTTTTAGATGACAATTTGTGATTACAATAATAATTTACTATTGTAATAAACTAGTCCAAGGTATCAGCCAAATAAATAATTAGATCTATCACTATAATGAGAGAGAGTTTTAAAAACTATTAAAGGATGCTCCAAAAATTATTAGGTGCATGATAGGGTATCTATTATGATTTTTATAAAAAACTGTGTTACCTCTTCAAATTTATGATGTTTGACCTAATTATAATGTACCATTAAAAAAATATTAGTTTTAAAACTAGACCCAAAATGCTTTAATTCATGTTCTTAAAGTATCTTCAAATTTTGAGTGTAGGTTTCACATATAATCCATACAAGTTGAGGTTTCTTATTTTTTAGAAAAAAATATGTCCACTTAAGACCCCATTTTAGCAACCCAATTCCATGCACTTACCCTATCCCCTATAGACTAATCCCTACAATCCCATAATTCTCCCACGTCCCCATATTCACTTTGTCCCTCCATAATCATTCTTTCAAACAGATTCATAATCCATGTCTAATCCACCTTCACCCGTTAAGATTATGGATGACTGTTATCTTGTAGACCCTAAAATTTTTATGGATATTAATCTTTCCCCTAATCATGTTGTAAATTCTATCAAGTATTTCACCCCTTCTCCTCCTGCTTATTTGATAAAATATACTCCCTTCCATCTCCCTAATAGGTCTCTTTTGATCCCCCTGAACTGTTTTATAGACCCTTGGAGCTTTCGAGTTGAGATTTTGACTCTAATTTCATCCCTGATAATTTTATGGGGAAAATAAAAAATTGGGGGATAAATAGAGGATGGATAACATGCACAATGGGGAGAGGAAATTTGAATATAAATAACTCAAGATGTGAGTTAGTATAAGAAATTTTATTCAAAAGTAATGAAGAAGTGAGATCTAGTAGTGATGAGCTTCAGTTTGTTTTCATGAACAACAAAAGGAAAGACTTATGTGAGTATCCCATAGAAGAATTGATCAATTTGAACTAGGATATGGAGGTGATAGTTTTATTTCCATAATAGGGAGACACATTATTCAATTATTGGAAATAAATAGCGACCAAAGTCTGATCTTTTAGAGAGTTAGAATTAGCAATAATGTGTTTTCTCTAATCTAGCAGGGCATAGTGAGGATATTTTGTAAATTGTGTTTCATGTATTTCAGTTTCCATAACTAGGTCATCATCCTATAGAGGCTTATCAAAAGGTAATGAATTTAAGCGGTTCTTAGACACATAAGGCCTAGTATTGTGGTTCTTGGATTTAATAATAATTTGTTTTGGGTCCTAAAAACCTTCTTCATCAAGGGTTTCCTTAGGTTTTTCAAGCACAAAGAGTTTTCTATCCTTTGATAAATTCCCATACTCATTGCAAAGTTTACACCTAAAATAAGTGTTCTCTTAATCAGATTTGTGTTCCAAGACCCCATCCCCATATTAGAAAGTATTATTTTTAGTAAGGGGATTGTTAAAATTTATCAAAACCTAGATTCTTGCATAGAAAATGTCCTTAAATTGCAATTGAGTATCAATAGTGATTATAAAAGTGCCAAGTGTATTACCTATTACCACAAAGATATAAGGGTTCTAGAATTTAGTTGCTAATCTAAAATGTCTAATGCATACTGGTCCCATAGAAGGTAAAGCTTCTTCAATCTTGAAAAGAGAGTGTCATGGCTTCATAAAAAAAACAATCTCATCCCATAAACCTAGGACCACCTTGGAATACCTTGTGCCTATCCTATTCATGAGCAAATATCACAAGGAAATATCCATAAAGGTAAATAGAGATTTGATATTCTCTTGAAGTCTTCTAGGATTTTAAATATCTTATCCTAAAGTTTTTCAAGGTAGGCCTAAAGTTCAAAAATTAACTGATAAGAGCATGCCTTTGAATTTTAGCATGATGTATATTTACCATCGGAGAGTTATTTACCACCTTGATGCATCCTATTTTAGTCTTGTGAGGATCTTTCTTTGGCATGCATAAGGGCTAGAGAATAAAACCTTTTCCTCCATTAGCATTCTTGCTCTATGAACTTGATTATTATTACTATGTTTGTAAGCTTCCATTATCCTCAATTGGTCATCTTTTATCTATTATAATTTAATAAGACCATTTTAATGTTACGTAATTCACCACTAACACATCTTGAGTATGCAAAGGTCATGCCATGCAACATTTCACTTGGCTTGTCATCTTCCTCATTTTGATGTGGATGTTCATCGAAGAAAAACAAAAACATGTTTTAGATAGATGAATACAGTGGTGTAGCTCAATGTTTACTACACCCATTAAATAACTCCATATAAATCAATTGAGGGTGTGTTTTGCTTTACTTTAAGTATTATGTCATATGTTGAACTTAGAAAAATTTTAAATAACTATCACTATTATCATGACATTTTTTGTGGTCATTTTATAACTTTATATGTATCTAAAAAAAAATCTTGAAGACTATTTTGAGATTAGATACTTGTAAATAAATTCAAATTTCTAATTATAATTATAATTATATAATAGTAAAGATTAAAAGTATTTTTTAACACTCTATGTATTTATTGTATATAATATTTGAAGACAATTAATAAATCTATTTTACAAGAATCTTTAAATTCAATAAATCATTGTCTTGAAATAACATGAATCTATACCTAAAACTAAAAACAAATTAGTGAATTCTTATAATAATATTCGTGTTCAAGCCATTACCCTCACAACTAGAGTGTAATTCCACATCAATGGAAAAGGCATATGAAACGGATTTTTAAGATGCTATCTAATCTTTACCAATTGAAAAGACACCAATCGAATATAACAATTTTAGTTAGCTACGTTAATCTTCTCCAACACTGTTAATGACATTTGAATACGACTTAAAATTAAAGAATCATATATCTTGAAATACCATGACTCTGGACCTAAAAATATATATCAAGAGTCACTGCAGTCACTGCATATGAAATCCAAAAACCTTCTCGAATTGCCAATTGAAAACACCGCTAGAATTTACAATTTCCGTCACTGTTAATGTAATTTTCTCCGTCACTGTTAATGTCATCATGATGCTTATAAATTATAGCCTTTGCCACAAGTATTTCACAAAGGCTTTTGCTTTGAGAAAAACAATCAAAAGTTTTCCACTAGTATATTGCGTTGAGCTCAAATTTCTGTTGCTTCTCCAATGGCAAATTTGAAGGTTGAGGACAGTTATTCTCCTTTTTCTGCCATACCAGCCAATGCTTTCAATGAGTGGGACAATGCTTTTGTGCAATCGATTGAAACACCATACGGAGTATATACACATGCACCTTCATTTCCTAGTTTTAATTTTTATTTCCCAGGAACTTAGTGTATGTTTTTGAGGTAAAGTTTTTTATTGCCGCTTGTGTATTTCTCAGGCATCTATGTACCGTGAACGTGCTGAAATGTTCATTAAAGAAGTTAAAATCATGTTAAGCGAAATGAAAAATGGAGACAGTGATGACGATTTAATCGAGGGTCTTGAGATGGTTGATGCAATTCAATGTTTAGGAATCGATCGATATTTTGAAAGTGAAATAAAAGTAACTCTGGATCATGTTTATAGGTCTATAACACTCTCTTCTTACATGTTTATATATCTGCTTTTAATATTGTAAATCTGATCATAGAAGACATGATTACTCGTGTACATCAAAGAGATGATTTAAGATAAAACATCCTCAAAAATAGAAACATCTAACAAAAGGATGAGTTTTTGGTTGCAGATGTTGGAATGGAATAGTGGGTATTGGATCAGGAAGTGAAAGTGCTACGAGTGACCTAAATGCTACAGCTTTAGGACTTCGAACTCTTAGACTACATAAGTATGATGTGTCTGCAGGTATCAAAGAATTTCATCTTCTTCTGAAATGCTTTTTTTATTTTCTATGTTTACTTGCTTTTAAACATCTATTTATATATGGTGTTTGTGAGCAGATGTCTTGGATAATTTCAAGGGAGAAAATGGAGAGTTCTTTTGTTGTAGAGAAAATAATAATGATAATAATAATAGCAACATGGGAGAGGAACACATGATGAGAAGCATGCTCAACCTTTTAAGAGCTTCCGATGTCTCATTCCCTGGAGAAACAGTTATGGAAGAAGCAAAATTATTTAGTACCGCATACCTAAAGCAAGTATTAGCAAAACTTAGAGGGACCAATATGTCTCAGCATGATCAAAGGTTTTTAAAAGAGGTATGAATCTTTAAAAAGGCATCATAGAAGATATTAGAGAAGTTGAAACAAGTCATATTGATTTTAAAATGTTATTTACCCTTGATTAGGTGGAGTATGCACTCATATATGAATGGCCTCGCACGTTTTCGAGATGGGAAACAAGAAATTTCATAGAAATATATGGACAAGATAATACCTGGTATAAATTGTGCATTCATATAAATACATTTTTATTAAGTCTCAATACCAAAAATATCTGATGCTTATGTTAATAGTTGGGGTATTCTATATTTTATATAGGTTTTTGTCAAAGTTGAATAGTGAGAAGATTTTGGAACTAGCTAAATTAAAGTTCAATATTCTGCAATCTGTCCACCAGATGGAGATGAAGGCAATTTCTAGGTAAGTATTAAATGTTAATAAACTAAAGATATTTAAGAGAAAATGAGATAGAAATAACACGTGTTAATAAGTTAAATAAATTTGAGGGAATACTTGATTAAGATAAATTTTAGTCTCATTAAGCCCTATGCTTTTGTAAGAGGTATAGCTATCCATTTTTATGGATGGATATCATTAATATATGGTATTATTTTAAAAATTATTTGTCATTTATCTTTATTATCATTTTTGTTTTGAATATTATTATATGATAATTTGATGTTTTAATAATAGATACTTAGCGAATCAAACAAATTTTTCCAATAAATTAATAATATTTATACATTTATGTTTAATTAATTTTCAAGTATTTTTTCTATTTTAATTAAATTTTAGGTATTTTTTTTAATTTTATATGAAATAATTGTTTATAATGAGTTTTTATTTTTGCAAAATATATGAGTAAAATAAATATTAATGAATTAATTAGATAATATGAGTAATTATTTAAATTTATATTTTAATTAATATAAATTGATAAATATGATCTGATTTCTAACATTTTATGTATTAAATATAATTAGATTTTTTAATATATTTTAAATTTATTTATTTGCAAATCAGATGGTGGATAGATTCAGGCATCCCCAAATTAATAGCAACGAGAGAGCGTTCAATAGAATATCTTTTATGGTCTCTTTCTGGGGCAGACGAGGTTGTATTTTCTAATAGCAGGCTTGCTTTAGCTAAAATTACAAGTGTCATTACATGTCTTGATGACCTTTTTGATGACTATGCAACACTTGACCAACTCAAACTTATCATTGAGGCAGTTGTTCAAGGTTGGAATGTTTCTAGTTTAGAAACTATTCCTAACGATTTGAAGGCAATCATACTATTTATTTTTAAATTAGTAAATGAATTGGCAAGTGAAGCTACTAAAAGTCAAGGACGTGACATGATGCCACACATTACAAAAGCGGTACTTATGATTTTTCAACCATTTCCTATTTGTTGATATACTAATTTTGCATTACAATATTTTTAAATTGTTAATATGTAATGTATGCATGCATATCCAAAAGTTTATGAAATGATACATTCTAGAATTTGAGGATTGAAAGTAACTAATGATTGGGATGTGAGTTGATTTGAGGGTATTTTGTTTTAGTGGGCAGATTATGTCACAACAAACTTGCAAAAAACACAATGGAGAAAAAGTCAATTTGTTCCAAACTTCAAAGATTACATAAAAAATGCCACAATTAGTACAGGCATGGGACCAATATTTTTGCATTCTCTCCTTTTAGCACCAATAGTTTTAACAGATGATACCATTGAGAAGATATATCTTAATCAGTCCAGATTCTATGAGCTCATGTTCCTTTGTACACGATTAGTAGATGATGCAGAAGATTATGAGGTATTGCATATTATTTTCTATATTGTCATTATAAAACTAAATACATACATGATTAAAATATTAACAGTTTTCTTATGGTTTTAAAGGATGAAAAGCTACATGGGCTAACAGCATCAGCGATTTCATCTTACATTAAGGACCATCCTGAATATAAAGAAGATGAGGCAAAAAATTACATCAACCGCCTTATTGACCTTTCACTTAAAGAATTACGTTGGGAGTTTCTTAAACCAGATAATGGTTTGGTTGAATGTGAGAAGTTTTGCTTCAATATTACCAAAGGTGTACAATGTTTTTACATATTTGGAGATGGATTTACATATTCAGGAAAAGAAATCAAACAACAAATAATTAATGTTTTTGTTGAGCCAGTGGAAATATAGATCAAGATGGAGCTTATATCATATTGTAATAAAAATCCCACTTCAATAATTATAATTGTGATAGTCACTTGATCTATATTATATAGTAATATAAAATGTAGAACTCAACTCTATTGAGTTATTATTGTCTACAATTTCTTGTCTTTACTCTTCATAGTATTAGTCTAGTGTAATTCCACATCAATGCAAAAGGCATATGAACCACATTTTTAAGACACTATCTAATCTTTAACAAAGTTTCATACAAGAGGAAGAAAAATTATGAAATTGGAAAATGTGCTGCTGTATTTTCTAAGCTGCAACACTCTTGAATTTCCAATTGAAAAGACACCAATCGAATTTAACAATTTTAGTTAGCTACATTAATCTTCTCCAACACTGTTAGTGACATTTTAATATGACTTAAAATTAAAGAATAATTATATATCTTGAAATACCATGACTCTGGACCTAAAAATAAATATCAAGAGTCACTACATATATGCATATGAACCACATTTTTTAGCCATTAGCCTCACAACTACACTGTAGTTCCACATCAGTGCAATACGCATATGAACCATATTTTTTTTGACAATATCTAAAGATTAGATTTTGTACAAGAATAAATTTTATGAAATCAAAAAATGCACAGGTGCATTTTCTAAGATCATTAATTTTTATTAATATATTATATATAATTAGTTATTATAAATATATATAAAATATATTTTTATATTATTTAAAATTATTATATATTTAACATATAAATATAATAATATATAATATTATTATTATTATTATATCAAGTTTTATATTTCACATTTGTTCTAAAAAACTATAGCAATAATAAATTTATACATCTGAAACCAAAAATCCATTGAAAAATAAAAAATGTGGGGAGATCACTATGTCTTCCTAACCTTACATTTGGCACTCATAGCTACGTCTCTTCCTTAATTGGGCCACATGTTCAATTTTTAAGTAACTTTTCATATCTAGTTCTCAAGGTTTGTGTATCATCTACACCAATGGTTCTATGCCTACCAAGGAGAATCTCCAACTGGTTAAGATTTACTTCCTTCTATAGTTACTTGCATTGGAATCCAAACTCTCAACCTAAGATTTAGCCGTGCTAGCTACCAAGTTGATGGCCACTGTAAAACAAGGAAGGGTTGGCTCTTTAAATAAATTTGAAAGACAAATTTGAAAATTCAATGGTGACATCCACTTCCTTTGCATTAATCAATGTCAATGTCAATCAATTATTTTTAACTATTTCAAAAAAATGGGGTTGCTCGAATTGTATTTCTAATTGACTTAATTGTTTGAGTCAAGTACGTTCTGATATTTATTTTAAAACTCAATGCTTCCTTTTACATTAAATTTATATTTTGCAGATAAAAATAACTTTGTAATTTGATTTAGGTGGGATAAAAAAACTTGTTTTGATAAAGTGAGGTTTTGTAAAGTGAATGAGCATAAATTATTAATTTTACCTCACTCAAAACTTATGGTTGTCGAACTAATATCACTTCTTGTGCATGAAGTATTAATAAATAAAATTATAATATTTTTTTGGGAGGTGATGGTGAAAAATGGGGTGGTGTATTCCTTTATATGATAATGAGCTATTTAGAGATGATACATTTTGTTTTATGAAGATCTTGAGTAATGATGAAGTGGTGGGAAGGGCAAGGCTGTATAGATTATGAATGTGATGAAATCTTTCTAGGTGAGTTAAATGGGTATTTTGAGGGTAAATGATAGGGTATTTCAATTGATGGGCTCGAAAAAGGCAATATAGATACACGTGCAAAGTTTAGTGACATTTAGTATTATATGTCAATGACATTTGTAGTGTCCACCAAATTGTTTCAATTACATAATATATGATCGAAATAGGTGTCATCTCAACAAAAAAAGGTGTCAAATATCTAACGATACTTATAGAAACATAGAGAATCATCATGTGTCAATCTAGACAACTCTAAAACTAATTAGATGAAAGTTCTTGATGATTTAGCTATTCAAAACCTACTTAGAAGAATCTAAAACCAATTAGATGAAATTTTGAAAAGGCTTATTTAATGAATGACACATCCTCTATAATCTAACTCACTAATGCAAGGTGTCGTATGCAAATAAATATGGATATAGATATTCCCAAAGCTTTTTGCATTTGCATTCTCAGTAACATGAATGACAAACTAGGGTAAAATAATAATTGTCAAGGTAAATAAACTAGGGTTTTTGTTTGATGGTGAAGAAACAAATCTATTTGTGATGAAAAGAGATATCTTAGACAACAGAAAGGAGTTTGGACAAGACCATGCAACAGAGTCTAAACAGACTACAAAAGAAGTAGATAGAGACAACTTCTACTATCCATAAGTCACTATATATTTTGAAGGCATCAGGCTAGAGAGGCTTTAGAATCCCATTCGGGCAAGCAAAGGGTAAAGGTTATGTTATAAGTGGAAAAAATAGCCATGCAGATTGGGGATCATCCACAGAAGCTGAAAAGAATGTGATTTAGATAGGGGATATGTAGGGAGTAGCAAGGGTATGGATGCAAGGAAACTGCTTGATAAAATTCCTCAATGAACTAAAAATTTTTTCCCTTCATCTCTGAACTTTGGAACTTCAACCTTTGCATGCAAACTATTTAATATAAAGTCTATTCAAAATTCCTCTTAGATAGATGGAAAATCTAATACTAGGCATCAGGTTATAATTCATACCATATTTGTCAAAACCATGTGTATTTGGATATAACCCACAGATCTTGTGGATAATATACAACTAAAAATAAATCACTCATAAGCAATCCATGTAGCACATCAACACCTTTTATTTGAAGGAAAATAACTTATGGATCACTCCTTACTGTCAAGCTATAATATATATAAGTATTCCACTCTTCATTTGGTTATGAGATTACGAGGAGGAGGCATTGGTGTAGGAATTCCATCTTCTTATAAGAATGGTTATTTTAAGGATGTGATAAAAAAAACACTACCAAGATAAGTACTCATAAATCTACACCCTTTTCTAGTGCCTAGATTGCGGAATAGGTAGATGAGGTAATGATGATGGAAATAAGAAAGGAAGATGTGTTACAATATAAGACAAACTTAGAGAAAGAGGTAATTATATAAATATTTAATGGTTTTTTTCCAACTACAAATGCTCTATTTCAATGGGTATATTCGACTTGGGCAATGCATTGTGAAATCTCCCTCTGATCCAAGGGGTTTTTCATTGTTTATTTTTTTGATGAGGTTTATTATTAGAGAGTCCTAGTAGATGGCCCATGGTTTTGGGTAATGCTACGTCTTTACATCACTCTATCATTTCCATAATTTGATCCAAATCCTACTCAGTCATCAAAATGCCAATCTAGGTATAATTTCCTAGCCTTTTTCTATACCTTATTTATGCTTTCAAATAAATAGGTAATGTATTGGGAAAGTTTATCAAATTTGATGTCAAGAGAGGCAAAGCATTTTTATGCACATTTACTCACACATGTGTAAAATTAACCTCAAAAGGGGCCTACCTGATAGAATGATAATTAGATGTGGAAACCATCAGCAATTATAGACACTAGACTTTGAGAATACAACTTTATGATGCCAGCTATTCAAGCTTATTAGACATATATAGTCTTCTTCTCCATAGGCAAAAAACATCCCAGTAAAAAAGAAATGTTTGAAACCAACTTACAAATGATGGATCTTTCTGGTGCAAGATAAAGAAGTGGATGAAGAATAAGAAAAAAAGGAGGAATTCCAACATAAAATAGAGCCAAAAAATCAAAAAATAAGTGAACTAATCATTCAGGATGAAGAAATTTATCCCACTAAGGGTGAAAGAGGAGAGGATGAGAATCTAGTAGCAATAACTGATTTGATTAGAATTATATTAGGGGGAATGAAGAGAGCTCATGAATCTGAGAACTCTGATTTGGATAAGGAAATTATGACCCACACAAACCTAAACCTTATGTTGTCAAATCTTCCTTAAAATATTCTAAATTTGGAAATCCATGTTGTCATGGTGGAGCCATTGAATGGGGTGTGGTAGGAGGTAAAAAAGAAGAAAGAGAAAAGGGGAAAAATAGAAGACTATATGGTATGTCTCTCCCATTAACTTTCTTGGCCTTTGTATTTTTTTCAAATGATTGCTTTTCAGTGTTTCCCCTATCTTTTTTGGCCTTTGTATTTTTTTTAAATGATTGCTTTTCAGTGTTTCCCCTATCTTTTTTGGGTTTGTTTATTCTCTCCAGTTTGAGGCATTTATCTCCATGGTCTTTTATTGAGGCTTTTGTTGTTGTGTTGTGGAGCTTATTTATAAATTACAATGTATTTTCAAATATTATACATTTTAAATTTATTATACACTTTAAATGGACCCCTTTTAATTAAAAACCATTTTGGGTTGATTCTACCCATGGGTAGAAAATTTTAATGGATATAACTTTGGTTTATGGAAGATACAAGTGGAGGATTACCTCTATCAAAAGGACCTCCATGTTCCTCTAGGAGGAAAAGTAAAGTACCCAGTGAGTATGACAGATGAATCTTGGGAGCCACTTGACATAAAAGCACTTGGGGTCATTAGCTTATGCCTTGCATCTTCGGTCGTGTTTAATATATCATAGGAAAAAAACACAGAAGGTCTCATGAATTCATTAGGGAAGTTATATGAGAAAACCTTTGCTTCTAATAAAATATTTTTAATGAAAAAGTTATTTAATATGAAGATGTTTGAAAATGGTTCAATTGTTGATCATCTAAATGAATTAAATATGGTTTTTAGTATATTGAATTTTATAAAAATAGATTTTGATGATGAAGTTAGGGCTTTGCTTATTTTGTATTCCTTACCAAAGAGTTGTAATACTATGGTAATGGTTGTAAGCAATTCAATCTTTAATAATGCCAATTTGAAGTTTGAGGATGTCATAGGAGTAATCCTTAGCAATAACATGTGATGGAAAAGCTCTGGGGATACTTCTACTTCAGGTGATGCTTTGGCGGTGGAGAGTAGAGGGAGACAAAATTTTAGAGGAAAAGGAAAGAGTTGAAAGTTAAATGGTCCTAAAAGGTTAAAATCAAGGGCTAGGATGGTATGCTAGCATTGTGGACAGACTAATCATATGAAGAAGGATTGGTTGTCTCTTCAGAACAAGAAAAAAGATCAAGAAGATACCAAGGAGGTAAATGTGGCAACAAGTAATATTTGTCAAGATGTATTAATTCTCTCTGTTGACAATATTGTTGAGTCTTTTTTTTAGATTTTGGGGCTTCTTTTCATGTTACACCATATAAGCATTACTTTATTGATTATGTTCAAGGGGATTTTAGACATGTTTACCTTGGTGATGATGATCCTTGTAGCATTGTAGGAAAAGGAAGTGTTTAGATCAAGATGCATAATGGAAACACTTGGCTACAGAAGGATGTTAGACATGTGCCTAAGTTGAGATAGAATTTGGTATTTTCAAGACAACCAGGTAGTGAAGGTTGTATGGTGACATTTATAATTGACTCCTGGAAGGTAACAAAGGGTGATCTTGTAGTAGAAATAGGCAATAAGGTTGGTACCCTGTATTTGTCAAGTAGTGCTGATAATATAAAGTTACTGCAGAAGCAGACGCAACTTTGTGGCATAATAGGCTCGGTCACATGAGCCAAAAGGGTATGCAAATTTTGAAGGATAAATTACCTAGATTGAAAAGATCTAATTTAGATTTCTATGAAGACTGTGTATATAGAAAACAAAAAAGGGTAAAGTTTCTCAAGGTTGGACCTACGATGAAGGAGAATAAGTTGGAGCTGGTTTATTTAGATGTATGGGGGCCAGCTCAGGTATCTTTTATTAGTGGGTCATCTTATTATATGAATTTTATTGATAATGCAAATAGGAAGTTTGGGTGTATGGCATTAAGATAAAATATGATGTATTTGATACGTTTAAAATATGGAAAGCCTTGGTTGAGAATGAAATAGGTCTTAAGTTAAGATGTTTTAGCTCAGATAATGGTGAGGAATATTACAATAATGCATTTTTTTATTACTATTCGAAGAATGGAATTCATAAATAGAGGATGGTTCTAATAAATCCATATAAAAATGGATTGTCAAAAAGGATGAAGAAGAATATCATGTAGTGTGATAGGAACATAAGGTTACATGCAAGACTGCCTCTTCATTTTTGGGCATAAGTAGTAAACACAACTATATGTA
>JARHVA010002713.1:1777500-1842500 GCA_037957365.1 Torreya grandis | reverse complement strand
TTGGGCCTCTTCCAGTCCTATGCAAGAAATTTTGTATTCAAATTAGATATAATTCAAGTCTGGGAGGCACTTTTATTCATAGAAGGAAGCAGTTGGGTGGTGGTGAATCTTTGGCCTCTTTATATTCTAATGTTTATGATTTCATAAAAAATTATTAATGGGTGTGTTCCTTGCATTATTTTGATTGAATATTTGATCATCTTATTGTATAATATGACTTGATCAATATGATGGTCTATTTACTTGTTTGAATTTTTAGGGTAAGGAATGTATATAAAAAGGGACCTTCATGGACCCCTTGGACCCCAAAAGAGGAAATTGATAAAACTATAGGAGATTTTATGGCATATATTTTTAAAATACTTGAAATAGTTAAAGAGGAAAGCTAGAAAGGGGCTAAATTATAAAAAACTTAATAACATTGATGATATTTTGTAAAGGAAGGAGGAAAAGTGGTCTACAAAGCAAAAACAATGTTGAAAAAAATATTTGGTAATGGTAAAATTTAAAAAAGAAGGAATGATTAGAGTTAGAATATATGTGATCTTGATTAAGCCACATTCCTTTGGAAAGAGAGGGAAATGAGTTAAAGACAGCTAGATGGAAAAAACCATCTGTTTTTTCCTCCTTGGGCAGAGTAAGAAGGATATTTTCCTTGGGTCGTGGTAGGTATGGGAAGAATGGTGAGATACCAAGAAAATGGAGTAATGGTGGTCAGTGGAATCAAGAAAAATAAAAAATGAGAGAAAGAGTCTTAGTAGCATGACATTCTCTATGATAATAAAAAGTGACTCAAAGGTTTTCTGGGAAATAACTTTTAGCTACATGCAAGTAGTGTATTTTCTTATTCTGAAAATTGTTCCAAAATGAAATATAGTGAGGAATGTGGTTTAAGTTTTGTACAATTAGATATCATTATATTTATAAGTATAATAAAACATAAATATATGTCTTGGGGTCATTCTTGAACATTTCTATTAATAGATCTAGTCAAAAGTTGGTTGGGTTTCTAGTTTACTTAGAAATAAGTGACTGGTAAAGCTTAAGACTATGGGTATCAATGTTTTGTGAAAATTTTATTGCCATGCAGTCATGTTTTCTATTTGATGCTTAATTTTTATGTAAAAACCCTTTTTATCATCTTGTGGGTAAGGGTTCACCCTTACCCACTACTACATAATAAGATCCATGTTTATCTATATTAAACCCTTTGAAGATAACTCAGTGAAGGATGATTTTGGTGTGTTAAATGGAAATTTAGGGTAGTTTCTATTTCATTTATTGGTTTATACATATGGTGGATATACTATTCACTTCATAGAGGTAACCACAAAATAATTTTTAGACCTGTAGGTGGTAGTAACAACCACTTACATGCCTAAAAATGACCCTCAACTCACCATAAATCATCTATATGAGATAGTAACCTGGAAAACATAAACCTATAAATAATATGATGTTTGATAATATCAAGTTATTAAATAAACAAAACATAATTTTGTGTAGGAAAATCTAATTTATTTATAATGAAACATTATTAATAAAAAGGGATAAGGAACATGATATCTTGCACCCTAAAATTTGACATTCAATTTGTGGTAATGTGAATTAGTGATTTTTGATCACTTATTAAAGGCCTAGCTTTGCCCTGTACATAATAAGACAACCTTTATAGGCAAAAATGTGGTAGGGGTTGGTTACATCCCAACTGTTTTATAAAATGACACTAAGAATATAAGTATGGTACCCAGTGCAGTTTTTAAATGATCATGTACATAGTTTTATTCCTTTTTGAAGTCACGTGGTTAAATATTTAAGCTCACATGGCTGATATGCCTCAACCCAAGTTCCAAATTTGGGGGTTTCCTTCTTCATTGGAATCAACATCAAGAGATTTAACAATAAGAATTTAATAAAAATCAAAATTATTTTAAAGTTATTCTATTTTAGATATGCATTTTATCTTGGTCAGAATGCCTTTCCTTTTGACAAATCCATATTTCACTCAAGTTATAAAAGAAGGAGAAATATGAATATTTTACTTAAGAATTATAGTAATATATACTTAAAAATTATATGTAATACCATTATAAAATATTTTTTTATAATTTTTTATGGCATTTTATGCATGGATCTCAATCACTCCACCCACCTTGTTACATCTCACCCTGCCCCATATAAATAAATATTAACTTCAAAACTAATACTAGGATTTTTAATAAGAAATTATTGATAAGTATGATTAAGAATGTGTTTTTTACTTGTTTTAATTTTAGAATATGAGCATCATATGGAGATATTGAAATAATTAAGATTATATACATTTTATTTATGCACTACTATGTAATGATAGTTCATTTATATGGTTATGATAATCATTTTAGTTTTTCTTTCTTATCTGACCTGGACTAACTACCTCTTTTTGGTGAGGTGGGTGTAGGAGGTTTTATCCCCATGATAAATAAAATTGGAATAATGGGAGAAGGTGGTAGATGACAAAATCCATGGACAAAAAGAATAAACTCAAAATAGTTCAAATAATCCCTTGGTTGATGATTGTTGCTTTGTTTATCTAGTGTGTTTTTGTCTAGTCCTATGTATAAATGATTAGTTTGGTAATATTATAATCTTAATGATTTGTTTAAAAAATATTTTTTAATGTATTCCTTTCACTATCTTGATTTAATACTTGATCATCTTCTTTCATACTAATTTAAAATAGTAGTTACATTCGTTATTTATAGATTTTATGGTGCTTTGTTGTAGTTAGATTGCTACTCTAGCTGAACATGATATCTGCTTTAAACATATATTTACACGAGTGTTTATGGTTACTTTATGCATAATGCATTTTGTATAAGCATTATTATGATTCACAATGGTGGTTATTTCATTTATTTGTACAATTTATGATGTTATTTTTAATATTTAATGCAATGATTGATTCAAATTAATAGATCACATATAGTATAAAATTGTTGGATGCCATTCCTGATAATCTATAGTAATCTAATGTAGAAAAATAAGCCCAAAAATTTTGAGCCTTTAGGGATAACTCGATAGGGTCATTATATGTGGTATCAAAGAGGGGTTTAAACACTTAGACCTAAATGAGTCCAATAATGTTAAGTTTTATTTATCTTCTTGTAAGAGATAATGGTGTGTGAGAAGGCCATTGTATAAGTAAATTCTAATCAAAATTATCAGCATGAATCTAATCAGCTAGCAGCTAAAAAATTATAAATCTTGACTAAATCCCCGTTGTCCTAAATGAAACATGAGATAGATTAGTCTACTTAGAGTAAGAAGTCCATGGGCAAGACAAGATAAAAGAGGTTGAGGAATAATAAGTTGATCAGGAAGAATACCCAGAAATAAAAGCATGTCAAAGAACAATAAGTTACAAGAGCTCAAGTAGCAACAAATATTGCAAGAGACATGAAAAAGGTGAATCCCCCCAAGTTTTATAAAATAATGTTGGGTGATGGAGTTGAAGCTTGGCTCATAGAGATGGAAAAATATTTTGAGATCCAAAATTGCTCTAAAATAACTAAAGTAATTTGGGGATCTTATAAGCTTGCTAGAGAAGCAACAACTTGGTAGGCTAATAATAAATTGGAGATGGGTCCTGATGTCCCCATGATCACATGGGAGCATTTCGTATCCATGTTTAGGGCTTGATGTTTACCCCAATTATAATTTTATCTAAATTTGTTTGATTATCAAAATCTAAGATAGGGAGGGTTATCACTGATTAAATACTAGTAAAAATTCATGTATCACCTAAAATATGTTCTAAAGTATCAAAATGATGAATTTTTTACAATCATCAATTTAATCATGGGACTAATTCCCTAGATGAGTGGTGAAGTATACATCAATGGACCCAAGACCATAGAACAAGTATTTGAAATGGTCTTTAAATAGGAAAAAAAGGTCAAATCTATTGGAGAAGACAAAGATAAGTTATGAAAGAGGTTTGGTGGTCTTAAACCTACCTTCAACAAGAAGGAAAATTAGAAGTATGATGGAAATTATAAAAGTAAATTTAATAATCAGAATGCAAGGACTAGTAAATTTGGAAATGGATTCAAGGATGGATCTAAGGAAGCCAAATAATTTGAAAGGAAGGGACCACCCAGTGGGTGTTTCAAATGTAAGGGGGATAACTATATGAAATATTATCCCCAATGGAAATTAGAGAACAACAATCCTTCTACACCACAATAGGGAAATTTTCAACAATGTGTCCATGCCACCATTGACAATAATCAATATAAATTTCAAGACTCCCCCATTGATTTAACAATTATTTTGTTTGGGAATCATATTTAAATTCTAATAGATACAGTTATCTCACCCTTTATCCTAAAAAAATACCTAAGAAGACTAGTTACATGGCAAATGCTTGGTCAGTGCAACATGGGAATGAATCTAATGTCAAAGTCGATAAATTAGTTTTAGCGACTGAGGTGATTTTAGCTAAATTCACCATGCCAATATACATATATATAGCTCTGCTAGGATCATATGATGTAATCCTAGAAGTAAATTGGATTTGTAAGCACAAATCAAAAATTGAGCATTTATCTAAGATGGTTGAGTGCATAGATTATTGGGGAAATCATACCCAAATTCAAGGTGAAAAGAGAGGGTTGAAGTTAAGACAAATTTCATTCCTCTAACTAAAAAAGGATTAGTGAAAGGGATGTCAATTTTTCTTGGTCAAGGTCAATAAAATTGAGGAAGCACATGAGTCCACTATTGAGGACTATCCCTTCTTGCAATAATTTCAAAATGTTTTTCTAGAGGAGTTGTTAGGCTTACCTCCCAAAATGGAACTTGACTTCACAATTGACATCATATTGGGTTCAGAGCCATAATTCAAGGCTTCCTATAGGATGACAATAATATAACTAGTTTAACTTAAAGATTAACTTTAGGAAATGTTTGTCAAGGGATTAATTTGTTTAAGTGTTTCACCATGAGGTGCACCCACGATATTTATGAAAAATAAGGATGGAACTCTTCACCTATGTATATATTACCAAATGTTGAACAAGGAAAACATGAATAATAGATATCCATTGCCTCACGTTAATGACCTCTTTGATCTAAGGTTAGGGTACCATCAATTAATAATCTGATAGGAATATATTCCCAAAACAACCTTCAAGATGAGATATGGGCACTACGAGTTCACAGTGTTTCATTTTGGGCTAAATAATGCCCCTATGGAATTCATGAACCTCATGAATAGTGTGTTTAGGGAATATCTTGATTAGTTTATGATTAATTTCCTTATTGACATCTTGATCTATTCCAAAATTGAAGAATAGCACATTGATCACTTGTGCCTAGTTTTATAATGCTTACAAGTGCATAAGCTCTTCGAGAAATTATCAAAGTGTGTTTTATTTCATTAAAAGGTAAAATAATTAGGTCATATAATCTCAAAAAATGGAATTTTAGTGGACCCCACAAATATTAGATCCATCATGGAATGGCCAACTCCCAAGAACATACCTTTAAGGTTTAGCTGGGTACTATAATAAATTTGTACCAAGTGTCTCTAAAATAGTTAACTTGATCACTTAATTTTAATGAAAGGAATAATGATTTGTGTGAAGTGATAATTGTGAAAAAAATTTCTAAACCTTGAAGTAAAATCTTACTACTGCACCAATTTTATAGATATCATACCCAAATGTTCACTTTTCTATTATAACAAATGTCTCAAGGGATGGTCTGGGTAGAGTGATTATGTAAGAAGACTCGATAGTTGCATACAAGTCCAATAAATTAAAGCCCCATGATACAAACTATGCTCCATGACTTAGAGTTAGATGTAACTATGCATGCCATACAAGTTTAGAGGAACTATTTCTTGGGTAAACCCTTTGAACTCAAATCAAATAATCTATGGCTCAAGTACATTTTTACTCAGCCCAACTTGAATGCACAATAAAGGCATTGGTTGGAGTTTTTATTGGACTATGATTTTGACATCGGCTAAATAAAGGGGAAAGAAAATAGGACTATTTAAATAACATGGACTTATCAACAATCAAAAATTTTGAAAACTATGAGAAATAAATTAGACTATATCAAGATTAAATTGGATTGTATCAAGATTAAGTTGGATTTATTACAAATAAATCACATATATCTAATTTATTTTTAATCATTCCAAATTATTTACAATGATAAAAAATAATTAATACTTGAAAATTATCTAAAATTTTTTAAAATTATTTAGCAGCCAGTTCATTATTTGCACATATTATAGATCTACCAAAGGAAGGGAACCTGATATGGCTATTTTTTTGAAAACAACATACACATCATTGGACTAGGCCTTCAACCATGATACAAGAATTTATGGTATCTTTCAGAGATCCAACCATAAAATGTAGTGCCCATCAGGTGAAGTTTAGGGGCATGAGGATACACAAGAATACACTTGTCCCTCCAACCAAGTCAATAAAGATTATTATGTGTATAGGTTTCATTATGGAATATAAATCTTTGGAGCACTCACAATCTGATATGAAAATAGATGATGTATATGTAATGGAAGGACCTCCAAATACCACTTTTCTAGATCTAGTACAATAAATGGATGTTGTGCAGGATACCCTGAATCTTGAGGAGGAGGCTACCAAGAAATAATAAAGGAAAAATAAAAAAGTAGAGAAGAACAAAAAGAAGAAAGAGGCCATGAAACTAGTAGATATTCAAGATGCCCTAGATCATGAGGATAAGGCTACGAAGAAAGAAGAGAGGAAAAAGAAAAAAGCAGAGAAGAATAAAAAGAATAAAGAGGCCATAGAATAAACATTTGCATAGGAAGCCTAAAGTGTGTAATAGGAATAATACAAACAATATACTGAGGAGGAGGAACAAAAAAAGAAGTCTAAAGAAGTTGAGTTAAGGAAAAAGAAGGCCAAAGAATCTCAGGCCAAGAGAAAGAAAATCAAGGAAGTAAAAGCTGAAAGGAAGAGAAGGAAACACAAAGAGGTAGTACACAAGTATGAAGAGAATCAAGATGCACAAAAAAAAATTAAATAGAATAAGAGGCATAAGATAAAGATTTAAAAGAACAATGCTAAAAATAGGAGGAAGCCAAACATGAGGCAAAGGTACAATCTACCAAGAAAAATCTAAGGCTGATGCCAAAGCTAAAGCAAAGGTTGACACCAAAGCTAATGTTGAGGTAGATGCCAAGGCCAAAATTATGGTTAGAGCCAAGGTTGAGGAGGCTGCCCAAATTCACATTAAGGCCACAACCAAGGCTCAAGCTAAAGTTTAGGCACATACTATGAAATAAAAGGAATCTAGTAAAAAGGAAAAAGTAGAACACATAACATCCCACAAAGATGTGACCTAATCAGGTGCACCAAAAGAGACTTCACTATCACATTTTATCCCCACTACCCAATGGTTGTGGGATGTCCCTACCACATCATATTGTTGCAACACTTTCTTACTTTTGTTGGCTCGATTTAATCCATCTTCTACCACAGTCAAAGCCACATCTACCGCACTTGCTTCCACTTCCATGGAGACATCTTTAGATGTTTTGTAGATGTCATTATCCAAGAAAATTGAAGGATTATTTGTATTTTAATAATCCATTTCATAAAAGGCTTCAGACTTGGAACATATTATTTTTTTGAATGCATGTGGAGAAAGCAGAAGCATAAAAACAAATTGATAAGGCTAGGTAGCTCATCACTGCCACTTTTCCTACTCTAGTTATGTAAGTCCTTGATGACAAAAAAGTCACTACATTGTTGACTCAACTAAAAAAAGATTAGGTAAGTACATAAAAACTACACACCCAAGGGAAGGCTATCCACACTAAAATAGAAGGTATTTATAAATTACTAGAGGAATATGTACATGTCATGGATATTGATGCACATTAGGCTAAGCAAATGGCATAAGGAATGTTAGATTAGAGGTAATACCTTGACAAATCATTGTCTTTTATGAAACCAAAGTTTTCAATGGTGGATAGAGCTAAAGTTATAATGAGTGATCAAATGGCTACTAGAGAGGAATGGACCGGTACATTTTAGTAGTTGTTATATGCCTAGGATATCACTATGAAGAAGTTCTAGGTCTGGAAGAATGAGACAATGTGCAACATATTTATAGATATTGAAGCCCAAAGGAATACAGATAGGTTAGATTATATTGTGTTAGATATCTATCTTAAGTTGTCGAATGTTAAATACTTCCTTATCATTGTAGAAGAAGATTTGAAAAATTTGATGGTCATTCAGATTCCACTATGTGTTTTGCTTACCATGGTGCAAGAAGTACTTGATAATTGGAAAATATTCAAGCATGAACTTTCATAGGTTGAACTAGATATTGTGCATATCATACATGAAACTAATTTCATTCCACTATAGGAGCTTCAAGAAATTTTGTAGAAGATAAAGCTGGATACAAAGGCACAGACTGAGCAACCACAACCTACACAGCCACTTGGCCAAACTTTGGCACCACCTCTACATTAGGTAAATATGTAGCTCAATTTTTTTAGTTTAGTAAAAAAAAAATTGTAATGTATTCATAAGAATTTGGAGCAGGGTCAGCTTGGTTGAAATACCTAACTAGGATGGCCACCTGGCTAAGCTAGTCTATGAAAAATTGAAAGGGGTGGTAGGTAAGTATGTTACTTAGTTAAAAACCCAAAATGGAAGATAAGTAGTATGCAAAGGGTTTAAATTGGTAAATTTAACCTAGAGTGATTACTACCACTTTTGTGAAAGTCTAATCCCTTTTTTAGGTTTAGCTGAGATCAGAAGTCATATTTTATCTCAGGATAAAACAACAATTTAAGCTTGGTAAAGTGTTGGACATGGAGAAAGGCCTTGTAAAATTGTAAGTGTATAATTTATGGACACATGTGCATAGGGTATAATTTTTTCATCTATATGACCATTTGGATGTATTCAACCTTTTTATCCAAGTGATAGATATAAGAATGCTAAGAGTCTTTCTTTTTGTATGCTAGAAAGTTGTAATGTTAAGAGACAGGGCCATGTAAAATGTTATATATAGTTCTTTGATATAATGGAATATGGTTCCAATGTGTGATAGATATTAATATACTAGATTTGTTATGGTTTTTCTAAGATTCTTTTATGTATGCCTAATGTTCAATGTTTACTCTATTTTTTATCTTATTTTATCTTGTATGATGTTTTTTTATGTTTTGGAATTCTTAACTCCATGTTATTTTATATTTATATATGTTTTTATGTATAAAATTGAAGATTTTGTAAATTCACTCATGCTATTATGAGTCTTTTCCACTTCTTATTGTGTAAGTTATCCCTGTAATTAGCATGTTCTAAAAATATTCTAGAAAACTTTGCTAACATTCCTTCAACATACACATGATTGGAATTTTCTTTCAAGGTATCTATGAAGAGATAGCTTGAAGGGATTTGTAGTACCTTTGAGTGCCTTCCTTGGCCTAACGATCAGTCTAGTGTAATCAGTAGGCCCCGTGACCCCAATGTAGATTAGATTTATAGGGGTGTCAGTGCCATATCTATGATGCAATCCAATCTATAAAGGGAGTGGGAGGGATTTATAGTACCTTTGAGTTTACCCTAATTCATTTTTGAAAGGTATAAGGTATCTCCTAGGAGATACCTTTCAAACATGAATTAGGGTACCCTTTAAGGTATTACAAGGTCCTTCAAGGTATATTCTAAGATATACCTTGAAAGGGCTTGTAGTACCTTTAATGGGTTTCCTAGTAGATACCTTGAAAATTCACATGATTGGAATTATCTTTCAAGATATCTCTTATGAGATACCTTAGAGGGCCTTGTAATAAATTCAAGAGTACCTTTATGCATGTTTTAAAGGTATCTTTAGGAGATACCTTTAAGGTGACCTTGAAAGTACTAAAATTACCTTCAAGGTATATTTTAGGAGATAGCTTTAAGGATATTGTATAACTTCAAGGGTTCTCCTAGTAAATACCTTGAACATGCACACAATTGGAATTTTATTTCAAAGCAAAAATTTAAAATGAGCGATCCAATGAAAGGTAAAAATGTGGCAAGGTGTTGAAATGGATGAATACATCAATATTTTCATGTAATACAACCGTGCAATAGCATGAGCCAATGAAATCTTGCCACTTGGCAAGTTAGTAGGGGTCTCAAGACTACATTAGCCTAAAACAAAATGGGTCAATCTAGGAATCATTAAAAGGAGGTGTGAGCTAATAAAAATATTCCACGTGTTAAAATATCATGCCACCCACCTAGATATCCCAATATTAAAAGTAAGATACTAGAATGCACAAAGAGACACTAAGTGTCAGGGACGTGTCAAGTATAAAACTTGAAGGACACATTGTTGTCCATGAGTGTTGATTGTTTGTATGAATTAAATGTTTATGGAGGCACATTTTGGAAATTATAAAGCCAAGTCACCTCAATAAAAATTAAGCCTATGATGACAAAACATGTGCACAAACCAAGAGTGATGATTGGCCAATTTACAAAAGTGAATTTTCAAAGTCATCGGAACAAAACCAAAGAACCACCAAAGCTTTATGTCAAATCAAATGAAAGATACTTACCATTTATGTCTTGTCTATTTTAATTCAAAATTTTAGAAAAATCTAGGGTTTGAATCTTGTTGTCTCAAAGCTTTGCATTCACCATTTCTCTTTGTTGAAAACTTTGAAGTACTCTATATCATTTGATGAGAAACTTCTTTGCACTCATTCGACATATAGGCAATCTACAAGTTCATCAATAAAAATAATAAGTCATGGCCAAATTAAGATCATTTCGATCTAAAAATATAGAACAAGTCCCATTTTTATATTCATACACAATAAACATAGTCTTCTCAGACACCAACTTCAATGCAATTACATTAGCCACAGATGACAAACACTACAGTGACTTATTCTACCATGTGGAGAGGATGGTAGACCAAGACAATGTTGATGAGGAATCTCTAAGTGTTGTAGAGGAAAGGTCTAACATCTTAGTGTTTAAGTCTGCAATACTACACAAAGTTGCATCCAATCTAGAGGTGCTCCCTTGTATGGATTTATTGCACCAAATTTTTCGTTCACTCTAGGTGTATAGATCGCATGATCAAAATTTTTAACTTTGATAATGTTATCACATATATAGATGGATTGTCTTTTCAAGCATATTATGACTTTCCCAATCCTGAAATTTTTTAAAATCAAGACACCATGACCCAATGACTCGAGTCACACAAAATCAAAGAAGTCTTGAGAAGCTAGGTAGAGAACCTAGGGAGGTTCATTTGCAAATATAAAGTAAATCAAATTCCCATCACCCAATTCAAAAAGGGGTGAGAATGGGGATGGTCATCATGAACATGTTACATGGAGTAAAATACACTAGTCATATGGATGAGAAGAGTGTTCCACTGATGTCTATGATTATAGATGACTTCAGGACCCATCCCCTCAGGAAGATCATCTCTTACAATTTGGCTGCCAAAATCAAGAAGACTATGGCCAACCAAGAAAATCATTTATATATGTTGTCCTACTTGGTTCATTCCATCTATGCCACTCTCAAGTTCCTTTAGTTTTACAATTAAGACTCAAACATAAGATAGACTATCCCCCATGTCTTCATAAAGGTTAAAATTAATAAATATAGGTAGGATATGTGGGTTGTTAGTAAGCAGTTCTACCCTATTGTATACATATCCATCCACAAAAGACATTTCCCTAGCTATTATTAGAGATCAGGGAAACCATTATTACAATAAGATCCTCTCGGTACTACATACACTACACTATAATCAAAGTTGAGTGAATCAAGATAGCCCTATTCAGATTTTCCACCATAGTGCAAGACAAACTAGATGAGTAGGAGATTACCTTCCAAATACGCATAGGAGTAGATAGACTATGTAAAAAAAAAGAAAAGGGGGCTATCCCACCCCTAATTGGTCAACATTGGATGATTCAAAATTAAAACTTATTACTTATTCATAGCTACTCCCAAACATAGGTCCAATTTCAATTTGGAAAAATATATCGATAGGGAATGGGACCCTACACACTTGACATTCAATCATTATGTCAGATATAGGGTAGCTATCAGTATCACATATCATCATGAGCCTAAGGATGGAGACTAGTTATACCTTAATGTAACTGATAACAAAGAAGTTAGGCAAATAATAAAGGATATTGGGATCAATCAAGTGAAAGGAAGACTAGATGGCATTGGGGTTTTTCAGGAATATGAGTATTAGGATACTCAGGTAAGAACTTTGACATCTCCTATCCATACTCCCAATGTTGAATAAGAAGGGCCAACTGACCCGAAACTCAATCACAGAATACTCCATGCATTATCTATTACTTTAGAGATAGGAGGGATTGTAACTGGGAAATAAGTTTGGAAGGCTTCCACCTCAAGGGTCCCATCTGGCATCATGTCCCAAGTAAAAAGTACTGCTACAGCATAGGCCACACCTTCAATATGAATAATAGTATCTCCTACTCTAGTAATTTTAATGTCATCATCACCTCCCCTTCCTCCTACCAAATAAGGACCGAGTGTTATAGGTCAGGAATGCATTGCCTTACCCACCTCTTTCTTCTACAAGCAACCCATAAGTGTATTTGAACCCCCCAACTCCAAATCATGTCCACCTTCAACCTTATAGGCCCCTCATGAGACCCATAATCAAGCCTATAATTGTACCATTTCCCACCATCACTCCTTTCACCATATCATCCACTTCTAGGGTCTTGGTGATGGCTAATTTGCCACCAATCATACATGGTCTTATGCCTAAACCTGACCCATAATTACCTAAGAAGAGTCTTACTTTCATCCTTCCACAGGATCTCATGTTTTCTACTAGTTCTTCAACTAGCACTAGTGCTTCTTCATCCCCTAGATCTTCAATCACATTGGTCTCAACCACTAATACCTCCCAGATGTCTTCCTTCTAAGGGCTAACTATATCTCAACCATTGTCTCCCTCATTAGAGCCCCTAAGTGGCTCTTTAGATAAATCATGGATTAAGTGGATGTAGGTAGTCATTAGGGAGAACCAAGTTAGGTCATGATGGACCCTCCCTAGATTACAATGAAATTTCACAATGAGATAAATGAAGAGGGTGACCAAGAGGAAGGTCACCCGCCCTAACCAAATAATCCTATATTAATCAGAAGAAACCTTATTTGAGATGGAAAAGATAAAGAAAGCCAAGTAGGGCCAACAACAACAATATGAGGAGGAATCCCTCTCAACTCTCCAAGAAACTGAGGATGGCAATACCACATTGGTTAAGGGAGCATATTAAATAATGGCTTACTTGGAGTAGTATCACAAGGACACCTTACCAGAGTAGACCATAACAAGAGTAGAATGGGTTATGGAAGAAATGTTTGATATGCTGAATATCTTATCTCAGTACAAGGTAAAGGGAAATGAAATATATAATAAAGACCTCAAATTATAAGCTATGTATGGAGGATATGACAACAAGATAATCAACCTGATGAGGTTGATCAGATTGAAGAAATTTGAGGACCTAAACTTAATTCCCTTGGAAGACTTGAGCATTTCTCAGTCCTATGTAATTGGTAGGAGAAATAACTTGAAATGGTGGATTAAAGATATGAGGTCCTTAGGGAGTTCCCTTATGCAAAAATGTGACAAAGTTATCACCTTATTGAAGGATGCTAAAATTATGCATTTGGCTAACAAAGATGGTTCCATCATTAGCAGAGATGCCTTCATGGCTCAACTATATAATTTCATGGTGAACTTATGAAAGTAATCCATGGCTAGAGGGATGACCTTTGAATAATATATGGTGGATTTAGAAACCTCTTACAACTAATTAATAGAGAAGTCTAAGGGGATCAACAAAGATATGAGACCTCTCCTAAGTAGACATGAGCAATTAGCCAGGCTCATAGCCAAACTATTAAAGGAGCCTATCATCAATCTGAGATTAATAGATAGTGAGTACAAGAAATGCTCCCAAGTATGGAAAGGGTAGGTTGAATCCCAAAAACAAAATTCCACATCAGGAGCCACCACCTCATTAGCCCCTCCTAGAATGTCTTATTCCTCAATCGGCACTAGCACTGATGAGCCCATAAAATGACTCATTATATCCATAAAGTAACATCTTTTTCTTGCATAAAAAATGGATTTAAATTTAGTTTTTAAACTTATAGTTTATTTAGAATAAAATAGTAAGTATATATCATGGTTATATATTTAAAATTTCTTGTTATCTATTACTAATGATTATTAGAAAAAATATGTCAATAAGTGCATATACAGTTCATACTAAGCTAAAAATGATTCAAAGTATGAAGAGTAACCATTCAAAAATAATTTTGAAGTAGTGTTAGAGTCTTCTGTAATAGATCCAAGATTATAGTCAAGTTATAGGCATGTTACAAACTCCTAAATGTTTTCTATAATAGCGGCAAATTACATCATAAACTCTCATAAGATTACTATAATAGCTACAGATTATAATAGGCTTGTTACAACATCTACATATTACAACATGCTTGTTACAGTAGCTACCTATTACAATAGGCTAACTACAAACCAATTATGGATCACATCAAACCAGCTATATATTACATCAGATCAACTATGAATTTCACCAGACTTGTTATAGATTTTACTAGGGTTGCTATGAATTTCACTAGGCTTACTATGAATTTCAATAGATTTGCTACAGACTTCAACAAAAATATTATAAACTTGTTTAGAAAGTGTTTCTAAATATATTCTAATGTTCCATCTATCATGAAGAATGCTTTCCATTTAGATTATATATATTTCTATGTATAGACTTTTCATTATAGATTATATTTTAATATAGGTTTATGTGATTTTATTTCAATAAATATCTCCCTCCATATTTGGTGGAGATCAAGATTATGTTAAAATATATTTTATTATTTGAATAAAAAAAATTCTCCATATTTTGTGGAGATTGAGATAGGATAGAGTATCTCAATTGTTACTCCCAAATAAAGTATTTTTTGGAAGCATGAAATTATAAATGTAATCTTCCACACCCCAAAGAAATAATCAATCAATCTATACACTTTTATTTCTATTATTCTAAGCGACCCATTCTAAAATTTATGTTCTGAATAAATCCTCTTCTAAGAAATGAGCTGGCCACTCATTCCAAGGAAAATAGATCATGTATTTTTATTTATTTATTCTGTAATTATTCTTTTTTCTATAAATTCCTATTTTATTTTTTTGTTTTTGTAATCATTCTTTTTTTGTACAATTTGTGTGAACTTGGAGGAGTTTTTAGTTATTATCATTTATTTTCAATTCAACAATTTACCTTCTGTAAGTGTGTTTTGATTTATGAAAATGTGATTTAATTTTGAAAGTGTGCTTTGATTTATGAAAATGTGATTTTTAATTCTTTCAAAGTGTGGCATGTGATAAAAAGAACCATTTGCCAAAGGTTTCTTTCTTCTATTACATATAGCGTTTAGAAACTAGTCCTAAATTAATAATATTAAATGAAGGGTATTGATGACACCCATCATTTTTGACATCATTTTTAGGGAACTAAGGTGTTATTAGGATATTTATGATTTACCAAAGACATTCCTAGTGAAAGCGAATATCTCTTTGCAAATTTTGTGATAGGAGATACTAAGTTAATGATTTCTTTAAGATTTATTTTTAGTAACATAGATTATAATTTATGTAATATAATTATATTTTAGATTTACAAAAAAAATAAAACCTTCCAATAATAAAATTATTTTATAGAAAATAAAAATTGCTAACCTCATGAAGGAAGATCTAATTGTTGATGTAGGATAGAAATGAAATTCTGAGACAACTTTAAGGTGGAGAAAATAACCTGATATATGAATATATATAGTTGTTTTCAACAAATAAAAAATAGATAATTATACATCTAATGGTCATATTTAAGAATAATTTACGTTTTGAATTAGTTATATCAAATATATGTGGTTGTCTAAAACACATATAAATATCGCTGCATTTTTTCTAGAATCACCTATAATGGATCACATATCTTTTTGGATTACTATTAAAAAAATGCATTTTTGATAAGAAATAGGTGAACATCACTGCTAAATCAGCCTCTAAATATTTTAAATCATTTCATACCTACATGTCTGAAATAATAATGTTTTGTTGTTTTCTATTTGGTTGAAAAACAAAAATTGTTTCCAACAAGATAAGATTGTATGTCAAATTTTTATTGTAAATAAAATTCAGATATAGTTGATGAAGGATAGATTAATTTATGAAATGATGTCTAAATTATATGAGGATATGGCATTGTAAATAAAGATAATTATGTTAATGATCTATGTTAAATTAAAATGGTCTACAATCTAGTCTGTGTAATTGATGTAGGTAGACTCCCAAGCTAAAAATATGTGGGGTATTTGATCTTCTAAGTAAGCATAATTTATTTTTTGAAATGATTAATATAGAAATAATTGATCAAATATTTTAAAATAAAAAGAGAGAGAGAAAGAGAGTTTTATGATCTGCTGAAAAAGGACTGTCACTCTAACCAAAAATTTTATGATTTTATATGGTAAAGTGTTGCATATAGAATAAATTTCATTTTAATCTGGGATGGTTGATCAAATTTATGCATGATATTGGTTTTAAAGGTTTATTTTTTCTATTCAATTCATGACTAAAAGAAATTCATGTTGATTTTGGATAGAATGTATAATTATAATTTCCCAGAATATTACATACAATATTGCCATGCCTTAAAATCATTATTTTGTCTAGACTCCACATGGGTCAAATAGATTTGACAAATTAAAAATAATAAATATTTCATACATATGTATATTTTTCTTGCAAGCATTAGAGCATAATTGGTCATGAAATAAATCATGTAATAAATTTAACATCATGCATCAAAATAGCAATATTGATTTGGATTTTGTATGAGTCAAACAACTAAATCCCAACACTGATGGCTAGTCTTACATAAATAATTTATTTTTAAAAATATTAGCATGTAAAATTTGTTACTCTTGGGTGATCTAACCATTTAAATTTAGATTTACTTTTGGAATGCTAAGTTTATACAGAATTCTTGTTATTAATATTCTTTCTAATCTATAGTGATAATGTCTGATAGAAAATATCAATTGAAATACTTAAGAGATTTAATTACTTTAATCTCAATACTAGATTTTTATTTTATTTTCTATGTTTCTTGTTATATTTTCATGGTCAAATTAGTTTTTTATTATAAAAAAATAATGATAGTCTAAAAATAATAATCAGACTTCCCTTCCAATTCAGACTAGCATGCAACCTAGAATATTGAATTTATATATAGTTGCATGAGACTGAGTGTTTAACATTTTTTTAGTGCTATATATGTTATAAATTGGTAATAATTACATATTTTCAGCAATCCATATCAAATATCATGAAATCATTAAAAATATTCAACTCTAATCAAATCTATGGTTATAAAAATGGTAAATTAGGTATGGAACCCCTCAACCCCACCCTAGATCATGAACATAAGGGGAACTGCCCTAGACCCCTGTTTTTGATTTCTCAGTGAAGAAGCTTGCTCAGCATGATTTAAATCCAATCCATATTGTAGATAAATAACACAAAATTTTTAGTAGTAAGAAGAGGCATGTTTTTTAGTTTCTAGTTTCTATCAAATAATTTATAAATGTAATTTTATCTTCCCTATAAAAAATAATAGTAATTATTTTTTGCATAATTTATACCCATGAATTCAACAAGTAGTTGGCAGATAATCTTGGGTTACCTTTGAAAAAAAAGGTAGTAAAAATAACAAGTGTTCATGTTGATGAAAGTCAACATACACCAAATTCCATGTCATATTTGTAACCTGTATGAAGATGCATAGAGTCTATGGCTAGTCTTTTTTATGTCATCAAAAATCTAAAAAAAAAAATCAAAAAATAAGAATAAAAACCTTCGGGCATTGTTGGTAGCCTTGGTTTGAAAACCAACTTACTAGTAGATCAAGTGTTGGAATAAAGAGGCTTGATTAGAAAATTAGTTTACTAACTAGTCAAGGGTAAAAATATTAAAACAAATAAAATACAATCTATCAAATGGATCAGTGATGAATTTTTTCTAAACTTAGTTACTTAATTTTATGCTATTATTTTTTAGCATAGTAGGATTGTACTTTTATCAAAGATTTACCCAACCTTTTTCACTTTGGTTACAATAAAGGAAGCAACTAAGATTTTAGATATAATTTACTATTTTACGTTTAAATTTACTTGTAAGTTTTGTTATTACATGAATATCCACTCTTGTTAATAGATTTATTCTAGGAAAGGGACAACCTTCCATCCGATCTTTGTAATATCATCCCACTTCATTCATTTGGCATGCATGAGGACATGCATGAGCTTAGGTGTGGGGAAGAATAATATATTTGAGGGTATAATAATTAGACTTATCCAAACACATAAGTTAATGTAAATATAGTTTGATCTTGATCATGGTTCATACTTTTGAAAGGAACAAGAATTTTTTTAATGTCAAAATCAACTTTGTGGTCAAAATAAATATGTGTAGACACAACAATAAATTCTCAACACAAGAACCTACTCTCACCCCATTTAAAGAAGAAGAAGAAGAAGAAGAAGAAGAAGAAGAAGAAGAAGAAGAAGAAGAAGAAGAAGAAGAGGTGGCTTCCACATAAGAACCTATGTCAAAAAGGATCTAAGGATAGTAGAAAAAATATCTAAACAGGAACTTATTCTTAAAATGTCCATTTTCATTGGTCACTTTTATTTGAGATTTTAAAAGATAAATTTTATTATATTTATACCAATGAAGTTAATTTAGGAATCTCATTTGAAGTATGAAGCCAAGTCTAAACCATGCATATGTACCATGATGTTTTAAACAGTGGCATGCATGAGAACATACATGAGATTAGATGTGGGGCAAATGATGAGCCCATAAAATGGCTCATTATATCTTAAAAATAATATCCTTTTTCTTTCATAAGAAGTAGATCTAAATGTAGTTTATAAACATATAGTTTCTTTAGAATAACGTATATATCATGCATAGTTTATACTAAGTTAAAAATTATTCAAAGTATTAAGACTAATCATTAAATAATAATTTTCAAGTAGTGTCAAAGTCTTTTAAAATGGATCTAAATAAACTCTCTTCTAAAGAATGAGATGACAACTCATTTCAAAGAATATGAATCATGTATTTATATTTATTTATTTATTTTTTAATTATTCCTTTTATTATAAATTCTTATTTTATTTTATTTTTGTTTTAATCATTCTTTTTTGTATAATTTGTGTGAATCTATAGGTGTTTTTATTTGTTATCATTTATTTTGAATTTATCAAATTACTCCTATTTCATATAGCCTTCAGACACCACCCCTGGATTAACAACATTAAATGAAATGTATTGATGACAACCATCAATCCCTCCATGTTCTTCTACAATAGGAGCTTCATCATTGATAATACAAGTGGGATCTCAACCCAGCTCCTTAAGAATAAAATAACCACCTATTGGGTTCCTTATAAATAGGAAACATGTCCTATGGTCTCTCAAATTGCATTGTAAAGTATTCCCATACTTTGAATGGGAAATATTATTTAACTTTAAGATATATGTCATGTTACCTATTTTTTTTTGTAACTGACTAGACAATTTGAATGACCTATATAAAGGGTATATCACCTTCATTATAAACTAGAGATAAAAGTTTATGAATTAATGTAAAGAGAAAGTAAATTCTTGAAATTAACTTATTGTCTCCATTGTTTTCATGCATTCCTATTTCTCAACCTTTGTTAATAATATATGATCTCACTTATTTAATGGTTAAAATATGGTATTATTATTTTTAATGCATCTAGTTAGTTTGTGCTTTCAGCTAGGCTAATAAAGTTTGTTATGTAAGCATTGTTTTCATCTTGCTCTATTAGTGAATATGTTTAAGGAAATTTATTGTAGGTAGTATTTTAAAGAATCTTTTTTAGATATGTGCATTATATTCATCATATAATCCTTAATGCACTTACGATATTTTGGATCTAAACACTAAGGTTTCACAGTTGTTAGTTTCATTTGTATTATTATCAAAAAAATCAAAGGAGATATGTTGGTCTTTGTTATTACAAGGAAAATTTATTTTTTGCCCTACCTTATTACCTCCTTTTAATTTTTTTTAACATAAATCACTTTAGATTAATTCTCATTATATATATATATCGATTTATTTATTTTAATAGTTTAAGTTTATATTAAAAAATACAAAGTAATTTACATCATAATAAATTCAGGTAGATTGTGTCACTATAATATTCCTATTGTCCCTATAGCAAGGTCTACTTATAGATTAAAATGTGGTAACCACATAATATCTCTAGCAAAACTAAATGAATCCCTAATGTTTTTTAGGACCTACACTATAATATGAGAAATGTTATTCTGATGTTCACATTATGTCCTTGACACAAACACACATCAATATTTTGGAAGGACATAAGGATGAATCTAAATATTCTCAACCTACTATTTCCTATCATGCACTTTTAGGTGTTAATACTCCTCCAAATATTAAGGTGGTGGATTTCCTCAAAAAACAAAATTTGACTATATTTTTTTACTCTGGGAGTACACACAAATTCATCAATAGTAATTTGGTTAATCAATTGAACTATTTCATTTACCCAACTCCATAATTTCAAATTCTAATTAAAATGGGGGTATAGTTAATTTTTTTGGCAAGTGCTATAGTACAAAGCTACGGGAGACTACCTATTATATTGTCTTATATTTTCAATTATCATGGATGAGGCTAACATGCTTTTTGGATTGTAATGGCTCACCACTTTATGCACATTTAAGATGAATTTTGAGTAACTATTCATGCTCATTCATTTAGAAAGAATGATATTTGAACCACATGATTTATTGGTTAAATATACATAATTAGTTAGTTTTCACTAAATGATTAAGATAATAAAAAAAGGTGCATGATTTGACCTCTTTTCCTTTTGAAATGTCAACTAACTCCCAAGCTCAATTTCTCTCTATGGTAAAAAAAATAGAATATGTAGGTCCAGGTGGAAAATATTTAACAAGACTAAGTAAAAAAAAATATTGAGATTATGAGGATAGTCTAGACCAAATAACAATATTAGAAATGCTTTAAATAAACATGCAAAAAGAAATGAAATAAGAGAGGATATAGTTATAGAAATAAAACACAAAATTTTCATATATTATATTCAACTAAAATACTATTAGAACTTGTGTATAATGCATAAAATTGTACAACTACAGTTGTTCAAAAGACTTACAATAGCAGAATTTCCATTTTTCATGATTCAAATTTTCCATGTCAGGATTTAAATTTTCCAAGTTGGGCTTCAAATATGATTTGCATCATCAAAATTCTTAGCATCCAATTTTACAATAGCAAACTTGTACAACTACAATTATTTAAAATTCTCACAATAGTAGAATTTATGTTTTCCATGTCAAGCTTCAAATTTTCTTTGTTGGGCTTCAAAATCTAATTTTCATCATCACAATTTTTAGCATCCAATTTTACAATAGCAAAATCTTTGGCTCTAAAATGATGTTATGATTGTTATCATAATTTTCTTAAAATTAAGACTTTTTCCTATGTGAAAAAATATACTTTCTAATAGAGTAATTACTAAATAAAAAATATAGACCCACAAAAGATTAAACTCACCATTAATTTCATGGAGTGGAGATTCATTGCAGCCAAAAGAACCTTACCATTATGGTAGGGTGATCTTGATGTATATTTTGATAGTAATCCCTAGATATTCCATATTTAATTCAAATTTGATTGTCATTTTATTTAATATTTTGGCTTTTATAATTAGATAATAGAACTAAATTTGAAAGATGTCAAACAGACTACATTCTATTTATATGTTAAAAAAGGTAACATTGTCACTCCTAAATGATGACATTACAGTTAATAATGAACCCTTTATTAAATTTTAAATCATATAATCATTGACACCTTAGCATAATATGAATCATTTGAATGTCACCATTTTAATCTCTATAACATTAATTTAACACAATTTTGATATGCAACATTGACATCCTAGCACAAAATTAATTTCTCAAATAACACCACATTAATCTCACATTAACATGTTCAGAGAGTACTTAAACAAGGGTTTATTTCTTATAATGTGACTATTGGGTATTTTTTCCACCAATGAGGCTACTCAAATATGATTTGGACATCCAACAAGAACATAAACTATATTAATAATCCAAAAGTATTAATTATCTTAAAGTATTAATTTCTATGAACATGTAAATGATGTCAAGCAAATCTCACCATATCTAATTTAATATTATGAATTGAACATATATATTTAATTACTAATCAATGCTATAATTATTTTATTTAAATTATATGTTCCTTAATCTCACCATATTCCAAGTAGAAAGAGCATTTAGACATCAATGGTTTCTTTTTAGGTTATAAGCTAGTCTTTATTAGGTTATAAGCTAGTCCTTTTGGTTGCTCTAGATGATTATCTATAATTTTTTAAATTTGAAATTATTAAATATATTAGTTAGTAAGATTATTTAATTATAGTTATTAAAAAATGTCAATTTGAATCATCCTAACATTCATCTTTTGGGTCTCTATGGGTTTTTCACACATAAGGAAATAAATAATAATTAATAAAAATAAGTGATAAATAACCCTAATCTCCACCATTTCATTATTCTAACCATTTCATAATAATAATCCAAGTAAACTATTTGAATCTTAGTGATTTCATAACATAAAGTGATAAAAAATAAACAAAAGGGACAAGTCAACACAAATAAATCACACATTTTAGATAGAGTAAAAAAATATATTAAATACTATTAAGATTAAATACCTAAAAATAAAGATTTATAGAAATGACAATAAAAAATATGGTCAACACTTTTAACACTCTACAACTTGATCTATTTTGATATATCAGTGCTCTACAGTGTATATGTAGAAAAAACTAGGAATATGTAAGAAAAAGAATATATCTGATCAGACATGTTTGGCATTTTTTGTTCCTTTTAAAAAAAATTAAAATTATATGGACCCCATTTTGAAAATTAAATTTTAATTTAAATTTTTTTGGGGACTCTTGCCTATTTATTAATGCAAATTTACCTTAGGATTAGTCAAGTCAGATTGGAGGAAGTTGATATATTAAAATGTTTAAATGTTTTTCTACAGTGGTTTGTTTTTGTCTCCTCATAAAATGGAATATTATTTTCCTAAATTCCTTATTCGTATTCAAGTGGTGATAAATATAAGAAGTAAATTTATACTGATAAAAATATTTAAACACCATCACCATTCTATTACAAATATTATAACAATTTTATACAAGTCTAAATCTCTCTGAATCTAGATAAGTTTATATTCTCTGACCATAAGAATAATAAGAATCTCTCTACCATTTACCAAAATTAACCATACCAATTTTTTTTATACAAGTCCATCTCTAAACAAATTTTAATGACTTGGCATGCATGTTCAGAGTTGTTTATATATTTCACTTGAATTACAATCAAATATTCTGAAACACATTTCATACTTAATATAATTTTAACTAATTCATGCACCCCTTATATTTAATTAAACAACCACAAACCATTGACAGTGGTAGTGATCCACGTTTCATCTAAGAATTCTTGAAAGTGTAGATCTCTAACTATGGCTTGTAAATATGAGTTGTTTCATTTGACTAAGACTCAAAATAGTAACAACTACTAGATGGTTGTGTAACATTGACTAATTATTATTTTTAGTAAACATTATCTATATTCATATTATAATATAATGAACTAATGCATCACATAATATAATTATCATAGGTTAATTCCATAGTCATCCATCTAATTTATATGGTTCTCCATAAATATGAATACAAGAAATCAACACAAGTATATGAAGTACAACATCACCAGTTATTTAAAATTATGATAGGAAGACATTAGTTGGGCATTGAAAATCTTATTGTAGCTACTCAACACTATCATAAGAAGATATGTTGGACATATTATGAATCTAGTAATTATTTTATCTGGTGCATTTTATAATATAAGTTAATGTGGTGCTGCCATATTCATTGTTTGATTGGTATCACATTTTTGTCCATTCAGATTAACTTTGCAAGATGGCTTGATATTAAATTTTGTATTGAATGAGGCCAATTTATTGCCCCCATACTTTAGCTTATTTAATGCAATAAGTTTCATTTCTTGATCATGCTCAAGGTCAAACTTCATGTTTCTCATAAGTAAGAAATTTTAGTGACACAAAGTGTGGTGGCAAGGGGTGAAATGATACCTTTAATGTAATAAGGTTATGCAAGACATATTGTGAATTAAGTGAGTCATATTTAAATGCCTTGTAGGTGTTCTTCTTAATGAGATAATTTTATTTCTCTAATTCTTTAATCATTTATAATGAGAATTATGAAAAATACCCACCTTAGTTCAAAGTATTCATTGAAGTTGACATCAAGGGGGATGAGTATATATTCTCACTCTATGTACACTCAATGTTCGATGTGATTAATAGACTTAAAAGAGGAATTTCCTCTATATTAGTCTATATCATATTTGATATCAGACCATGTCAGATGTCTATTATGTTATAAGTGTTTAAATTAATTGATAGAGTCACAAATGTAAATTAATTAATAGAGTCACAAATGTAAATTCAAGAAATGTAAATTCAAGAATTGGTGAATTTTATCTCAAAGGTATTCCAAAGGGGCTAAAAATTGACTCAAATACCTATTAAACAATTTAATAATGTAAATTAATTAATATAAATAAACTTGTTTAATAAGAATAATTATAATAAATAAATAAAAAAATTAATTATTTTTATATTTAAAAACTGTGTTTATTATTTATTTATATTTATCATGTTTAAATATTTAAATATTTTTACTAAATAATTTATGTTTAAATTGTTTTTTAGTGGTTAGTTTCTACCTCCTCATAAAATAAAATATTTTTAAATGGAATGTTATTTTACTAAATTCCTTATTCATATTCAAGTCATGATAAATATCTAAGAATTAAATCTATAATGATAAAAATATTTAAATACTGCCACAATTTCATTGTAAATATTTTGACTATTTTCTACATATCTAAATCTCTCTGAATCTAGATAAGATTCTATCTTCCAATCATATAAATAATAAGAATACCTATGCCATTTACGAAAATGAACCATGCTAATTTTTTTAAACAAGTCCATCTCTAAATTAATTTTAATGACTTGGCATGCATGTTCAAAGTTGTTTATATATTTTACTTGAACTACAATCAAATGTTTAGAAAAACACATTTCATACTTAATATAATGTTAACTACTTCATGTGCCCATGTTATTGAATTAAATAATCACAAACCATTGATAGTGGTAGTTATCTATATTTCATCCAATAATTCTTAAAAATGTAGATCTCTAACTATGGATTGTAAATATGAGTTGTTTGATTTGATTAAAACTCAAAATAGCAATAACTTCCACATGGTTGTGTAGCATTGACTAATTAATATTTTTAGCAAACCTCATCCATATGTATGTTATAATACAATGAACCAATAAATCACATAATATAATTATCATAGTGTCATTCCATGGTACATCCATCTTATTTATATGTCTCTCCATAAATGCGAATACAAGAAATTAAAACACCTTTATGTATATGAAGTACAATATCACTAGTTATTTAAAATTATGATAGGAAGCCATTAGTTGGGCATTAAAAATATTACAATAGATGATCAATAATACCAAAATAAGATATTGTGGACATAATGTGAATCTAGTGATTTTTTTATGGGGCTCATTCTGTAATATAACTCAGTGTGGCACCACCATGTTCATTATTTGATTGGTATCACATTCTGATTCATTTGGATTAAAAATGTAAGATGGCTTGATCTTAAATTTTGTAATGGATGAGGCCATTATAGTGGCCTCATAATTTATCTTTTTCAATGCAAGGAGTTTCATTTCTCGGTCATGTTCAGGGTCACCTTTCATATTTCTCATATGTAGGAAATTTTAGTGCCACAAAGTGTGGTGGCAAGGGTTGAAATGATACCTCTAATGAAAGCAGGTTATGTAAGACATTTTGAATCAAGCAAGGCATATTTGGATGCCTTTTCACTATTTTTATTAAGGAGAGATATTTTTCCTCCAATGCTTTAATAATTTGTAATGAGGATTGTGAAAAAGGCCCACTTTGGTTCAAATAATTCATTGAAGTTGACATTAAGGGAGATGAATAAATATTCTCACTCGATGTAAGCTCAATGTTTGATGTGATTAATGGAATTGAAAGAGGAATGTCCTTTGTATTGGTCTCTATCATATTTGATATCTGACCATGTCAGATATTTATTGTGTTATGTGTTTAAATTAACTAATAGAGTCACAAGTGTAAATTCAAGAAAGATGACTCACTATCACAAGTATTTAAATTGGTGAATTTTATCTCAAAGATATTATAGGGGGTCTAAAAATTAAGGATTAAAATCCCTATTAGATAATTTAATCATGTAAATTAAAAAATATAAATAAACTTGTTTAAGAATAATTATAATAAATGATAAAAAATTATAATTATTTTTATATTTAAAAACTATGTTTATTATTTATTTTTATTTATCATGTTTAAATCTTTAAATATTTTTACGTAATAATTTATGTTTAAATTTTTTTTCAAAGTGGTTAGTTTTTCCCTCCTCACAAAATGAAACATTTTTGAAAGGAATGTTATTTTACTAAATTCCTTATTCATATTAAAGTGGTGATAAATAGAAGTAGTAAATCCATATCAATAAAAATATTTAAACATTGTCACAATTCCATTGAAAATATTTTGATTATTTTATACAAGTCTAAATCTCTCTGAATCTAGATAAGGTTCTATCTTCCAACCAAAAGAATAAAAAGAATCCCTTTGCCATTTACCAAAATGAATCATGCCAATTTTTATATACAAGTCCACCTCTAAATCAATTTTAATGACTTGGCATGTATGTTTAGAGTTGCTTATTTATTCCACTTGAACTACAATCAAATGTTTAGAAACACATTTCATACTTAATATAATTTTGACTACTTCATGTGTCCTTGATATTGAATTAAGCAACCACAAATACTTGATAGTGGTAGTTATCTAGGTTTCATCCAATAATTCCTGAAAGTGTAAATCTCTAACTATGGCTTATAAATATGAGTTGTTTTGTTTGACTAAAATTAAAAATAGAAACAACTGATAGATAGTTGTGTAGCATTGACTAATTAATTTTTTTAGTAAACCTCATCCATATACATATTATAATATAATTCATTAATACATCACATTATATAATTATCATATTGTCACTCCATGGTGCATTCATCCAATTTCCATGCCTCTCCATAAATGTGAATAAAATAAATTAACACATCTTTATGTATATGAAGTACAACATCACTAATTATTTAAAATTATGATAGGAAGCCATTAATTGGGTATTATAAATCTCATTGTAACTTCCCAATAATTCCACAAGAAGTTATGATGGACATATTGTGAATCTAGAAATTTTTTTGCATGGTGCATTATGCAATATAACTCAATGTGGCATTGTCATGTTTATTGTTTGATTGGTATCAGATTTTGTTTCAATCAGATTAACATTGTAAGATGGACTGATCTTAAATTTTGTATTGTATGATGCCAATCTAGTGGTCCCATACTTTAGCTTGTTTAATGTAATAAGTTTCATTTCCTGATCATGCTCAAGGTCACCCTTCATATTTCTCATAATTAGGAAATTTTAATGCCAAAAAGTTTGGTGACAAGGGTTGAAATGATACTTCTAATGTAAGAGGGTTATGTAAGACATATTATAAATCAAGAAGGCGATATTTGGATACCTTTTATGTGTTCTTCTTAATGAGACAATTTTTTTATTCCAATGCTTTAATCATTTATAATGAGGATTGTGAAAAAGTCCCTCTTTGGTTCAAAGTATTCATTGAAATTGACATCAAGAGGGATGAATATATATTCCCACTCGATGTATGCTCAACGTTTGATATGATTAATGTAATTGAAAGAGGAATTTCTTCCATTTTTATCTTTATTGTATTTGATATCTAACCATGTTTGATGTCTATTGTGTTATAATTATTTAAATTAACTGATAGCATCACAAGTGTAAATTTGATAAAGGTGACTCTCTATCATAGGTATTTGAATTGGTGAATTTTATCTCAAAGATATTCCGGGAGGACTAAAAATAAAGGAGTCAAACTCCTATTAAGAAATTCAATCATATAAATTAATAAATATAAATAAACTTGTTTAATAATAATTATTATAATAAATGATAAAATATTGTAATTAATTTTATATTTAAAAACTATGTTTATTATTTATTTTTATTTATAATATGTAAATATTTTTACTAAATAATTTATGTTAAAAAAAGTTTTAGAGTGCTTAGTTTGTACCTCCTCATAAAATATACATTTTTGAATGGAATGTTATTTTACTAAATTCTTTATTCATATTCAAATGTTGATAAATAGAAGAAGTAAATCCATATTGATAAAAATATATAAACACTATTATAATTCCATTGAAAATATTTTGACTATTTTCTACAAGTCTAAATCTTTCTAAATCTAGATAAGGTTCTATCCTCTAACCATAAGAATAACAAGAATCCCTCTGTCATTTACCAAAATGAACCATGCCAATTTTTATACACAATTCCACCTATAAATCAATTGTAATGGCTTTGCATGCATGTTCTGAGTTGTTTGTTTATTCCACTTGAACGACAATCAAATGTTCAGAAACACATTTCATACTTAATATAATTTTAACTACTTCATGGGTCCTTGATATTGAATTAAATAACCACAAACTATTGATAATGGTAGTTATTTAGGTTTCATCCAAGAATTCATGAAAGTGTTTATCTCTAATTATGTCCTGTAAATATGAGTTGTTTTGTTTGACTTAGACTCAAAATAGAAACAACCACTAAATAGTTATGTATCATCAAGTAATTATTTTTTTAGTAAACCTCATCCATATGCATATTATAATACATTGAACTAAAACATCACATAATATAATTATCATAGTGTCACTCCATGGTGCATCCATCCAATTTCCATGTCTCTCCATAAATTTGAATATAATAAATTAACACACCTTTATGTATATGAAGTACAACATCACTAGTTATTTAAAATTATGATAGGAAACCATTAACTGGGTACTAAAAATCTTAATCTAGCTTCTCAATACTAATATAGTAAGATATGGTGGATATATTTTGAATCTAGTAATTTTTTTATGTGGTGAATTCTGTAATATAGTTTGATGTGACACTGCCATGTTCATTATCTAATTAATAGCACATTTTGGTTCACTTGGATTAACTTTGTAATATGGCTTGATCTTAAATTTTGTATTAAATGAGGCCAATGTAGTGGCCCCATACTTTAGCTTATTAAGTGCAAGGAGCTCCATTTCTCAATCATGTTCAGGGTCATCCTTCATGTTTCTTATAAGTAGGAAATTCCAGTGCCACAAAGTGCGGTGAAAAGGGTTGAAATGATACCTCTAATGCAAGAGAATTATGCAAGACATATTGTGAATCAAGTGGTCCATACTTAGATGCCTTTTACATGTTCTTCTCAATGAGATATTTTTTCCTCCAATGCTTTAATCATTTATAATGAGGATTTTGAAAAACCCCCACCATGGTTGAAAGTATTCATTGAAATTGACATCAAAGGGGATGAATATATGTTCCCACCCTATGTACGCTCAATGTTTGATGTGATTAATGGAATTGAAAGAGGATGTCTTATGTATCGGTCTTTAACTTATTTAATAGCTAACCATGTCAAATGTCTATTATGTTATAAGTATTTAAATTAACTGATAACACAAGTGTAAATTAAAGAAAGGCAACTCTCTATCATAGGTATTTGAATTGGTGAATTTTATCTCAAAGTTATTTTATCTCAAAATTGAGCCAAATCCCTATTAGACAATTTAATCATGTAAATTAATAAATATAAATAAACTTGTGTAATAAGAATAATTATAATAAATGATAATTTTTTAAAATTATTTTTGTATTTAAAAACTATGTTTATTATTTATTTTTTATATCCTATTTAAATATTTTTACTAAATAATTTATGTTTAAATGTTTTTCCAGAGTGGTTAACTTTTGTCTCCTCATAAAATGATTTTTTTTTAATCAAATGTTATTTTAATAAATTGCTTATTCGTATTCAAGTGGTGATAAATAGAAGAAGTAAATCCATACTGATAAAAATATTTAAACACTCATAATTTCAATGCAAATATTTTAACTATTTTCTACCAGTCTAAATCTCTCTAAATCTAGATAAGATTCTATCTTGAAACCATAGGAATAACAAGAATCCCTCTACCATTTACCAAAATGAACCATGAGCACTTTTTATATACAAGTCCATCTCTAAATCAATATTACTGACATGGCATGTATGTTTAGAGTTGTTCAAATATTTCACTTGAACTACAATACAATATTCAAAAATGCATTTCATACTTAATATAATTTTGACTATTTCATGTGTCCCTGATATTGAATTAAATAACCACAAATTGTTGACAGTGGTAGTTACTTAGGTTTCATCCAAGAATTCCTAAAAGTGTTTATCTTTAATTATGGCTTGTAAATATGAGTTTTTTTTTTTGACTAAGACTCAAAATAGAAACAATTGCTATATGGTTATGTAGCATCAACTAATTATTTTTTTAGTAAACCTCATCCATATGCATATTATAATACAATGAACTAATACATCACATAATATAATTATCATAGTGTCACTCCATGGTGCATCCATCTAATTTACATGCCTCTCCATAAATTTAAATACAAGAAATTAACACACCTTTATGTATATGAAGTACAACATCACTAATTACTTAAAATTATGATAGGAAACCATTAGTTGGGTATTGAAAATCTTACTGTAGCCTCTCAATACTACTATAGTAAGATATATTGGACATATTTTGAGTCTAGTAATTTTTTTGTTTGGTGAATTATGTAATATAGATTGATGTGGTACTTCCATGTTCGTTGTATGATTATTATCATATTTTGTTTCATTTGGATTAACTTTTTAAGATGGCTTGATCTTAAATTTTGTATTAAACAAGGTCAATGTAGTGGCCCTATACTTTAGCTTGTTTAATGCAAGAAGTTTCATTTCCCAACCATGTTCAGAGTCATCCTTCATGCTTCTTATAAGTAGGAAATTATAGTGCCACAAAGTGTGGTGACAAGGGTTGAAATGATACCTCTAATGCAAGAGGGTTATGGAAGACGTATTGTGAATCAAGTGGGCCATATTTGGATGCCTTTTAGGTGCTCTTCTCAATGAGATATTTTTTCCTCCAATGCTTTAATCATTTATAATGAGTATTGTGAAAACCCCCCACCTTGGTTGAAAGTATTCATTGAAATTGACATCAAAGGGGATGAATATATGTTCCCACTCTATGTACGCTCAATGTTTGATGTGATTAATGGAATTGAAAGAGGATTTCCTATGTATCAGTATTTAACATATTAAATAGCTAACCATGTCAAATGTATATTGTGTTATAAGTATTTAAATTAACTGATAACACAAGTTTAAATTAAAGAAAGGCATCTCTCTATCACAGGTATTTGAATTGGTGAATTTTATCTCAAAGGTATTTTAGGGGGCCTAAAAATTGAGTTAAATCCCTATTAGACAATTTAATCATGTAAAGTAATAACAATAAATAAACTGGTTTAATAAGTATAATTATAATAAATGATTTTAAAAAATAAATTATTTTTATATTTAAAAACTATGTTTATTATTTATTTTTATTTATCATGTTTAAATATTTAAATATTTTTACTAAATAATTTATGTTTAAATGTTTTTCAGAGTGGTTAATTTTTGTCTCCTCATAAAATGAAACATTTTTCAATAGAATGTTACTTTACTAAATTGCTTATTCATATTCAAGTGGTGATAAATAGAAGTAAATCCATACTGATAAAAAGATATAAACACTATCACAATTTCATTGAAAATATTTTAACTATTTTCTACAAGTCTAAATCTATCTAAATATAGATAAGATTCTATCGTCCAACCATAGGAATAACAAGAATCCCTCTACCATTTACCAAAATAAACCATGATAATTTTTATATACAAGTCCAACTCTAAATCAATTTTAGTGACCTTGCATGTATGTTTAGAGTTGTTTATATATTCCAATTAAACTAAAATCAAATGTTTAGAAATACATTTCATACTTAATATAATTTTGAATACTTCATCTGCCCCTAATATTAAATTAAACAACCACAAACCATTGATAGTGTTAGTTATCTAGGTTTCATTCGAGAATTCCTAAAAGTGTAAATCTCTAAGTATGACTTGTAAATATGTGTTACTTCATTTGATTAAGACTCAAAATAGCAACATTTTTTAGATGGTTGTGTAGCATTGACTAATTAATTTTTTTAATAAACCTCATCGATATGAATATTATATTAAAATGAACTAGTAAATCACATAATATAATTATCATAGTGTCACTCCATGGTGCATTCATCCAATTTCAACGCTTCTCCATAAATGAGAATACAAAAAATTAACACACTTTATGTATATGAAGTACAACATCAGTAGTTATTTAAAATTATGATAGTAAACATAATATAATTATCATAGTGTCACTCCATGGTGCATCCATCCAATTTCAACGCTTCTCCATAAATGAGAATACAAAAAATTAACACACTTTATGTATATGAAGTACAACATCAGTAGTTATTTAAAATTATGATAGAAAGTCATTAGTTGGGCATTGAAAATTACTATAGATACTCAATACTACCAAAAGAAGATATGGTGGACATATTTTGAATTTAGTAATTTTTATGCATGATGCATTATGTAATAAGTTTGATGTGGCACTACCATGTTTATTGTTTTGTTTGTATCACATTTTGTTGCATTTATATTAACTTTTTAATATGGCTTCATCTTAATTTTTGTATTGGATGAGGCCAATTTAGTGGCCCCATAGTTTATCTTGTTTAATGAAAGAGTTTCATTTCTCAGTCATGTTTAGAGTCACCCTTCATGTTTTTCATAAGTAAGAAATACCATTGCCACAAAGTGTGGTGACAAGGGTTGAAATTATACCTCTAATGTAAGAGGGTTATACATGACATATTTTGAATCAAGTAGGCCATATTTGGATGCCTTTTAGGTGTTCTTCTCAATGAGACATTTTTTTATTCCAATGCTTTAATCATTTCTAATGATAATTGTGAAAAACCCCGACCTTGGTTTAAAGTATTCATTAAAGTTGACATCAAAGGGGATGAATATATGTTCCCACTTGATGTATGCTCAATTTTTCATTTGATTAATGGACTTGAAAGAGGATGTCCTTCATATTGTTCTTTATCATATTTGATATATAACCATATCAGATGTCTATTATGTTATCAGTGTTTAAATTAAATAATAACACAAGTGTAAATTCAAGAAAGGTGACTCTCTATCACATGTATTTGAATTGGTGAATTTTATCTCAAAGTTATTCTAGGGGGCCTAAAAATTGATTCAAATCCCTATTAAACAATTTAATCATGTAAATTAATAAATATAAATAAAATTATTTAATAAAAATAATTATTTTTATATTTAAAAACTATGTTTATTATTTATATTTATTTATCGTGTTTAAATCTTTAAATATTTTTACTAAATAATTTATGTTTAATTTTTTTCTAGAGTGGTTAATTTTTATCTCCTCATAAAATGAAACATTTTTGAATGGAATGTTATTTTACTAAATTGCTTATTCATATTCAAGTGGTGATACAATTATCCATAAACTACAGTGAATCAACTCAAAGTGAAGCTTTAATTACGAATACTAAATTTCTCAAAACTTAACAAATTCTTGAAAAACTCAAAAGAACTTGCATCTCAATGTTTTGGCATAAAACGTTCTCGGTTATTGAACCGATTTTTGTTTTTTATACATCAAATGTCATAAATTATCAAAATTTAATCTTTGCATGATTTCATAATTAAAAAAAAACTGAATTAAAACATGCAAGCAAATGACAAATTACCATCCAACATTGATAACGGAGTTCGGCTCAACAAATGATGCCTACATCTCTAGGTTATCCAAAGGAGTGGATTGTTTCCATTAAGGGCATTTCAAAAACTTGGAAACAATAAACAATTTTCCTACAAGTTGATCTTTCAATGCGAAAATTCACCTTCACTGTGACTGATAATCAAGCCTGGCACCTTCAAATTTTGTGAGTCTACACCTGTAAAGTTGCTTCGAAAGTCCTAAAAATCTCCTCTATGGGCTTCATAATACTCTTCCAATATGTAAATTGGATAAAAAGAGTATTAAGACTGAGTATTATGGCTGAAAATTGGATAAAAATCCATTACATAAGCTTTCTCAAAGCTTTTACAAAGTCTCAGCCTCTTAAAATAAAAAACATAATCTAGAACTTGATAAATTCAAGTAAAAATTAGTGCCTTATATAACACTTCAAGACCCATGGCTGAAGTGGTCAAGGCCTATCTCTTTTACACGAGAGGTCAAGGGTTCAAAACCTCCTTCCTCCATTCTAGGTGCTTAGGCTCTCCTTTCTAGGTGCTTTGACTCCTTCTTGGGTGCCAATTTTGAATATTTCCTTGGGTGGCGTGGAGGTTCCTCCTTTGGCACCTTTGAAAGGTTTGAAAATATCAAATGACATGTGAATAAAACACCTAAGCCAATTTTTTTGCAACTAATTTTTTTGCCACATGTCAAATGGCTATTGGCCCACTTGGATTTTCAACAGTGCCATGTGTCGACCTTTGATAGGTCCAATTGTTGATACATTTTTGAATCACGTGCCAAATGTCACAAGTGATTTTTTTTGACAAATATTCAAATGACCATATCTTGAGCATTCAGACTCCATTTTGTGAACCATGAAAAGAATCGAAAAGATCTCAAGGAGCTCTATAGTGTGCCACCATTGAAACTCTGACTTGAAACCTTTTTCATAACCCAATTTCTGATCATACATAGAAGTAAATCAATACTGATAAAAATATTTAAACACTATCACAATTTCATTGTAAATATTTTAACTATTTTTGATAATTTTAAAACTCTCTAAATCTAGATAAGATTATATCATCTAACCATAGGAATAACAATAATCCCTCTCCCATTTACCAAAATGAACCATGATAAATTTGATATATAATTCCATCTCTAAATCAATTTTAATGACATGGCATGTATGTTCAGAGTTGTTTATATATTCCACTTGAACTACAATCAAATGTTGAAAAACACATTTCATACTTAATATAATTTTGAATACTTCATGTCCCCTTGATATTGAATTAAACAACCACAAACAATTTATAGTCGTAGTTATCTAGGTTTCATTAAATAATTCTTGAAAGTTTAGATCTCTAACTATGACTTGTAAATATGTGTTGTTTCATTTGACTAAGACTCAAAATAGCAACAACTATCAGATGGTTGTCTAGCATTGACTAATTAATTATTTTAATAAACCTCATCCATATGCATATTATAATAAAATGAACTAATACATCAGATAATATAATTATCATAGTGTCACTCTATGGTGCATCCATCTAATTTCTATGCCTCTCTATAAATGTGAATATAAGAAATTAACACACTTTTATTTATATGAAGTACATCACTAGTTATTTAAAATTATGATAGGAAGTCATTATTTGGGTATTAAAAATCTTACTGTAGCTAATAAATACTACCACAAGAAGATATGGTGAACATATTGTGAATCTAGTAATATTTATGCATGGTGCATTTTGTAACACAATTCGATGTGGCACTACCATATGTATTGTTTTATAAGAATCATATTTTAGTTCATTTAGATTAACTTTGTAAGATGGCTTGATCTTAAATTTTGTATTTTATGAGGCCAATTTAGGGGCCCCATAGAGGTAGAGTATAGGGGAGCTGTTAACATAACTATTGAGGCTATTTGGCTTCAAGGAATTCTTTTTGAGCTTGGTATCCAAATCAGCCAGCTTACAATCATATTTTGTGATAATCAGAGCACCATAAAAATTTATAGGAATCCGTCCTTCATTAGAGGACCAAACACATTGAGATTCACATGTATTTCATTTGGAAGTTGATTCATGAGTAGGTTATTGACATAGTATTTTGCCAATATTTAGAGTAGGTTGCTCATATCTTCACCAAACCTTTCACTAAGAGCAAGTACATTCATCTATGAGCTCTTCTTGGGGTGCAGCCTATTTCAACAGCTTCATAATCTTTAGGAGGGGCTTCTAACCTCTTCTCTTCTTTTTTTCGTCACTTTCTTAGGGAGATTTTTTTCCACTGGGTTTTCTCCTTTTCTCTACTTTATGAGAGAATGCATTGTACATGGGTACCTCATCAGGCCTTATTATTGGGACCCATTTTTTTGCATTTTTTAATATCATCGCCTACCTAAGTTGTGTTATGGGGGATGTTGGTGTATGCCTTTTTTACCATATTTTTTGGCTACACGGTTGCATATTGCTTGCTTAGGGGCTTTAGTGTGATGTTGGTTATTTGAAAAGTTTAATATCACATTCACTATAATGGGTTATATCTTTCCTCCTACAACCTATTTATGTACTTGTTCCATTTCATATTCTAAGGCAAGATTGTGTGGATTATTCTTGGCTCATTTCTCTCTCATTCATTCTTGTAGTTTCATATATGTGTTTGCTCAGTATTTTCTTGTGCAATATGCATCTCATATAGCATATCAAATTGATGAATTCACTTAGTTTAGTATTCCTAGAGCTGATTTTGATAGTTGAGATAGAACAAATTATACATAATTTTAGATACTACACTCAAAGGTGAATTTGTGTTCTATTATTTCTTGTTGATTCTAATCAATTGTGACATCCATTATGTTACAATAAAAAAGTCAACGAGAAGTCATCATTATGTATACAACATTAGTTTAGACATTCCCCTCAAATCTTTAGGGATTGAATAATAGTTTTAGATGGAGCATCAACCATTCGAGATGGTATTCCCACAGTTCTAGGATAGTCATCCCCTACCTGTGAATAACCAAAGGTGGAATCCTATTGAGTGATCAATTTTTTATTGAATAAAGATGCAAAGAAGGGGAATACATAGGTAATTTTATGAAAATTTTGCATATTTTCCATGTCTTATTTAACATTCTTATGACATATGTAAAATGTTTAATATTTTAAACTTTGTAACTAGTTTTTGATTTCTTATGTCATGTTTACTACTAAAGGAGGAGGGGATGGAGCAAATTGAAGGTGAGTGTTCATGAAGCACCCAATGAATGTGTCTCATGAGATGTATGAGAACCTTTGGCTTCCCTTAATGTTTGATCACTCTACATGTTCAAAAATGCTTATTTATTCCCTTTTACAATAGTCAACATTAAAATACTTTTGACACACCATCTATTTTTCTATGTTGTTTTTTGGTGTTCTAGTTCGATGGGGTGGAGTGGAACCATGTGGATGTGATTGAAAGTCACTTGCATAATGTCTTATCCCTAAAAATGTGTATATTTTACTTTATATTTATTTCATCATGCTCATACATGTTTGTTGTTTCATATATGTTTGGAATGACATATATATGTTAGCCTTTGTGGCAAGAGGAGGAAGAGTTGGGTAACCTTGATTATAATATTATTGAAGATGTTGATAATGATGGTGATGGTTTTTATCTTTTAGATGCTTCATAATTTGAAATAGAGGAGGAAATCAATGCTCTAAGAACATTTTTATTATCTCTGAGTACATTATATTTTATTTATTGATTTATGCTTATAACCTCACATGGATTCATTTTTTAAAATTAGTATGCAGATGAGTACAATATCATCGATTTGGATATTATGAGGTGGAATGTGCACCTTTACTTGGTGAGGCCATGTGACACATTTGTTGTTAATAGTGGCCATCCATAGAGGTCATGCAATAGACTTAACACTAACCATTGTAAGATTCTTTGGTGTCAATTAGTTTGAAGAAGGCCCCCAAGACGTGATGGAAGTGGGAATTGTAAGTTGAAGGGAAGATAAATCACAAAAAGACAAATAGAAAGGAGGCCAATAGAGTGACTATTAAAAAATAAGAACATCATTAAGAGAGACTAGTTGGAAATATTTTTGATGGCCAGGGATAATGTCTCTGAGTTATATTATCTCAATAAGATAATATTGAAGACTATCAGGGATGAGATGATTGCATATGATTTGAGTGAAAAATTAGCACAGATAAGGGAAGTCTGCATTAGGTAAAAAGAATATCATTGACAAATGGAGAGAGAAATAGAATGGGTGGAGAAATAACAAGGTGCATGCAACAATGGACCTTAAGTTAGATGCATTATTTTGAAAGGTTTTCATGAATTTAATGTTAAGTTCAATTCATCTTAGGAAATTGGGTTTGTCAGCATAGTGTTTTACACTTTTTCACTTTATAAAAACAAACTTTACAATATATATATATATATATATATATATATATATATATATATATATATATATATATCTTTCGACATAAGTTACGGCTTTTAATAATTACTAATAATAAATACTTTGATGAACCTCGTGAGAGAAAATTATTAGTTTTTAAATATAAATAATTCTAAGAAAAAAAACTATGTAATTTGAATACTTTTTTATTTAAGTATTTAAAAAGGTGATTGGATATTATCCATGGTTTATTTGAATACATTATCTGTAACTAAATATATGGAAAAATACTAAGTTTCATCTTCTTATCTTGATTGCATCTGTTATAAATATAAAATTGATCTATTTTTCCATTCTTCATTTTCTAATTCATGGGATCTGTATAATAAAATAAAAATTAACCTTGAATTACAAGAATTTTTAATATGTTAAATTTATTTTTCACTAGATACTTTAATTTGGTTAAATATAATATAAATTTAGTCCAACAATAATCCTTCCACTTAATATTCCCAATAATAAGAAAATTTTATGTTTTTCTCCTAACTCATTCATTATGAATCATCTAATATATTTCTATTTAAATTCATTGCGTGGAACCCAAACCCAAAATCACATTATAAAAAATTAGTGTTTTTTTTGTCTTTATTTTTTTAAACTAATTTTCTTTTTTAGAATAAAAATGCTTAGACTATTTTTGATGTAGGGTACTCTCATATAATATTTTTTATAAATATTATGTATTATTTCTCTTTTTTTAATATATAAATTTACTTTTAAATATTTTTGTGAAAAAAAAAACATAAAATAATTTGACAATCTAGTCTTTCAAATTCCAAAGAAGTTATGTTTTAAAATTACATCTTTAAAAAAAGAAAAGAATAATTATAGTTTGTTTAAATGAATGTATAAATTTATAACATTGAATAGTCATCCACATTGTATGGAGTTTATAACAATTTTTTATTTGTAAAAGAAAGCTTTTATGTCCCTTAGGAACTGTATTAATGTCATGAAAATAATAACAAAAAATTTCAAACAAGAAACACAATTGACAAAAACAATTTGAAACCAAACTTTAAAATAACACACAATTCCTAGTCTAAAAATATCATCCAAAATACTTTGGAATACCTTCGTATATACAAAATAAATCCATTTTAAAATACATACTTCTAAAACCAAAGGTTCAGTACTTTTGCAAACAAATACATTATACAAAATTTGAACATATTCAACTAAGTCCACACAAAATCAAGCACTGACCTTGTTACTATGAGATATTATCACCATAATATATAAATCATTCCATTTTAAAAAAAAATCTTCATTTAATCATGGTCCACTCATTATATTCCAAGGAACGAAGCTTTTGATCAAGCCAACTATGAGGTCCACTGTCCATTACTAATGAAGCATTGGGTGTTCCAACAACTTCTTTATAAGGGGATACAAGATCCTAAGAAGATGATTTCAAGGAATAATTACCATTCAACGAAGAGGCTTAAATATTTCCCTAATCAGAACCAATTGTAGGTGTATTTTACAAAATTGAGGAAGCCTTTAGAATTAAAATATAATATTTAGGAACCTAGCCAATAATACCCTGAAGATAGCCATGGAAGAAATATGATCCATCATCATTGGAGAGCTATATCTTGTAGAAGAAGAGTAGTAATTTTAAATACAATCTTTGGATTTTTCTAATTATTTAACCATAAATTATATCATATCTTGATCTATATAATTAACCAATAAAAAATGTTGGTGAAAAGTATTTTTCCCTTTTAACAATGCAAAGTACATAACCTTATTTTCAAAATTAAAAGCTTTCTTCTTTTGGAGATAATCAGTGACGTGAATTATATAAAAATTATATCTATATCTAAGTGTGACCCATTAAAATGGTCAATGTTAAACATAATTTTTTTTGGCAATCCATTGAATAAATCCATTTCCACACAGATTTGAGAAAATGTCAATTAAGTTTAATATATAGTTTATCTAAAGGATAGAAACACATTTTCCTACTTTATTCCCAATCTCTTTAAGGTAATGCATCCCAAAAAAATTAAGGATATAGATTGGGAAATATTACCCATATTGAGGACATTGAAATAATTATTTGTTAAGGGGTCAAAATTAAGGAACCAAGGATTTAGAAAGGAATAGATATAACCTGAGGTCAAACAATTAAATTTGAAATCATTTTTATATCCATCTTTGATTCATAAATAATAATGATATATAATTTTTCAAAATATCATTGATTATCAATCGATGCATGAAGATCAGTTCGAGATGACTAAAACTTATGAAACCTACAAGTGATCCCTTGTTTAGAATACCATTCTTCCCTTCCTAACACATCTTCCAAAAAAAACTCATCTAGATTAAAAATAAGGTTATATCATATGCTAGGAGGGTGAAGAGGAAGGATAATGAATGTTAACAGTCTTGGATGGAGGTGGGGATACAATACAAGAATATTTTATATACAAAGTAATATCCATAGAACCATATCCAAAAAAAACCCGTGGTTGATTTTCATTTCAAACTAGAAGATGGAAATAGGGCCAAAATCATATCATTGCTCATAGATGTAAGCACAAAATTAGTACTCTTTAAAGGAGAAGAAATGATGCCATAAAATCTAGTGTTGCAGGTCCAATTCATCAAATCACACCACTATAAATTTAGTGTTTGAAATAGAAAGGGAAAGAGATGGCATATTATGAGCCTTGTTTTAAATACACATTTATTCCAGAGTCATAATAATATGTGTTGAAGGAAAAAGATAAAGAATTATAGGAACTATAGGAAGAGAAGAGTTAGAGTCAATATCAAAATGAAAAATCAATCCACAAGGTAAAGAGCCTTGGGTCTTCACCAAGAGAAGAGATATAGAACCTTGCACAATGTTCAAAATAGTGGAAATATCTCCTTGGTAAGATAGCTTGAGATAAATATGAATGTTAATAGATGATTAAGAAAATGGAAAAGGAGGAGGGGGAAAAGAAAATGTAGACACTATTTCTAAATTATATAACACCTCTATCTTGTAGACATGGAAAATACATATCGTAGATGTACCTTCAGCTTTTATACCTTTCTCACTACTAAAAATATTGCATACACTATCTCTTTATGTTTATTTCTTATCTCTTAGTCTGACCAATGTTATTATTATGAATTAGACCTTCAATGTTGCTTAGAATATTATAAAATTGTTTATCATTGTCAAATTAGATTACAAAGGTTGTTAGTCAAACATTATTCATGTAAACATAAAGAATGCATAAAGAACTTTAAAAATTAGGTGAACCTATTCCAATGAGATTTGTAGTGATGATCAAGAAAAATTAAAACAAAGCAAATACATATTACTTTCTCAAGTGACTCCATCATCCAAGAGCAGTTCTAAGTGTGTTTTTCCTCTTGATCTAGTGTTCTTGTCTTTACCAAAAATGGATGCCAAGCTCCTCCATCATCTCAAGATCACTATGCATAACATAGACATATCATAAGAAATATAATATATGCCTATCAATTGAAGCTTGAAAATAAAACTTAATGACCAACACAAAGATTGAGCACTGCTTACATAGTCTTTAAGGACCTCAAGATTAATGTACTTGAAACAATGTGGTAAATGGATCATAATGGTATACAATGCCTATAATGAAAATATTATATAGAGTTTCCCCCAAGAGACAAGGCATGGTAATGGAAAATGGTAAATGGAAAATGGGTTATGTTACTCCTGTTGATATGGAGATGCACATCCTAGTAAACATGTGAGATAATAAAAATGATCGGTTATAAAAATTGATATCCAACACCCTTCCAAAATTACTATTTTTCTAATAACTTGCTATAAATATGGATCTTAATAACATATTCATGATCTCGCTTAGTCATTTATTTTGCTTCCTCTAAGCATTAAAATAAGATATATTTGTAGTGTATGTAAAGGAAAGTACTGCCAAGGATGGTAGGTATTGTTAGGCACAGGATAAATGATATAAGTGGGTAATGAATAGGTGTATGATAATGGAATGTATAATGAATGGGAAACAAATGAAGATTGAGACTTTTAGTCACATGTAATATTATAGATTCTAGACTCAACATAATTTTGGTTATAGTAGGGCCAAAGACCTCTGAATATACTCTTGGTATGACCACCAAATTTTTATATTATTTCATCTTGATAGTAGTTACCATCTAATTATGTTGTAGATTGGAAGCTATGATGTCTTCAATAAGAGGTTAAGAACTTTTGTGCTCAGTTGTAAGTGCCTCAATGAGGTTTTCACCAATGAATTTGTCCTGATTATCCCATAGTGCCACTGATAAGCTTTCAAGAATAGATGTTAACATTTAAATTTGATTTTCTTTTAGTTCCTTAAACAAAATTCACTAAAATATGTTGATTTTACTCTTTGATTGTTCCCTAATGCCTCCAAAATGGTTTCATTAGGAGATTGTTCTTATTCTAAATGAATTTGGTCTTGTCCCCCTGATATTTTGTAAATGGTATGTTGCCATGGATGTTATTCAATAAAGTAAGATTTTGTCAGTCCCAATCGATGCTTGTGAAAGGTGGAATGTCAATATAATTTCTCTGTTAGACGGGGGTAATATAATGATGAAAGGCAGCATAATACTCATAGAATACACTAGGATGATTTGGGTCGATGCTAAATTAATGTTACTCCAAAACCATAGAAGGATCATAAATATATTAAAATTGATCCACAAGGTGATTGTAACTAATGTTGTAATAGCCATGTTTATACTCTATTTCTGAAGCTAAGTCCAAGTCAAGGGACTCTAATTTTTATATCAGTTTTGACAGTGATTCTACTTCTAATGTTAAATTTGATATTGGTTCAAAAAGGAAACTTGACTCTAATGGTGTTTCTTCACCTAATGTGGTTGTTTCTATAATGAGGTTGTGATAAATTTTTGGTATCGAATAAGTAATGGCCTATGATGGCATAATGGGCTCTATAAAAATTGATTCATCCAAGAATGGTTTAACATAAACTAGCTCATCTAAGTGAAGTCTATCAAAGAGAAATAGAAGGACAACTCAACATAATCTTATCTGCAAAAAGGAGACTCCTCAATGAGTGGAAAAAGATCAAGAGATAACTTTTTAGAGATTGGCTTGTCAAGGATATGAGGCTCTTTAAAAATAGGTAAAACATGAATAGGTGATTCATCATAGCTTGAATTATCATAAATGGGTGTTTCAACAATAACATCATGATCTTGGTTTACAATAATTTACAAAATATTAATCTTGAACAAATTTTTGTCCTCATAAGATGGCTCTCATAGTGGTAATGGTTGTTATTGAGGTTCATAGATCGGTACATAATTTCTAAAGTAGGGAACATTTGGCTCAATGTGAACAATGGTTTGTGGTTCAATAATGGGATCTCCAAATTTTAGACTATCCAATAAGGTATCAATAAAATTAGGTTTTTCAAATGCATATTCATCAACAATAGGATCAATAAATATAGATGATGAGCCTAGAATGGTAATGATAGGATGCCACATAGTTTGGTTATTCACACAAAATAAAAGAGGAGGTCCTAAAATGGTAACCTTCATGCATTGTGGAGCTAGATTGCTCACACAATCTAAAGGAAAATAGCCTAAAATGGTAACCTTCACACATTGCGAAGCTTGACCACTCACACAAGCCAAAGGGTAATACCCTAGAATGGTAACCTTTGAGTGCAATGGAAAAATCAAATGAGGATATCCCAAAATAGTAACCTTCGAGTGTGACATGGAGATTGAAGGGGAAGGATGGGGATGACACACAAAAATCAACATTGATTGGATTGGTTTTTAACAAATAGGTTCAAAGAGGGTGACATCCTCAAACAAAATGGAGTGTTCATGTTCACCATAAAAATGCTTTACCTCACAACTAAGGCCACAAGAGAGCCCATTATGAGTGTACCTTAATGTCATGTCTAGAAAGGTTTATTCTCTATATTTGTCAAGATTTTAGACTATTTTATGCAAATGTTTAATCAAAGTATGGATTTTGATCTTACTTCTAAACAAATGACTAAGGCACCAAAGAGACTATAAAATGAGGGTGGTGTGGAACCACACATAATTAGAAGAATGATATTCACAAATTTACTCAACTTTGGGTAAAGTTGAAATCATATGAATTAGAAGAGGGTACGATAACTCAAAAATTCAAGGTGAAAATTAGTAAACTGAAGCTTAAATTTGTGTGATACGTCAATACCATAAAAGCTACTCCAACTTCGATGATTTGACACTAGAAAGCTAGAAGAAAGATATTCAGGTTAGGAAGGAGATAATATGAACCAAGAAATGTATTATGTGGAGACATGCAAGAATTCCTAAGTATAAAACTAGAACCTAATGGGCAGCACAATGCCACCACATGGTAATAGGAAGGGTAGTATAAAATATGTCTTAGGACACAAAGATTGAGTGATACAGAAGATGACTTTAGTGCACCAAAGATGAGAATGATAATAAGTCTATAAATGACCTTCAATCCAAATTGAAAATTAAACCCAAGTTCCCTCATTTCAAGTGCAAATGGCAAACCCAATTTAACACATCAACCTTATAACTTAGAAAAGTGTAATTTCAAATTTGAACTATCAATTAAGGACTTAAGAAAATTTGGGAATTGGTTTAGACTCAAATGGGCAGCATAATTTTATCAATTAGATTATATGACATAATGTTTAAGATGATAAATTTGAACAAGAAAAATATTTATTTTCATTTGGATAGCTTAACGCCTCCTTATTCAAGAAATTGTAGACAATGTGTTTGTTTATTGATGTGCTTGGTTATTTATTTTCACTTGGGTAGCATAATTTTACCAAATAAGCTAAAATGACTAAAATAGACCAACTCAACTAAGTAATCATCTTAAAGCCCTAAAACTAATAATGTTACATGATATTGCTGAATTTCATCTTTATACATGCACTTGAGAGGAAACTAAGTGTTCATCCAAAATAAAAGTGTGTTATATAGTAGGGTATTTCACACATCCCTTATCTTAAGTAAAAATATGATGACATGAACCTTGGGGCACACCTCGCATCAATAATGTTTCCATGACAAGTGGGGTTTGTCTAAAACTCTATAAGTTATGACCATCTAGATTGATCTCATGTGTATTAAATTTCATGTTTGCACATAAGATAAGTAACATTTCAATTATATCCATGTCAAATGGCTTTTTATGAAAAGGTCTTATCTTTTTTATAACCAGTAAATCCATCACTTACTCAGTTGAGTGTGATGTCATAAATAATCATACATTCTAGGTTGACTTGCCACTAATGGAGATGGTTTAACCACTCAAACCACCATCCTAATGGGTTGATCCCAATTTATCTGCCCCCTCCATAGAGAGGAGTTGAGCACGATGTTGGGAGATGAATCTCTAAGTCAAAACTTCCCTAAAGAACTCATGGGAGGTAATGATATCCCTCTCATAAGGCAAAATGTATGAAATAAAATCTAAGTAAAAAGACTTTATAGGTTATTTTTAGATCACCAAAACCATGTAGATTTTGGGGAGAGCCTAGACAAATTCCTTTTTATGCCTTAAATAAAGACATAATATGCAATAAAAATGGTGATTTTTATCATCCAAGTTTCTTAAAGGGGACAGGGGAGAGAATACACACACAAATTCCTTTTTACTCAAACAATTTAACAAAATAAATGATAGATTACTTACACAAAATAGAACTTTAAAGTGAGTTTTGTTTTAAGCACTGAATTGAACTATTTGGATATGTTCTTTGGCCCCTTGGCCTTAAGTTAGAAAAATGTTTGAAAAATAATCATAAAGAAATTAATATAAACATGCAATTTTCCCTTTTAAACACCAAAGGAAATTTTCTAGTTCTTTTTAAGAGACAAAAAGAGCTTTAAAAGACTTAATGAAGCTCAAATTGATCACTTTCCATGATAGTCCTACATAAAAAGTTAGATAGTCTTGTTTAGCTATGAAGCATTTTTTGCTTTGAGACAAGTAACTTTAGAAAAAATGCTCTCGAGTCTACATTTTTTTTAAAACACAAAGACCGACATCGATCACTGTTGATTGGTATCGATTCTTGTAAGACCATTGTTGGTCAAAACCCAACCATCAATAGTTGAAAACAACTACCAACAATCACATGTGAACCCGAAGCTAAAAATTTCATCCTTGAAAATATTTGTTATGATAAAATCTCCAAAATTTAATCTTATGGATCGAAACTATCTTTAGAATTGAGACTTACAAAATTCAAATTGATAGAAACAAACTTGAATAAAATCTCAAAATGCAAATTTTTGGTAATATTTCCCCTACAACGCAACTAACATGGTTGGACCTAACCATCACCGATCACTGAAAACCATCACCGATTACTGAAAACCATCATCGATCATTATGTAACCTATGTATGCATAAAATACATTAGAAACATGGGGAAATGACCTAAAAGATTTTTAAGGACTTTTTAATGACTAAAATGAAAATATAAAATTTTCACAATGTCTTCTTTGCTTGAATGGACTCCACTATCCCACCTAGTGTGGCAAGATGTAGGATTGGATTAAAAATATTGTTATTCAAACATTAGTCATGTAAACACAAAGAATTCATTAAAAAAATAACAACCAGCCCAACCTATTCCAATAGGGTTTGAAAATGATAATGCAAAATATTTGAAAGAAAGCAAATACCTATCACCTTCCCCAAGTGACTCCACCATCTAAGAGCACTTTCATGCATGTTTTTGCCCTTGATCTAGTGTTTTTTTCTTTGTCAACAATGGATTCCAAGCTCCTCCATTATCTCAAGATGACTATGCATAACCTAGGTTCATGATAATAAATGTAATCTATGCCTATTAATTAAATCTTGAAAATAAAACACAATGATCAACACAAATAAACATTATGGAGATAATTCTCCATTATAATTTTATAATATTTTAACCTAAAAAAGATGTTTTATGCCCTAAAAAAATGTTTTATGCCCTTCTATTTATAAATTTTCCAAATGGTTTAAGATTAACCATGACCATCCATATCAAAATTGAGAAGTGTGGCCATGAATTAATCTAATATATAAAATTAAATACATAAAAATCTTTATAATTATTTGGGAGGAAGGGGCATTAATTAGGCATGGGTTCCCATAAACCTGATATTTTTTGCATTTATGGATTGAGGATGCCACCCCAAAGATCATGTCATTAAGTGATATAGATATTGAGAATCAATTTCCAATAATGAAATAATTAATAACCTCTATGGAAAATCCACTTATTCTCTTGATTTGAATTAATTAAATTAAACAAGATTAATCAATTTTAGTGCAATTCTTTAGAAATTGGTGATCAATTAATATAAATGGCTAGAAAGTCATATTATTAGGTCATAATTTAAATCAATAATAATTATAAGATGATGTTAGATGCGTACTGACCGTTATCCCACTTAGTATGTTAAAGACACAAAATAACAAAGTTACATGATTACTAATGAATTAAAATAAAAGAGTGATTAAGAGCACAAAAAAGATGAAATCATCATTTTGACTCAAAATAAATTGATCAAATTTAGGAATCACATAAAATGTGTTACCTAATTTAGAAATACATTGGCCTAAATCAACACTTTTATACAATGAGCTCGAACCATTTAGCACATTTTTAGTGATTTTGGTCTAATTTGTGCATTTGAGTGTAATTCAAGTAAGATTGATAATTTAAACACAAATAGTGTTAGGAATTGGATTCTATAATCATCTATATTTGGATGTTTTAGATCTATGCCTATTTTATAGCTACTCAAACACTTGCATCTTAGTAAGACACCTACAACAATGCAAGTGTCCTACCCTGACATAAGTGTTTAGTGCCATAAATTCATTCAATTTACAAATGTAACATATACATATGGTCAAGATAAGTGCTTTACGTAAATATTGTCTCCAAAGGGATTGGTATAAGTATAGGATCAATCCTCATTTATTTTTCACCTAAAAACTTCTTACCTACTCACAAAGAAACTGACAAAATACATTGAATCAAGCACTCAAGTGAGTAAAGCTTCACTATTTATATATCTATCATATGGATAACACATATACATGTTTGATTTACTAAAATATCATTCCATGAGCCACATTTGTCAAGTTACAATCTAGGTCACTATTTGTACTTATTTATCACATAATACATGATACACACACAAACCAAAACATAGGGGAGAACTACATAATTATGTAGGTAGTACTCATTGACATAGGGGTATTTGGAGTAGATCAACAACATGTGCACACTAACCCATTTTTCCATAATAAATATAAAGATGAAGACCTGAGGTTTTTCTATTTTAAATGGAGTGATATTCTGTGACCAAGACTTGAATTCACTAGAGTGAATGTGACATATAACCTAGAAGTATCCATGTGGTCACATCTAGATTCACTAGGTATACTGTACTAGACACTTACATCCATGTTAGACATAAGAGTCAATGTAACTATCCCGGGTTAACACAAGTATTTATAGATATATATGTATAATTACCAAAATTAGGGGACTGATCTATAATTTACATCCAATCTAATTTCTTCCCATTCTAGATCTAGATCTGTATTAGCGTCATAACTAAGTATCTTGTTTTCATTATCATTGCAATATATATCATAGTACTAATTTTCATTTTTAGCATATCTCAACATAATAAATTTAATATATGTCTATTTGAGTTTTGAAATTAATTGGTCTAATTTAGAGATAGTCTAACATCCTTGTGCCCTAGGATATGTTTACCCCTTTAATCATATATTCCTCAACCTAGATTTAAAATTTTGGTGAACCCAACCTTTCATCCACAAAACACTATATATTGATCTTGGGTTTCATAACTATTTTATACTGATTTCTAATTTTATTTTAATAAGTTTTAATAAGTTTAAAATCAAATTTCATTACCTATTAACATGTTCATTATGGATGCATGTGTAACTAGTATTATATGACAATTTGTGATTACAACAACAATTTACTATTGTAATAAACTAATCCAAGGTATCAACCAAATAAATAATTAGATCTATCACTATAATGAGAGAGGGTTTAAAAACATAGTAAAGGATGCTCAAAAAATTATTGAGTGCATGATAGGGTATCTATTATGATTTTTATAGAAAATTGTGTTACCTCTTCAAATTTATGATGTTTGACCTAATTATAATGTACCATTAAAAAAATATTAGTTTTAAAACTAGACCCAAAATGCTTTAATTCATGTTCTTAAAGTATCTTCAAATTTTGAGTGTAGGTTTCACATATAATCCATACAAGTTGAGGTTTCTTATGTTTTAGAAAACAACATGTCCACTTAAGACCCTATTTCGGCAACCCAATTCCACGTACTTACCCTATCCCTTATAGACTAATCCCTACAATCCCATAATTCTCCCACGCCCCCATATTCACTCTGTCCCTCCATAATCATTCTTTTAAATAGATTCATAATCCATGTCTAACCCATCTTCACCCGTTAAGATTATGGATGAGGCTAATCTTGTAGACCCTAAACTTTTTATGGATATTAATTTTTCCCCTAATCATGTTGTAAATTCTATCAAGTATTTCACCCCTTCTCCTCCTACTTCTTTGATAAAATATATTCCCTTCCCTCTCCCTAATCGGGATCTTTTGATCCCCCTCAATTTTTTTATAAACCCTTGGAGCTTTCGAGTTAAGATTTTGACTCTAATTTCATCCCTGATAATTTTATGGGGAAAATAAAAAATTAGGGAATAAATAGAGGATGGATAACATGCACAATGGGGAGAGGAAATTTGAATATAAATAACTAAAATATGTGAGTGAGTATAAGAAACTTTATTCAAAAAGAAATGAAGAAGTGAGATCTAGTAGTGATGAGCTTCAGTTTGTTTTCATGAACAACAAAAGGAAAGACTTATGTTAGTATCACATAGAAGAATTGATCAATTTGAATGAGGATATGGAGGTGATATTTTTATTTCCAAAATAGGGAGACACATTATTCAATTATTGGAAATAAATAGCGACCAAAGTCTAATCTATTAGAGAGTTAGAATTAGCAATAATGTGTTTTCTCTAATCCAGTAGGGCATAGTGAGGATATTTTGTAAATTGTGTTTCATGTATTTCAGTTTCCATAACTAGGTCATCATCCTATATAGGCTCATCAAAAGGTAATGAATTTAAGAGGTTCTCAGACACATAAGGCCTAGTATTGTGGTTCTTGGATTTAATAATAATTTTCTTTGGGTCCTAAAAACCTTCTTCATCAAGGGTTTCCTTAGGGTTTTCATGCACAAAGAGTTTTCTATCGTTTGATAAATTCCCATACTCATGGAAAAGTCTACACCTAAAATAAATGTTCTCTTAATCAAATTTTTATTCCAAGACCCCATCCCCATATTACAAAGTATTATTTTTAGGAAGGGGATTGTTAAAATTTATCAAAACCTAGATTCTTGCATAGAAAATGTGCTCAAAATGCAAATAAGTATCAATAGTGATTATAAAAGTGCCAAGGGTATTACCTATTACCACAAAGATACAAGGGTTCTAGAATTTAGTTTCTAATACAAAATTTCCAATGCAGACAGGTCGCATAGAAGGTAAAGCTTCTTCAGTCTTGAAAAGAGAGTGTCATGGCTTCATAAATAAACAAGCTCATCCCATAAACCTAGGACCACCTTTGAATACCTTGTGCCTATCCTATTCATGAGAAAATATCACAAGGAAATGTCCATTAAGATAAATAGAGATTTGATATTCTCTTGAAGTCTTCTAGGATTTTAAATCTTCTATTCTAAAGTTTTTCAAGGTAGGCCTAAAGTTCAAAAATTGACTAATAAGAGCATGGGTTTTCATATTGTCGATATTGTTTTGAATTTTAGCATGACGTATATTTACCACCGGAGAGTCATTTACCACCTTGATGCATCCTATTTTAGTCTTGTGAGGATCTTTCTTTGGCATGCATAAGGGCTAGAGAATAAAACCTTTTCCTCCATTAGCATTCTTGCTCTATGAACTTGATTATTATTACTATGTTTGTAAACTTCCATAATCCTAAATTGGTCATATTTCATCTATTATAATTTAATAAGACCATTTTAATGTTACGTAATTCACCACTAACACATCTTGAGTATGCAAAGGTCATGTCATGCAACATTTCACTTGGCTAGTCATCTTCCTCATTTTGATGTGCATGTTCATGTAAGAAAAATAAAAACATGTTTTAGATAGACGAATAGAGTGTTGTAGCTCAATGTTTACTACACCCATTAAATAACTCCATATAAATCAATTGAGGGTGTATTTTGCTTTACTTTAAGTATTATGTCATATGTTGAACATAGAAAATTTTAAAATAACTATAACTATTATCATGATATTTTTTGTGGTCATTTTATAACTTTATATGTATCTAAAGTAAAATCTTAGAAACTATTTTGAGATTAGATACTTGTAAATAAATTCAAATTTCTGATTATAATTATATAATAGTAAAGATTAAAAATATTTTTTAACACTCTACATATTTATTATATATAGTATTTGAACACAATTAATAAATCTATTTTACAAAAATATTTAATATCAATAAATCATTGTCTTGAAAGAACATGAATCTATACCTAAAAGTAAAAACAAATTACTGAATTCTTATAATAATTATTGTCAATTATCACCAATTATTACCAAATATTCGTGTTAGCTCTCGTTTCTCTTCCACATTTTAAAGATGCTATCGAATCTTTACCAAAGTTTCGTACAAAATGAAGAAAAATTATGAAATTGAAAAACGTGCCGCTGCATTTTCTACGCTGCAAGACTCTCGAAAATAAAAAATTTACTTACTTCCCACTCAAATAGAAGTTTTTAAATTATACAATTTAAAAAATAATAATAATAATAAATTTTATATGATCACATAATGCTCAACTTATTCTATGCTGATGCTTATAAATTATAGCCTTTGCCACAAGTATTTCACAAAGGCTTTTGCTTTGAGAAAAACAATCAAAAGTTTTCCACTCGTATATTTCTAAATAATAGGGCAAGTCCAAGATAGTATATTGCGTTGAGCTCAAATTTTTGTTGCTTCTCCCATGGCAAATTTCAAGGTTGAGGACAGTTATTCTCCTTTTTCTGCCATACCAGCCAATGCTTTCAATGAGTGGGACAATGCTTTTGTTTAATCGATTGAAACACCATACGGAGTATATACACATGCACCTTCATTTCCTAGTTTTAATTTTTATTTCCTAGTGTATGTTTTTGAGGTAAAGTTTTTTATTGATGCATGTGTATTTCTCAGGCATCTATATACCGTGAACGTGCTGAAATGTTGATTAAAGAAGTTAAAATCATGTTAAACGAAATGAAAAATGGAGACAGTGATGACGATTTAATCGAGTGTCTTGAGATGGTTGATGCAATTCAATGTTTAGGAATCGATCGATATTTTGAAAGTGAAATAAAAGTAACTCTGGATCATGTTTATAGGTCTATAACACTCTCTTCTTACATGTTTATATATCTGCTTTTAATATTGTAAATCTGATCATAGAAGACATGATTACTCGTGTACATCAAAGAGATGATTTAAGATAAAACATCCTCAAAAATAGAAACATCTAACAAAAGGATGAGTTTTTGGTTGCAGATGTTGGAATGGAATAGTGGGCATTGGATCAGGAAGTGAAAGTGCTACGAGTGACCTAAATGCTACAGCTTTAGGACTTCGAGCTCTTAGACTACATCAGTATGATGTGTCTGCAGGTATCAAAGAATTTCATCTACTTCTGAAATGCTTTTTTTTATTTTCTATGTTTACCTGCTTTTAAACATCTATTTATATATGGTGTTTGTGAGCAGATGTCTTGGATAATTTCAAGGGAGAAAGTGGGGAGTTCTTTTGTTGTAGAGAAACTAATAATGATAGTAATAATAACAACAACATGGGAGAGGAACACATGATGAGAAGCATGCTCAACCTTTTAAGAGCTTTCGATGTCTCATTCCCTGGAGAAACAGTTATGGAAGAAGCAAAATTATTTAGTACTGCATAGTTAAAGCAAGTATTAGCAAAACTTAGAGGGACCGATATGTCTCAGCATGATCAAAGGTTTTTAAAAGATGTATGAATCTTTAAAAAAGCATTATAGAAGATATTAGAGAAGTTGAAACAAGTCATATTAATTTTAAAATGTTATTTACCCTTGATTAGGTGGAGTATGCACTCGTATATGAATGGCCTTGCACGTTTTCTAAATGGGAAACAAGAAACTTCATAGAAATATATGGACAAGATAATACCTGGTATAAATTGTGCATTCATAGAAATACATATTTATTAAGTCTCAATACCAAAAATATCTGATGCTTATGTTAAGAGTCGGGTATTCTATATTTTATATAGGTTTTTGTCAAAGTTGAATAGTGAGAAGATTTTGGAACTAGCTAAGTTAGAGTTCAATATTCTGCAATCTGTCCACCAGATGGAGATGAAGGCAATTTCTAGGTAAGTACTAAATGTTAATAAATTAAAGATCTTTAAGGGAAAATGAGATAGAAATAACACATGTTAATAAGTTAAATAAATTTAAGGGAATATTGGATTAAGATAAATTTTAGTCGCATTAAGCCCTATGTTTTTATAAGAGGTATAGCTATCCATTTTTATGGATGGATATCATTAATATATGGTATTATTTTAAAAATTATTTGCCATTTATTTTTATTATTATCTTTGTTTTGAATATTATTATATGATAATTTGATGTTTTAATAATAGATACTTGGTGAATCAAGCAATTTTTTCTAATAAATTAATAATATTTATACATTTATGTTTAATTAAGTTTCAAGTATTTTTTTTATTTTAATTAAATTTCAATTTTTTTTTAAATTTTATATGAAATAGTTGTTTATAATGAGTTTTTATTTTTGCAAAATATATGAGTAAAATAACTATTAATGAATTATTTAGATAATATGAGTAATTATTTAAATTTATATTTTAATTAATATAAATTGATAAATATGATCTGATTTCTAACATTTTATGTATTATGTATAATTAGATTTTTTTAATATATTTTAAATTTATTAATTTGCAAATCAGATGGTGGATAGATTCAGGCATCCGCAAATTGATAGCAATGAGAGAGCGTTCAATAGAATATCTTTTATGGTCTATTTCTGAGGCAAATGAGGTTATATTTTCTAATAGCAAGCTTGCTTTAGCTAAAATTACAAGTGTCATTACGTGTCTTGATGACCTTTTTGATGACTATGCAACACTTGACCAACTCAAACTTATCATTGAGGCAGTTGTTCAAGGTTGGAATGTTTCTAGTTTTGAAACCATTCCTAACGATTTGAAGGCAATCATACTATTTATTTTTAAATTAGTAAATGAATTGGCAAGTGAAGCTACTAAAAGACAAGGATGTGACATGATGCCACACATTACAAAAACAGTACTTATGATTTTTCAACCATTTTTTATTTGTTGGTATATTAATTTTGCATTAGAATATTTTTAAATTATTAATATGTAATGTATGCATGCATATCCAAAAGTTTATGAAATGATAAATTCTAGAATTTGAGGATTGAAAGTAACTAATGATTGGGATGTGAGTTGATTTGAGGGTATTTTGTTTTAGTGGGCAGATTATGTCACAACAAACTTGTAAAAAGCACAATGGAGAAAAATTTGATTTGTTCCAAACTTCAAAGATTACATTAAAAATGTCACAATTAGTACAGGCATGGGACCAATATTTTTGCATTCTCTCCTTTCAGCACCAATAGTTTTAGTAGATGATACCATTGAGAAGATATATCTTAATCAGTCTAGATTCTATGATCTTGTGTTCCTTTGTATACAATTAGTAGATGATGCAAAATATTATGAGGTATTGCATATTATTTTCTATATTTCCATTATAAAACTAAATACATACATGATTAAAATATTAACAATTTTCATATGGTTTTAAAGGATGAAAAGCTACATGGACTAACAGCATCAGCCATTTTGTCTTACATTAAGGACCAACTTGAATGTAAAGAAGATGAGGCAAAAAATTACATCAACCGCCTTATTGATCTTTCATTTAAAGAATTAGGTTGGGAATTTCTATAACCAGATAATGATTTGGTTGAATGTGAGAAGTTTTAATTCAATATTATCAAAGGAGTACAATTTTTTTTACATATTTGGAGTTAGATTTACATATTTTGAAAAGGAGAACAAACAACAAATATTTAAAGTTTTTGTTGAGCCAGTGGAAATATAGATCAAGGCAAATCTTGTATCATACTGTAATAAAAATACCACTTCAATAATTATAGGTGTGATAGTCACTTGATCTATATTACACAATAATATAGAATGTATAACTCAAATCTATTCAGTTATTATTGTTTACAATGTCTTTACTTTACTCTTCATAATATTAATATTTTTATATCGCAACATTTTGTCTATTGACTTACAAGGCCTTACATTTGGATTTAGATTGGATTATATTTAAATATATTAACTAGAGTGAAATAAATATGGTTATATGTGTGTGTGTTTGTTTTATCAAACATTTATGTGCACATTTAAAACATTAATGGTTTTAATTAATTATTTACCACCTTGCTCTTAGTACATTCAAAGTTTAATTTTATATATATGATTCCTTTGATCAATATACATTGCATATTTTCTCATATTGTGATTGTAACATGATTTGGGATTATTTATTTCTTTTATATATTAATTCATAAATTTAAAAAATAAAAAATAATAATAAAAAAATTAATTATGTTTAAATATAAATAAAATAGAATTTTTAATATTTTTAAATACATATTTGAATATATATTATATAATATATCAACACGTTTATAACATTATGATAACATTATGGTTAAATTTTATTTTATCCCTTTTCTCACAATCCATTCAGAGTTTAAATTTATGTACTGGATTTCCTTTAATTGATTTGTTTACATGCTCCTACGATGACCATACCATTGTTTCAGATTATTTATTTATTTTGATTGAACTAATCAACTAACAATTTCAATTATAGTTGAACATTAAAAGAATAAATGAAATGTAATATGAATGGAGAATTTTTATTTTGGTTGATGTCCAATAGGCCACACTATTGAAATGGTTAAAATTTAGCCAATCAATCTTCAAAACATGGTACAACAGTACAGAGTACACTATACTTTAAGGTTAGGTGGCATAAGGAACAAAGAGACAATTCAATTTTAATTTTGGTGCTTAATGTTTTTTTGGAATGGATCTTGTCATTCCATTGTATAATTGAAATCAAATATGCGTATGTGTCTTAAGGTTATCAAAAGGCCTAGTGTTTTGTGGGCCTATGTTAAGGAATAAGTAGCATTAAATAGTTTTTAAAATTAATTAATATTATTTACAATGTAAAAATATCTAAATCATGTTATATATTATATTAAATATATTTTTATTTTGAAAATTGTTAGAATATGTAAAATTTAGTAAATTATAGTAGTTAGATTTTTAAAAAAGTGATTTTTATAGTAGTTAAATAATTGTAAAAAAAAAAAATTATAGTAATTAGATTGTTGTAAAAAAAGTCATCTTAATATGTTTTATTATAATTGTTAACAAACTAGACACTTTAAAATAACAACAAAATATAAGTTTGTAATAACAAAGATAATTCAAATAAATAGAATACTAAATATATATGAGATAAAATACCAAATTTATGTAGTAAAATATTAGCAGAGCTAAGAAAACATTCACATTTTAAGTTATCAAGGTTTTATTAATTCAAAATGAGTAAATTATACATGAACTTGTTATAAGTTATTTTGACTGTCTACAAAGATAAATACATTTAATTGTCAAAGCATTGTTGGAATCACTCCTCCTAAAAATGGATTATAAAAATACCATTAGGATTTTCCTTCTTAAAAATAGAATCCTGTGGAGTTTTTCTTTCTTGAAACAGTGGTATGACTCCTTGGTTTTTATCTTCGAGGATGTTTCCCCTAAACCCCTAATAAGGGGATCCATAACTATCACCTCCCCATCAATAAGTGAGTTAATCCCATCTCTGTGCTCCACTGCCCCCTCCATTCACACCGCCCACACCCCTCCCCCGCTTGCAATATTATGGGGGCGGGAGGAAGGCGGAGCGGGGGGGCGGGGTGGGTGGTGGTGGAAGGAGGAATTTCTCCTTGATAACACCTATCGAAAAATGGGATAGAAACTGCATTGTGAAGGGATCAAATATTTAATTTTATTGTCACATATCTAATAATAATCTAAAGTAGTTTAATACCATGTAACATGAAAGACCAATAACAAATATCAGCTTACAAGAAACCAAATATTTTATTCCATCAAACAACATTGTACTAAGAAAATTAATGAAAACGTAAACCATTTTCTATCTTATTAAGAGGATAAATATTACATTAATTTCATTCTAACCCTAACTATAGCTTGTCTACACGCTTTCATTTAGCTCTTATAGCTTCACTCGAACATCATTTTTATTCAAGAGGACAAAAGAATTTACTTGAAGGGTAATGAATGGGTGAGCTTAACCAGCACGTACAAATGAAATGTTGTGCTGGCATCAGCTTGCTCGACCCCACCACACTAAGGCTTTTCAATACTTTTAATGTCCACTGCCAACAATCACTTTCAACTGCCAACTCACCACCAGCTTCTCCAAACCATCGATCGATCATGACCTCCAACATCCAACCGCACGATTAATCTCCCCATCCGAGCATGCAGTCACCACGGCGTTACATTGACTTTCACTATGAATGAAAATGCACCATGGAAGCCTACACTTTTTTTAATCATTACGCATTTTTGATGATCATTTCAATTTCCATGGCAATGCTGACTAAGCGGTATAAGTTTACTATCCGGTGAACAAGTCTAAATACGGGCGATGCAAATGCATTCCAAACCAAACCATTCATTCTATAGACTATTGTATTGGAGGTAGGAGGAGGAACACCACTGTAGCTCTATGCCTTCAGGCACATTTTTTCCCATGTTTGTTATAACACCCTCTTCCTTGGTATGAAATAGCATAGAGTGTGGTGTATAGGATGTCTCTGCTATCAAATGTATTCAGATGGATAGAAGCATGCAACTTGTTCAACAGAATGCCTCAACGACTTTATATGGTTTTTGTTTCCCTTAACGACTATCTATGAATCTTTTTTGCCTCTTCCCTTTCATTACACATGGTGCATATACAGCTTGCATTATATCCCCATCTAGACAGGCTATCAGAGGTCACATACACCATGAAAATGAGATGTACTCTGTTGAAATTGAAAGATACTTCTGTCATGAAAATATATTCAAAACTAGATACAAATACATACACCATGAAAATGAGGTGTTCTCTATTCAAACTGAAATACACATCTATCATGAAAATATATATGTTCTTTTTCATGAGAGTGTATTTACGTTTTCCACTCCTATCAACTTCATAATCCACAAGTTTGTGTTGGGGTTTACCAGCCATGTTCAAATAAAATCAGTAACTACATAGAAATCAAGTATTTTCCTCTTTCTTCAATTACATAGAAATCGGATCTAGCTTTTAAAGCCTGCAGAGGATATAGAACATTAATATGGTTTCATTTTTCACTATACTCATCCCTCTATTCCCTCTATTTGAATGAGAATATTATTTCACTCTAGAACATTTTGTAAGAGTGTATTGATCCATGTTTACTATACACTCATTTTATTTTATAGTGTATACTTATTATTGTTGACTATTTCATTTAGAATATTTATTGAGCTTATTAAATATTGACATCAACCTTTTGAAAGAAGATCGAGTTTAAATTCATTTATTTTATTTTTTTCATATAATCTCTTTGGATTTGATATTCCTTGCTTCAAATATAACATTTCAAAGCTTTGAAATTTATAACAAAAATGTTTAAACTAATTATTATTATATGATAATTTGATGTCTTAGTAATAGATACTTAGTGAATCAAGCAACTTTTAGCAATAAATTAATAATATTTATACATTTATGTTCAATTAAGTTTTAAGCATTTTTTATTTTATATGAAATAGTAGTTTATAATGAGTGCATTCTTATTTTTATAAAATATATGAGTAAAATAAATATTAATAAATTAATTAGATAATATGAATAATTATTTAAATTTTTATTTTTATTAATATAAATTGACAAATGTGATTTGATTTATAACATTTTATGTATTATGTATAACTAATTTTTTTAAATATATATGAAATTCATTAATTTGCAAATAAGATGGTGGATAGATTCAGGCATCTTCAAATAGATAGCAATAAGAGAGCATTCAATAGAATATCTTGTAAGGGTTATTTCTAGGGTAGATGAGGTTGTGTTTTCTAACAACAAGATTGCTTTAGCTAAAATTACAAGTGTCATTACGTGTCTTGATGACCTTTTTTATGACTATGCAATACTTGACCAACTCAAACTTATCATAGAGGCAGTTATTCAAGGTTGGAATGTTTTTATTTTAGAAGCCATTTGTAATGATTTTAAGGCAATCACACTATTTATTTTTAAATTAGTACATGAATTGACAAGTGAAGCTGCTAAAAGACACGGACATGGCATGATGCCAGACATTACAAAAGTGGTACTCATTAGTTCTCAAAGATTTTTTATTTGTTGATATACTAATTTTGCATTAAAATATTTTTAAATTGTTAATATGTAATTATTGCATGCATATCCAAAAGTTTATGAAATGATAAATTTTAGATTTTGAGGAATGAAAGTAACTAATGATTAGGATTTGAGATGATTTGAGCGTATTTTGTTTTAGTGGGTAGATTACGTCACAAAAAAACTTGTAGAAAGTACAATGGAGAGCAAGTCAATTTGTTCCAACCTTCAAAGATTACATAAAAATGCCACAATTAAACCAATATTTTTGTATTCTCTCTTTTTAGTGCCAACAGTTTTAGCAAATGATACCATAGAGAATATATACCTTAATTAGTCCAGATTCTATGAGCTCATATTCCTTTGTATATGATTAGTAGATGATGCAGAAGATTATGAGGTACTGTATATTATTTTCTATATTGTCATTATAAAAATAAATACATACATGATTAATAGGGGTTATAAAGTATGAAAACTACATGGGCTAACAACATCGGTAATTTTGTCTTAAATTGAGGACCATCCTGAATGTAAAGAAGATGAGGTAAAAAATTACATCAACCATTTTATTGACCATTCAATTAAAGAATTAAGTTTGAAATTTCTAAATCCAAATAATGGTTTGGTTGAATGCAATTTTTTTTTTGCTTCTATATTACCAAAGGACTGCATTTTTTTAACATATTTAGAAATGGATTTACATATTATAAAAAGGAGATCAAACAACAAATATTTAAAGTTTTTGTTGATCCTATGGAAATACAAATCAAGGTGGAGCTTGTATCATATTGTAATAAAAATCCTAGTTCAAAAATTATAAGTGTGATATAGTCACTTGATCTATGTTCCACAATAATATAGAATGTAGAACTAAACTTTATTGAGTTATTATTGTCTACAATGTCTTTACTCTTCATAATCTTCATAGCATTAGCATTTTTACATCACATTATTTTTTCTATTGGCTTACAAGGCTTTACATTTATATTTAGATTAGGTTATACTTATGAATTTTATTTAATTATATTAAATAGAATGAGATAAATATAATGGGATAATTTTTTATTTTTTTTAAATATGTTTTATCAAATATTTATGTACACATTTAAAGCATTAATAGTTTAAATTCATTATTTACCACTTGCTCTCAGTACATTCAAAGTTTAATTTTATATACGTGATGCCTTTGATCAATCTATGCATTCGATATGTTCTCATATGGTAACTGTAACATGATTTGGCATTATTATTTCTTCTAAATTAATTCATAATTTTTTTTAAAAAATAAGTTATATACCTAAATACAAATAAAATAGGATATGTAAGATTTTATAACACATATTTGAATATATATTATATATTGTCTCAACACGTTAATAACATTAATGGTTAAATTTTATTTTATCTCCTCTCTCATAATACATTCAAATTTAAATTTATATCCTAGATTTCCTTTAATTGATTTGTATAAATGCTCCTATGATGACCATACCATTGTTTCAGATTATTTATTTATTTTGAGTGAACAAGTCAGATAACAATTTAAATTATAGTGAAACATTAAAAGAATAAAGGAAATGTAATATGAACGGAGAAATTTTTTATTTTGGTTGATGTCCAATAAGCCACATTATTGAAATGGTTAAAATTTAGCTAATCAATCTTCACAACATGGTACAATGGTACACGTACACTATACTTTAAAGGTTAGGTGGCATAAGGAATAAAGAGACAATCCAATTTTAATTTTGGTGCTTAATGTTTTATGGAATGGATCTCATCATTCCATCGTATAAATTAAATCAAATATGTGTGTGTCTTAAGGTTATCAAAAGGCCTAGTGTTTTGTGGGCCTATGTTAAGGAATAGGTAACATTGAATAATTTTTAAAATTAATTAATATTATTTATAATGGTAAAAATAACTAAATTATTTAATATATTATATTAAATATATTTTTATTTTGAAAACTATCTGAATATAGTAAATTATAATATATCAAATTTATTAAAATGAAAGCCATATTTCAAATTAGAATTAAAGGTAGTTATCCAACTACATTGCAAGTTTGAGTGGTTGAAAAACACATGAAATTCATTGTAATATGATTGTTCTTCTTCTCTCTACCCTAGAAAATGGTTTGATATATAAATTTTGAAGTGCCCAACATTTTATTGTAATATGATTCCTTTTTAATGGTTTCACATTTTTATAAATTTAAGTGGTTCTTCATGTTCAATCTATTATGAGTTTTTCATCATTTTCACTCTATTTTGTTTTGTACGTCGATTTCATAAGATAAAATCATGAAACCTTTTTATCTTAGAAATAATTCAATGATACTTTTCCCTATTACTTTGTTAAATTTGCATGTTAAATAATTGTAAAAAAGTGATTCTAATGTTTTATCATAATTATTAGGAAGTTAGATACTTTAAAATAATAATAAAATACAAATTTTTAATAACAGAGATAATTCAAATAGATAGAATACTAAATATACATGAGACAAAACACCAAATTTATGTAGTAAAATATTAGCAGAGCTAAAGAAAGATCCACATTGCAAGATATCAGGGTTTTATTAATTCAAGATGAACAAATTATACATGAACTTGTTATAAATTATTTTGGTTGTCTACAAAGATATATACACCTAATTGTCAAAGCATTGTAAGAATTCCTCCTAAAAATAGATTATAAAAATGTCATTAGGATTTTCCTTCCCAAAAATAAAATCTGGTAGAATTTGTCTTTTTAGAAGTAGGGGTAAGATTCCTTGATTTTTGTCTTTGAGAGTGTTTCTTCCGAACTCTTGATAGGGGAATCCATAACTATCACCTCCCCCCTACAATATTAAGAGGGGCAGGGTGGTGGGTCAGGGGCATTTCTCCCACACACTTCCTATCAAGAAGTGGGTTAACCCCTCCCCTTTGCAATATTATGAGGGAAAGGGTCGTGGTAGGGGGCATTTCTCCCCTACACCCTCTGTCAAGAAGTGGGCTAGAAACTGCACTATGAAGGGATCAAATATTTAATTTTATTGTCACATATCTAACAATAATCTAAAGTAGTTTAATACCATGTAACATAAAATACCAATAACAAATATCAGTGTACAAAAAACCAAGAATTTCATTCCATCAAACAACATTGTACTAAGAAAATTCATGAAAACATAGACCATTTTTGTCTTATTCAGATGACAACTATTATATTAATTTTATTTTAACCCTGACTATAGATTTTCCACACATTTTCAAACAAAATTCTTTTAATTAAAAAATATGGCCTTATAAAAAAAAACAATGACCTTGCAAACATGTATAGAAGATTATGAGAAGAATAATTGTATTGATCAAGGTTAGAGTATCACTAATAACCCATATAGTCATTCAAAGAAAAATATCCATATAGATCATATTACTTTGTTAAATTTACAAGCTAAATTATTGTAACTAACTTGATCATAATATGTCCAAGTATCTACACATATCTTCCACTACAAACCATTTACATATAGGCACCGTTCCAATCTCAACTAATCTTATAATACTTGTATGCCCAATATCTAGCCTATATGCATTGAGTTATTAAAAGGTCGTTGGCTTTGCTATTCCACTAAATAATAAAAATAAATGTTTTGCTGTGTGAAAATAAAAAAATAAATAGTGTTTACACAATAAAATTACTACCATACTAAAATAGCATTAAAAAATATTCGTTTACAAGACTCCAATGATTCCATGTGATTAGAAAACATAATAGTGTAAAAAATAATAAAAAACCAACCATGTGTTAATATGAGGACATATCATTTTAACGTATATTTTTGGAAATACTTTGTTTAGAATTTTTTTGCATACATTATTTTTTTGGGCTATTTACATTCAAATTTCTTTGATAATAATAGTAGATTAAAAAAATAACCATCTCATATTTCAAATGTTTTTTTGTTGGAATAAATACATTATTAATGTAATCCTTAATAAAGGCCTCTACCATATTATAATAAATGAATAAGTTGAACTTTTAGATGTTTTCAAATATAAAAAAATGACAAATTTGTAATAATGAATTTAGATGCATCTTTACTTAGTCAATATCCCTAATTGAAATTGCATCGTATAATCTTATGAATTTTAGACCACCTTAGATGAACTTATTGGAGGTACTTAATTTCTCTTGTTAATGAAAATATAACTATTTATATAACCATTCATTGTAGAAAGGTCAGAAGAATAAAAGCAAGACAAAATATGTTGTATAATAAACACATTAAGGACAAAGTTTAACACAAAAACGTACACATGCTTTCGTATTATTAAAGGTATGTAAGGTACTGAGGGGTTAAAAA
>JARHVA010002713.1:1645000-1772500 GCA_037957365.1 Torreya grandis | reverse complement strand
ACCCGTAGTCAACCCACCTTTCCTAAAATATAATAAAGCATTTACTTGCTTACCAAAAATCTCCACACCACATTCCCATTGCAATATAATTCCATGTGGATAATTAAGATTAAATATAATTAACTACAATTTCATGCATGGTAAATGAAGACTAAGTTTATATCATCTTAGCTTAAAGGTGGTACTTAAGATAGTTTAAGCTTAGATAATTAGTTATTTACCTATTAAATATATACACTTTTAATTGTTTCTAATTAAATATAACTATATCTTCAAAAATTAGTGTATCTATAAATAGATTATCTATGTACATATGTCTTACTATTTTGATACCCCGAATATCAATAACTAATGAGATAAATACTCAAAGACATATATAAAGACATTTTATTAGTTTATGCATATAATATAAAATAAATGTTTATTTTCTTAATTTATACTCAAAAATTAAGGCAAATAAAATAAAGGAATCTTATGTAAGTATGAACTAAATCTACATACTAATATAATCACAACAATATCATTGTCCCATACCAGTAGATGTTAAAATTTTCAAATTAAAACAACAATAATCAGATAGTAACCATATTAATCCATGGATTTAAAGATTATTAATTATATGGTAAAATCAGGATGTGACATCCTCCCCTCATAAAACTGAGCATCACCTTAATGAATCTTATTCAAACAAAAGTTTTGATTAATTAATAGAGTTTAACAGCATAAAAATATAATATCTAAAATCAATCATGCTAATAAATACAAAATTTTACCTGAATAACTCATACTAATTATCCTAATATTTAGAGTATTGGTCCCACAAGACCATACTTGGTGACATTTCATATTATGCAAACAAGTTTTGTTAATGTAACTTATGTTGTTTTTTTCTATCATGACCATCCTAGAGTCCATAACCATAAGACAAATCCAATAATAACTCAGTAAAAGTCTTACTAACTTTCTAAAAACATAAGAGATCATCAAAAAATTTAAAACAAAAGACTAGGGAGAGTTTCACAAAACCCTCCATCCCCTCTACACATCTCTCTAACCTAGAGAATGTATTTATCATTTTGGAGAAAAGTATTTATGAAATCTGGCAAGGATGATGTGCATATGTTAATACTATCACTACACCACATAGCTTTGGATAAGTATAACATGTCAATACTATCTACTCAATCAGAGCTCTGGACACATAGATGATGAATAGGAATGGAAAATATAATATATATAAAATCATGAAATGTTCATCTACATAGAATACATGTTCATAGTATACATGTGTTTGGCCATACGATTGAATTTGACAAGTCTCACATGTCAATCCAACTCAGTACCAATAATTCAAGTCAATGTGAGTCTGAATAAGATATTGTCATATCGCGTAAAACTCATGTTCCCAATTCATCATTCTTCCCTCAAGTCTCCATGACCTGATAATTTCTAAAAGGTGCAAAAAGTTATATGAAACATAAATATGTACTAATAGATCATAAAAATAAATGTTATATGCTAAAATATTTCATATATACTAGCATACACACAAGTGAAATCATACAATCATATTAAGATTGAATTAAGTTGTTACTAATCCATCAAAACTAGTATCATATCCTGTAACTTAACCTGTAGTGTTAAATTCATAATAAAAAAGAAATAATATAATATCATACAAAGGTTAAGGATCATACCATCCCTATAAATTTTTAATCAAGATAATGTCTCATTGCTTGCATGACTAACACACAATAGTTAAAAAATTTATCTCAATCCTTTGAGACTACCAAGATGTCCTTCACATCTTATACCTTACTCCCAAAAAAAAGTACATATATAACTCTTCAAAACAATAACATGCTTCAAAAGAGAATAATATCAATCTAATCAAAGATATACAATAAAATAATAATTATCATCACTAGAATTAATATAAATTCCAAGTTAGCCACTCCTTGTGGTCAAGTACACAAGTTTAGATAAAATAGTGACTCTAAAAAGTCAAACATAGAAAGTAGAGAACTAATATCTCATAAACCAAAACCTTTTGCATACCCTCACATGGTAGAAGGAAACATCGTAATCCATGTTGCCAATCATTATTCACTTACCAAACTTGTAAGTGGAGTGTGATCACCTACTTCCACAAATGAAAATAAAATATGAACCACAAGGATGCGTCAATCCATTCAATCCTACAACTTTTCTTAACGAGAATTAGAAAACACTATGCCATGAACTTGAGGGAATAAGATCAAGCAATAATTCAAAAACAAGTTTTCTCTTAAAGAAGCTTTAAATCAACATCCTAGAAATATGAATCTTCTTGATAGCTAAAAAGGATGTAAGAGGAGAGTGACAACATAACAATTCACCTCTAAGCTAACCAAAAGAGATGACACTTCTCCCAAGTTAATATAAGTATAAATATGCTAATTTATATAACAAACTCTTAACACAAAGGAATTCACAATCAAACCATCTACAATCAACTACAAGAAAATTTTGATCGCATTTGGTGGTGCCAATCTAGAATGGTCCTATAGGATTGCCACTCTTAGGATCTATGTAAATAACACACAATAATAATACATATAAACCTAAGTGGGTATCACTCCAAGATTTTTAAAACACTCACAAAGCACAAACACAATTAGTGAAGGTGATTCAAGAAAGACATAATTACACTCAAGGTGTTTAATCTAATATGGTAGAAAAATCTTGTTCATAATTTAAGAATTAATCTATACACTCTCCTACCCAACATCGTACACAGCCATCACCAATGAGACACTCGTTATACCAACCCTTTAACATCTCTAAGGGGGTAGAAATGCTCTAAGGGTACACACTCAATGTACCATACATACCTACACATTTCTCCTTTCTACTAAAAAAAAAAGTAATGAAAATGCTAATGGACCTATTAGGTCCTAAAGTTTGAGCCATAGCTCTTATACCACATGTAATAGCCCCTCAAGTTGTCTAGAGAAAAAGTAGCAATTTTTTTTGTAAAACTAAATACTAATCATTCATTCAACCAGAATTATATGATTTAATTTTATCCAATCATATAATCAACAAGTTCACGCGTTAACAATTCCATCATTCTAATACTAAAAGTAATATAATATATTATAGTTTCAAGGAAGGTAAATATATTAGAACTCAGCGATGGTTGGTCCATTCATATAGCATGTAAGAACCCCTCTGTTTAAGTACCAAAAAAATGTATTGTATTTGTTTTATATAATTGATCTAGAAAGGTATTCTTACTTTTCTTTCCTTAATTTAACAAGAGTGAATCATCACGTCCTACCAAGGTATTGTTTACATAGAACATGACAACGAACCTTAGAACAAGGTACGACACTGAATGTTCACGATCTTACTAGTGACATTAACACAATCCAAAATACACATGCTAAGTACTGGTAATAATTCAACTGGTCACATGGATTTCTATGCAATCAAATCAACCCTAACCTAGCTTAAGGTTTTATACCTGATGCCCCCACCTCAACATGGGCAACCTACATATCTGCTCCTCAGAATCAGGGTTTGATGTAGTTATCCTTTCACTTGTGATGGTCTCCTCCATGAGACATCATCACCAAAGAGGTTAGCACTCTAAGCCAAATAGGGAACAATCTATTTGTGATACAAACGAGCTTCTAAAGCTATGATCGATAATCCATAGCTATATGACATACTTAAGTCATCAATACCAAGGTATAAGATTATAAGATATTGTAATAACATATACATCATGTTTATTAATAGATAATGTCTCATTAAACATAAGATTCATACTTGTCACATCCTCCTAGCCATTATATCGGCTCACATGCTAGACAAAGGGTTAAGCTAAGTATACTTTTATTCCATCTACACATGAATGAATCAAACATTAACATTTAACTCAAATAGGAATTAATGCTTACAGTTCATACCATCCAGGCATGGTTCACATCAAACCATATATTCTAAACAACTATAATAAGATCTAAACAAATATATCTCATGTTATCCCATAATATCATAGAGTAGTGTTCTAAGGTACAACTACTAATTTTTCCCATATAGTCATACAAAATAGTCATAAAATACAAGGAAACATAACTATTATTCAATCAACTGGATATAATAAAGCAAGTCATAATTCCCAAACTTACACAGTAAGTCTTACTTTACATTCGCTATATTCCTAAAGTTATATGCATGAAAAATATGATGTTCTACTAACTGTTAAAAAATAAATAATTTAATTAATATCCAACACATATTTTATCAGTCAATATAGATGAGAGTTTAGAGATACAACTCCAATATGTACCATCTAGATATATGCAATTAATCTGACTTGTATCATATGATATCTCATACTATCATAGATCATGATCACTCTACCCAAACATTAACAACCAATCTTATTAACAAATAATTACAAAATTATACCACTCGGATATAAGGACCCCATAATAATCACACTCATTGTTAAAACTACACGTCATACGGCTTATGACACCACGTGGGGTCATACCGTAAGAAAATCCAAGGAAGACATAAAGTCCCATCGAACATTTGATCTTATATTAAAGAGAAATCACATTTTCCTTATTAAATTACTCATCATTTCAGCGTTTAAACTCAGCTTTAAAATATAGCGCTCAATTATCTATTTCCAAACTCAGCAGTTTATATTAGAGTCTAGCCTAATCTTAGAGTATAGGTTGGGTATTTTCAAAGATCGAGCGTATCAATTAGATGGTTCGACGTATCAATTAAAACACAAATTTAAAATACAAAAAGAACGTTTACCAACCTGAAAGAAGTGTTGCCCAGTTAAGAATGGAACGCAGCCTTAAAGGAATGGGACATTAGCAATTTCAATAACGGATACATATTTCAAGAGGTAAAACGCAGCTTAGCTTTTAAACTCAGTCAAATTGAATATGATTCGCCCCATAATATGCCCCACAGGTTTATTAAACCGAAACGCCGTCCTTATATTTTTGGACAAAATAAATGCATGCTAATTGAATCACATTTTCTCCCATGTTTTTTATAACACCTTCTTCCTTGGTATGAAATAGCATAGAGTGTGGTGTATAAGATGTCTCTGCTATCAAATGTTTTTAGATGGGTAGAAGCATGTGACTTGTTCAACGACTTTATATGATTTTTTTTTGCTTTAATGATTATTTATGATTTTTTTTTCTCTTTTTTTTTATTCGGAGGATTTTTAATCATCATATGGTTCGAACGAAAAAATGTGGAAAATACAAGTATCGCAATGGAAAAGTTGACACGTGGTAAAAATATAGAGTTGATACATTTATTTTTTATATCGAAATTATTTTATTGCTAATAGATGTTTTATTGTAGATGTGGGACCAAATTAACCTTTACCTACATTATCATATTGTCAGCTTTGCAATATAATTATATTAATGCTACCAAAATATTCCTTTCTTCATATCTATAATATTTCTATCGAAATAATTTTTTATTAATAATATTTTATTATTAATAGGTTTTCTAAATTTATTATAAAATATTAAATTCAAAATTAAATTAAATACAAAACCAATTAAATATTCTATATAATATAGTTTTTAATATCCCATTGGATATTTTATTTATAAACCTAAAGCCCAAAATTAAACTTTATCCTATTTTAATAGGAGCTTCACGTGTATGTTAGCCAAGATAAGTTGCAGTTTGTTTTATTGTGGTTTGTTATAACCACCAAAACTCCACTTGCATTGTTACATGACATGGACTTAATAAACCATTCTTGGTGCCAACCACATATGCAATGGAGTTTTTATGTTTAGGTATTAAACTCCCTTTTAAACATGCACTCTTCTTCATTTTTACGTGGATTAGTCATTAAATGGGGTATTGGAATTATTTGAGTAAAGAGTTTTATTAAATTAAGTATGACATTCAACCATGTAGGATTTGATTATGTTTTTAAATATATATATGTTTAATAGAGATCAATATATTTTGGGAGTAAAAGAAGGTTGTTAGTCGATATTGATTAAAATAATTTTATTTCATTTTATATTGAATATTTTTATATTTAGAGATAGAGAACAAAAGAAAGTACATATTGTATATTTTTTCATAGAGAAAAGAATGATGTAGAGTTTAAATTTTGGAATAACCTGATTGAAGTCATTTTGTTATTATAGAATTTTTTAAATCTAAATTAATTATAGAGATATTTGTAGAGAGCCAAGGGTGATTTATAAACCCTTGGAGAGTACTTTTTCTCAAATTGAGAGAGTTATTTGCCCATTTTGGAGGAAAAAACACTTGCAGAGCTTTGAATGAACAAAAAACATTTGTTGATCAGGGTTAGAGTCTTCAAATCTGGGTTTCAGTTCTATTGCAGGTAAAAAGGTTCATTTATCATTATTTTGAGTTGTATTATTACTTACAAATTGATTTTTAATAGATCGAGCAATCTTAGAGACGTAGCCAATTGGCAAACCCCATAAATAATTATGGTTTCTATTTTATTTTGATATTTTTAATTTTTCATCAATATATCAATTTTTAAATATTATTGATATTTAGAATTTAATAACTAAAAATTAATTAAGAGACTATTTGGAGAGATAAAAATGTGAATTGAATTTTTTTAACTAAACAATAAAGTTATATGAGTTTACAAAAATCACAGCTATAAATATTCAGATAATTTGCATTCAGGTCTAAAAGTCAATTATTTTAATTAAAATTTAGAAAAATAACTTATTTTTATAAATCTATTTTATAAACAGTTTTGATTAGGCAAGGATAATTAATGTTTACGGATTAATTTGGTATTAAAGTGATTGATCAATAGGATTTAACAGTGTGATTTACTTGTGATGAATAGTTTTCTATTTAACAATTATTGTAGTTGGTTTAGTTGTGTGTTGAAAATGGGAATAGGTGAACTATGGGCAAGTTGTCAAAATAAAAAAAGCTTGATGAGATTGAGTCTTATAATCAATAGATCCAAGAAGAGAACTCTCTCTTAAGATCAAAATTCTACTCCATGGAAGAGGAGATTGAAAAATTGAAATATGATTTGTAGACCAAGAATGAGCTCTTGGCAAAGTTGCAAAATGGTAAACGAATGAAGGAATTTCTTTCTACATCAAATACAGAAACAATGATAGATGAATACATTGCAAGTAATTCATCATGTAGTAATTCCTCTCATTCAGTTTTAGATATTGCTTTTGGTGTTTTTGAAAAATACACTAAGGGTATTGGGCATAAACTGTTAGATAAAATGGGATTTGAAGGAAGAGTCCTTGGTAAAAATGGATAAGGCATAACTAACCTCATATAGGTAGAGAATATGCCTTATTTTTCAGATTTAGGGTATACTAGTGAGCAAATAGAAATTGGAGAGAGTTCATAATCCATAGAAGGAAGACAGGCTTCCAACTACCAAGTGTATAAGCAACTAGCATTTTAGAATAAACCATCACAGGTGGATGAGATGTGTAAGAGAACTAGAAAAAGAGGTATTGAGATTCCACCTCCTCTTTCTTACACAACACAGCACTAAAATTTTGATAAATTCTAAAATTTATAATGCACTCTTTTAGTTTGAACAATATGACTATGAGATACAAAAAATGTGGTATGCTTTTCTTTGTAGTTTTTCTGAGTTAAGTAATCATTTTGTTGCTTATTGTTGGAAGAGAAAACCTCTAATGAAGAAGTTGTTATCTTTTGTGAAAAATAAGGTAGGTGCTAATGATCAATCTCATAATTCAAATGAGAGAAATGGTAAACATGTTTCCTTTTCCAAGAAGAAGGACAAGAGGAAATTTTGTACTCATTGTCACAAGATTAGACATAGAGTTGAGAAATGTTAGAAACTTCAACCATCACACTATCCTAAACCTGGTAAATATTTCAATGTATATTTCAATTATGAAAATAAAGACTTATTATCATTGGATTTTTGGTCTAAATATCCATGCAATTTTTGTGGATTAGATAATCACTGTGTTGCCTTATGTTGGAGAAGAAAACCAGCTAGTAAGATCTTTGTTTTCTAAAGAGAAACAAATGAGTAATAATTATTATACTCATTGTAATCTAAGTGATCACCGAAATAATAAATGTTGGGTATTACATCCAAAACTATGTTCTAAGTATTTCCAGAAGACATTCATGAAGAATGATACATCCATAAGTAAAAATGAAGTTGTTTTAAACCCACAAGTTTCATAAACAAAACAAGAGGAAGGATACTTCTCTACTGATTATCCATAAATGACTCCATTTTTTATTTAGATGGTAATAATCATTTATTTTCTAGTGGTAATTTTTCATAGTTGTGGTATTAATTAGCATGCATATGGTCAAAGTAGTTTTGGTATTTCAAGAAATATATTTTTACTTTGAATGATTTTGGAGCTACTAGTTGTGAAGAAATCCAAGTGACAGGTTTATCATACTTGAATTATTTTCCCATGTTTATGGTTTTGATAAGCTCTATTTTTTTCTCCTGAATAAGTTTTTGAGTTGCTAAGTAAATGAATTAACTCATATTTAAACTTAGAGATATTTCCAAATGATTAAAGTTTAAAATTTGATTTATTGGAGTAACCTATAGAGACAATCCAAGGGATAGGTTTATCATACTTGATTATTTTTTCACATTTGAGTTTTTGAAAAAAAAATCATTTATAAACCTTGATAACAATATATGCAGATTATATGGGGCATGATCAGTATGTCTATTTTGAAAAAAATTACATCTCAATATAAATGTTGTCATTTATATTGTGAAAATAGAGGCTTATAAGACCCTTTCTAGGCACCATTTGTAATTGTAATAATTTTATAAACTTTTTGTAGCCATGCATGATATTTTCATATTTATAAGTCTTTCATTCATTTTGGATATTTATATATAACTATCAAATGTGGTTACAATTAGTGTGTGTATTTATTACACTAACACATTGGTTTGTAATTGCACTTGGTGATCATTTTGCAGTGATTGGCAGATTCACTATTTTGGGAGATGTGACATTTGTACAAACAATTTTCTTCCATCCACAATTTGGTATTGGATAGATATTTCTTTCACTGGTATTTTTGAGATTCAGTTTGATTTTTGAATCATTACTTGATATTTTACAATGATATTTTGCAGAGTGAACTATTTGTAGATTCAAATAGTGATTTGACCTTTTGGGGACCAAAAGGGTCTTATTGGGGAGGTTTGATCTGAAGAATTTTTACTCATCATATGGTTAGAATAGAAAAATATGAAAAAGACAAGTGTCACAATGGAAAAGTTAACACGTGACAAAAATATAAAGAGTTTATACAATTACTTTTTATATTGAAATTATTTTAATGCTAATAGGTGTTCTGTTACAGATATAGGACCAAACCAACCTTTACACATATTACCCCATTATCAACTTTACAATATAATTCTGCTAATAGCACCAAAATATTCCTTTCCTCATATCCATGATATTTCTATTGAAATAATCTTTTATTAATAGTATCTTATTATTAATAGATTTTTTAATTTACCATGAAATATTAAATCCAAATTTAAATTAAATCCAAAACTAATTAAATATCATATTTAATATAATTTTTAATATACCATTAAATATTTTATTTATAAACCTGAATCCCAAAATTAAACTTTATACCCCACACATGCATAGTTTTTTTAAAACCTTAATATTCATGGTTTTTTAATAACTATCGGATATGTTTTTTTCAATGGGTAATCCAAACAAACTTTATTTCATCCACTTTACCTTTCCCACGTGGAAATAACCACCAAAAATTCACTTGCATTGTTACATGGCATGGACTTAATGAACCATTCTTGGTGCCAACCACATATGACGTCGAGATTTACATGGGAGATGCTTTGCTTTATCTTCATATGTTTAGGTGCCAAACTCCATCTTAAACATGTACACTTTCCCATTTCCATTAAATGGATCAGCCACTAAATGGAGCATTGAAATTAATTGGGTAAAGATTTTTATTAAATTAAGTATGGCGTTCATGCATACTTAACAAAGATCATTACATTTCAAGCGTAAAAGAAGGTTGTTAGTCAATGTTGTTTAAAACAATCTTATTTTATTTTATATTGTAGATTTTTATATTCGAAGATAAAGAACAAAGGAAATTATAGATTGCATTTTTCTACAGAAAATGAATTGTGTAGAGTTAGAATTTTGGAATAACTCGATCGAGGCCATTTTGCCTATTGTAGAATCTTTTTTTATATGAATTAATCAGAGAGAGATTTGTAGAGAGCCAAGGGTCATTTAAAAACATTTTGAGATTACTTTTCCTCAAATTGAGAGAGTTATTTGCCTATTTTGGAGAAAAAATCACTTGCAGAACTTCATATGAACAGGGGCATTTGTTGATTAGGGTCAGAGTCTTCAACATCTGATTTTTAGTTCTATTGCAGGTGATAAGGTTCATTTATCATTAATGTGAGTTGTATTATTACTTCCAAATTTATTTTTAATGGATCGGAGGAATCCTGAGGATGTATCCAATTGGTGAACCCAATAAACAATCTCTGGGCTTTATTTTATTTTGATATTTTAGTTTTCCATTAGTATATCAATTTTTAATTATTATTGATATTTGAAATTTAATTACTAGAAATTAATTAAGAGACTATTTGGAGAGAAAAAAATGTGAATTGAATATTTTTAACTAAATAATAAAGCTATATGAGTTTATAAAACATTCACAGCGAGAATTGTTCAGATAATTTACATTCAGGGCTAAAAGTCATTTCCTTTAATTTAAAATTGGAAAAATGATTTATTTTTAAAATCTATTTTATAAACAGTACTGATTAGCGGGGGCTAATTATTGTTTATGAATCATCCCTTTCTTTCAAAAGGGTGCATCTACAGCTTGCATTATATCCCCCTCTAGACAGGGTATCAGAGGTCACATACACCACGAAAATGAGGCGTACTCTGTTGAAATTGAAAGATATTTTTGTCATGAAAATATATTCAAAATTAGATTCAAATACTGCCAACACAAATATGTCATGAAAATAGACTCAAAACTAGATTCAAATACATAGACCATCAAAATGAGATGTTCTCTATTGAAACTAAAATACACATCTATCATGAAAATAGATATGTGCTTTCTCATGAGAGTGTTTTATACTTGTGTCTAATTTACATTTTCCAAGCCTATCAACTTCATAATCCACAATTTTATGTTGGGTTTTACTAGCCATAGTTCAAATAAAATAAATAAATACATAGAAATCAAGTATTGTCCTCTTTCTTCAATTACATAGAAATCAGATCTAGCTTTTAAAGCATGTAGAGAATATATCACATTAATATGGTCTCATTATTCACTATGCCCATCCCTCTATTTGAATGAGAATATTATTTCACTCTAGAACATTCTCTTATTGGATTGCATGCCATTTATGGCGAATATATCACATTAATATGGTCTCATTAGTCACTATGCCCATCCCTCTATTTGAATGAGAATATTATTTCACTCTAGAACATTCTCTTATTGGATTTCATGCCATTTATGGCCTTTTTACCCTCACCCCTCCTTCCTTGAATGAAATATAGCTTTGGTTTAATTTTGGAGAAGCATGTATTCTCAAAATTAATATTCAAAGGTGTGTTGAGTGTCTCAAAAATGTTTGTAGTAGATAATTTATACTATTTTACCAGCTGAGCAGTCTCATCCATGTGTCTAACTTTTTTTTTTGGGTCACCTTCATTAATTTCTCGTATTATGAGGTATATTTGTGGATTCTATCTCAACAACCTACATTATACTATATTCAAGCTCAATGTAAGAGTGTAGTTATACATGTGAAAATTTCCAATGTGGATATCTTATGTGTCAAGTATATGAATTGGTTATGGTCAAAGGATAGAGCTAGTAAACAAGAATACCCCTTTTGCTAGACAAATATATAAATTCTCTGAGGTAACATATAAATTTGGTGTCTAGTATAACATTGATTTTTCAAGAAATCTATATCAGTGATTTTGGGTAGAGTATAAGATTAATTTTAGATTGAATGTAGAACTATTTTGAGTAAAGTATATAACTAATTTTTGGCTAGTTACTTGAATTATTTAAGATGAGTTTAAAGGCCAATTTTGATATCTCTTTTTTCACAGTCAATCCCTTTAAAAGTAACAACTCGCTCCATATACTTGACACAATAGTTATATTCTCTTTAATCCACTATTTTAAATTCAATCCCAGTATATTTGAGGGTAGAAGTTATAAGGCTAAGTTGTGACACATGACATGATATTAAGTACTTGACTCTCTAAAAACTTATTTGTTATCATTTTTTTTGTGAATGTGTATACGTAGACTTTGTAAGAATGTATTGATCCATGTTTAATGTAAACTTATTTTACTTTATAGTGTATACATATTATTGTTTAGTATTTCATTTGGAATCTCCATTGAGCTTATTAAATATTAACATCAACCTCTTGAAATAAGCTCAAACTTAAATTAATTTTTTTGCATACAATCTCCTTGGATTTGATATTCCTTACTTCAAATATAGCATTTCAAAGCTTTGAAATTTATAACAAGCATTTTTTCATTCTTTTGAAGTTTTAAAAATCTAATGTATCAACTACATTTTTCATTGTTTCAATTACTTTATATAAATTTTATATTAGCTTCCCCTTGAATTGGTAGATAATTTGTTGCCATATTATATAGATTAATTCCAAATAAATTGGTACATAATGTTTCTATACTATGAAAAGACAATCTCTCATTTGAAATGTTACATTATCTATAATTATTTTGATGTCTTATCATATTTACATTTCCTTATTGGAGGCTTGCAATATATACTACAAAATATAGGATGTTAATTTCATGAACAATGGTTTCCCTATTATTCAATGAATTCTATATTACATTGCCAACTACTCATTTTTTCCTTTCCATTAGCACACCATCGTACTCTCCTAATGAGCAATATGATGAATTTGTTAAGCAATTCATAGGTAAGGGTGAGTTTTGTAAGACATATTCCACACTATTTTGTATGCAAATTAGTATATATTAGAAACTAATACTATGAATGATGATTAAACTAGATTTGTGATGAATGATTTGGAATTAGATGATTTCCTACAAAAAATTTACGTTGAGACTGAACAAATTGTACGTAATTTTAGATACTACACTCAAAGGTAAATTTGCATTCTATTCTTTCTTGTTCATTCTAATCAATTGTGACATCCATTGTGTTAGGAGAAAGAAGTCGATGAGAATTCCTCGTTACATGCACGACCTCATTTTAGACATTTCCCTCAACTCCTCAGAGATTGAATGATAGTTTTAGATGGATCATCAACCATTAGGGATGGTATTCCCATAGTTTTTGGATAGCCATCCTCTACCTATGAATAACCAAAGGTAGAATCATATTGAGCGATTGATTTTTTACTGAATAAAGGTGCAGAGAAGGGGAAAATATAGGTTAATTTATGAAAATTTTGTGTATTTTCCATGTCTTATTTAATGTTCTTACCACATATGTAAAATGTTTAATGTTTTTAAAATTTTCATCTAGTTTTTGATTTGTTACATCATGTTTACTACTATAGGAGGAGGGGATGGAGCGAACGAAAGGTGAGTGTTCATGAAGCACCCAATGACTATGTTTCATGAGATATATGAGAATATTTGGCTTCCCTTAATGTTTTGTCACTCCCCATGTTCAAAAATGCTTATTTATTCCCTATTACAATAGTCAAAATTACACTACTTTTGACACATCGTCTATTTTTTTATGTTGTTTTTTGGTGTTCTAGTTTGATGGGGTGGAGTGGAGCCATATGGATTTGGCTGATATTCACTTGCATAATGTCTTATCCCTAAAAATGTGCATATTTTACATTTTATTTCTTTCATCATGCTCATATATGTGTTTTGTTCCATATATGTTTGGAATGACATATATATGTCAACCTTAGTGGCAGGAGGAGGAAGAGTTGGGTAACCTTGATGATAACATTGTTGAAGATACTGATAATGATGGTGATGTTTATTGGCTTCTAGATGCTTTGTAATCTAAAAGAGAGGAGGAACTCAATGCTCTAAGCATATTTTATTATCTCTGAGTGCATTGTCTTTTGTTTATTGATTTATGCTTATAACCTCACATGGATTCATTTTTAAAAATAGTATGTAGGTGAGTACAATATCATGGATTTGGATATTATGAGTTAGAATATGTACCTTTTCTTGTTGAGGTCATGTGACACATTTAGTGTTAACAGTGGCCATCTATATAGGTCATGCAACATAATTAACACTAACCATTGTAAGATTCTTTGACGTCAATCAGTTTGAAGGATGCCCCCAAGTTATGATGGAAATGGGAAATGTAAGTCGAAGGGAAGATAAATTACAAAAAGATAAATAGAAAGGAGGCTAATAGAGTGACTATTAAAAAACTAGAACATCATTAATAGAGATAGGTTGGAAATATTATCGAATGTCTTTGACTTATATTATCTCAACAAGATAATCTTGAAGACTATCAGTGATGAGATGATTGCATATGATTTGAGTGAAAAATTAGCATAGAGAAGGGAAGCCTACATTAGGCAAAGATAATATCATTGATAAATGGATCGAGAAATAGAATGGGTGGACAAATAACAAGGTGCATGCAATAATGGACCTCAAGTTAGATGCATTATTTTGAATGGTTTTCATAAAGTTAAAGTTAAATTCAATTCAGCTTAGTCAATAATAACATTGATATTTCTAGAACATTCATCATTCATATTTCAGAGGGAAGACCATCAATCCCATTCTAGTGATGAAGATCATAGTACTTTGAGGGAAATAATTTTGAGGGATGGTAAAAGTGATTTTCCTTAGGACCATAAAAAATTAAATTGCACACGACAGGTTGCCTCGCCAATTTATGTTATACTTTTTATGATGATTGCATCTTATATGCACTCTTATTTCTTCCCCTACCTTTCATTGAAATCTACCATTAAATATGTTGGTAGTGTTTTATATTTTTATTTCATATAGGTTGTTAATTTTTGTTTGAGATGAGGTGGCACAATTCTAAGCATTATGAACCATTTCTTAGAGGTATAATAGTCACTTTTTATTTACCAATCTGACAAGTATACTTTTCATGTTCATGTCTTATTGTTACTTTTTGTCGATATTTATAACCTACACATTTTCAAATATAGGTGGCTTCATGGCAAGGTGACATATGCATATATGTGCATTCAATGGGGGACCACTTCCACTTGTTTATCTTCCTGAAGAGGATTCATGGCCAGGGCATGAACAATGATATTACCTATGGCTACTACCTTAGACATTATTCTTTATATACAAACATTTTAGTATATTATGTATGGCATGTATGATGTGTGGTCAAACATATTATTTAGACACGAGATTTCATTAAAAGTTTTTCATTTCTAACTTGTGTTGGATACAAAGTTTTATTAATTATGTATGACTTAAGTAATGGTTTGGTGGTTAATTTTAATTTACTGATGTATTTCATGAGAATTCATGGTTAAATTATGTAATGTTTTTATCATTTACCCATGAAATCATATTTATGTGTATGGTATGTGATGTTATCGACATGTGGTTTATCATGTTTACCTTATTCTCCTTTCAATGTTTCACATATTGGTGACAAAATACACATGTTTGCATGTCTCTATGTTTATTGAGAAATAACCATAGTGGGAATGAGTGCAATAAAATTATTTTATGAATGGATTGTCATTTTTACCTTTTTTGTTTCATATCATGTGTTTGTCTATTTAAGAAATTGACACAACATATGTCGATGTCTATGTGCTATAGTTTGAGGTAGGGAAGGAGGGGCAAAAAGGAATGTAATAGTCCAATGCATCATAATGACCATGAAACATGTAAATAATAATGGTATTCTTTATTGGGTTTTTTTTTGTAACTAATTGAGGCATTTATCATTAGCTAATGAAACATGAAGTATTTTTTTATTTCACTTTCCTACTTTTCACATTTGTCAATAGTGAGGTAATTTATTATTTTCATTTAAGTAAGAAAATTTTGTATAATGAAATTATTCATACTCTGACATTTTAGATATTTTTTGGAGGTCATACATGACAATCTGAGGGTCTAAAACTATAATTTGATATTATTTTTAGTATTTTTCTATTTTTAAAAATTGCATATTTTTGTAACCAGAGTTGAACTTCAGTTGATATTAATCTAATAGGTTAATTTTAGTGTTTAGTTTATTTTTTGGAGATTTTTAGAGTTACACGTGCTTGCATGCCAAAGTTACTAAAAAGAATAGTTTCCAAAAATAGTAGGTCAAGTTTTATTATTTTATAGAGTTTCAAATTTTGCATGTCAATTGCAATTCTGAGTTGAGACTTATTTATTCATCATTTGTAACTATTTAAATCATTCAAAATGAATCAATACATGTTATTGTTTCATAAGCTTTACCTATTAGTATTTTCTTGTCTTGATAGCATTCAGGTTCTTTACTATTACATCATAGGATCTATAGACTACCTCCTTCTCCTTATCCTCTAATTTTTTTTGTGCCTCATTAATAGCCTCAGTCTGTAGTGACCTTACTTTGTCATTATTTTTATCTATGCTAACTATAAAACTAATGGGATTTGTTTATCACCAAACTTATAACTATGTATATGAATCCCACGTGTCATATTTGCCTCTCCAGTTATGGACATTTTCAATATTTTTCAGAGGCCATACGTGACCATCTAATGGTTTGAAATTGTATTTTAATACTATTTTTGGTATTTTTCTATTTTTATAAATTGTATATTTTTGTAACTAGACTTGAAATTTAGTTGATATTTATTTGATAGGTTAATTTTAGTGTTTAATTTTTTTTTTGAGATTTTTAGAGCTACGTGTGCTTGCATTAGAAACTTACTAAAAATAGAAGTTGCTAAAAATAGAAGGTCAAGTTTTATTATTTTTTAGAGTTCCAAATTTTGCATGTCAACTCTAATTATGAGCTGAGGCTAATTTATGAATGGTTTATAATTATTTGAATTATTTAATATGAATAAATATAGGTTATTGTTTCAAAAGCTTTGCCTATTGGTATTTTATTATCTTGATAGTATTTGGGTTCATTACTACTGCAACATAGGATTTGTAGACTACCTTGCTTGCCTTCTCCTCTAATTTATTTTATGCCCCATTAATAGGCTTGATCTGCAGTGATCCTACCTTGACATTATTTTTATCTATGATGACTATAGCACTAATGAGATTTGTATATTCCCTAACTTATAACCATGTATCTACATCCCCCACCTCAAATCTACATGTCTAGTTATGGACATTTTCAATATTTCTCAGAGACCATATGTGACCATCTGAGGGTTTGAAATTGCAATTTTATATTATTTTTGTATTCTTCTATATTTAAAAATTGTATATTTTTATAAAGGGACTTGAAATTCAACTGATATTTATTTGATAGGTTAATTTTAGTGTTTAGTTTATTTTTGGAGATTTTTAGAGTTGTGTGTTCTTGCATGTAAAAATTACTAAAAATAACAAGTCAAGTTTTATTATTTTTTAGAGTTTCAAATTTTGCATATCAACTCTTATTCTAAGTTGAGTCTTATTTATGCATGGTTTATAATTATTTGAATCATTCAATATGAATCAATATAGGTTATTATAGAAAAATATTTGTTGATTAGTATTTTCTTGTCTTGATAATATTTGGTTTCATTACTACTATAACATAGGATCTATAGACTACCTTCATTTTGATGTGGTGGGAAAACACTATTCATGAAGCACTATTCCTAAGTTACTATTAATTGATGATGTGGTAGACACTATTCATACTAGTGAGGTGTCATAACATTATTCTTGATTGTTTAGGTGGCATGGGGTGCATTTTTATGGAGTCACATGGAGGCACATGATGGTGACCTGTCTTGTCTAAATTAGATATTCTTCTTTTTTACCTTGAATGTGTGACAATCTTTTTACCATCATCATTATTGTTTTATATGTGAAGGGTGGCACCAAATTTGGTGATAAAAACTTTGTCTATAGAAATGATCACTCCAAGTGGGTAACATGGTGTATCATTTGCTTGGAACTTACTCTTTCTTCTTTGTCATGTTTCATCCATGTGGGATGTGAGGCGTAAATGTTTTATTGTCTTCATTCTTCCTTAAAACTCTATAAGATAATGTATTCATGCTTAGTTAAGGAGACAAGTTTAGAGAATAAGCTTAGAGAGAAGCTAGAGGAGCCTCCTTGGCATGTCGGCCAAGTATTGAGAGTGTTTGATGGCATGCATTGGTGGTATGACCTTTGATTTGTAATGTGTTATTGAATTTAATGAGAATGGTGAGGATATTTTGTGATGAATTATTGAGTTGAGAATGTTTATTATGAGGTTTATATATGATTGAATCCATTATGTGTTTGGAGGCCACATCAACTAGTTTCAGAGCTCCATTATGATGAGGAGCTTAATTTTGTTCACATCAAGTAGTATCAGAGCAATTTTGAATCTTTCTAGGAGGAGAAGATGTTACAATGAATGTTTATTTTATTTTTTAGGTGTGAATATGCCACATAAGAATGTAAAATAAAATGCGGTGAATATGTTGATGAAGATCCAAGACCAATTGGATATGATGATGGAGCATATTCAAGAGGAAAAGAGCCAAATATTTGGCATAGTAATGAATAAAAGGATGAAGTGTCTTATGAAGCTACTAATAGAGAGAAGAAAGAGGAAAGAGATGATAATTACCTTAAGCAGAAAAGAGAAGATGAACAATATTGTTATGAAATTTAATATGAGAGAGGATTTGTCATGTGGGCAGCCCATGTGTGAAGACATCCTTGTGAATGATGATGATAGAGTGAAGACTGAAAAAGATTGCAGCCATGAGGAGTTGCAAGTGAGTGAATAATGCATTAATGAAGACTTGCATGAGAGTGTAGATTGCATCCTTGAAGTGGTGCATGTGGATGAATAGAGCAACAAAATAATGTTGCAAGTTTCCATGATATAAGCTTTGGAGGATAATGTTGTGCAAGTATGTGCACATGAGGAGAATGTTATGCAAGTATGTGCACATGAGGAGAATGTGGAGGAAGAAGAATAACTTATAGTTATTAGAGGAGGACTTGATGATCTAAGGATTATTTTGGAAAAATAAAATGGTGTGATGATGGAGGATATTTTTGTGAAAGAGAGTGCACATGTGGAGGAAAATATGGATATATTTTTAGCCATGAGAGAGGAGTTTAAAGTTCATGTGTTTTGTGATGTGGAAGATCCAACAAGTGGTTGGATAATGTGTGAATAAATTCAGGTGGGATTTTAGTGGAGTTAGATGGTATGTGGTGGGTTAGAGATCACATGGGATGATGAGATGTAAGATAGAGCATATTGGTAGAGGAGGATAATTTGTAGTGGGTATAGTCCCACATGTTGATCCATTGGGATATGGATTAGCAATTGGTTGAGGAGGACAATTTCAGGAAGGCCAATGTGTAGAAACTGGAAGTGGAGAAATAAAAATAATATTCTCTGAGTGTACTTGGTGTATTGGAATGGGATGCCATGGTCATTACTCTTCATGACCAAAAGAGTGATTTTAACACTTACCCCATCTATGTGATCAATAGATCACATTATCTACCTCAGGGGTTTGATGTAGAATCATCCAATGGTTCAATCAATCTTGCATCACCCAAAAATAGAGTATTGTGTATTTTTTCTTTTTTCAAAATAAATGGCAGGGATGAAATCAATACAAATTAGAGGAGCTGATTTGTTTTCAATCAGAAGAGAATGATGTGGTGGGAAAACACTATTCATGTAGCACTACTCCTAAATTGTTATTCACTGATGAGGTGGAAAACACTATTCATCTTGGTGAGGTGTCACAACATTATTCCTGATTGTTTAGGTGGTATGGGGCACATTTTTATAAAGTCACATAGAAGTACATGGTGATGACTTATCTTGTCTAAAGTAGATGCTCTTATTTTAGACCTTACACATGTGAAAAGCTTTTATTATTCATTAATAGTGGTTCACATGTGAAGGGTGGTTCCAAATTTGATGATGGATACTTTGTCTTTAGCAATAATCATTCTAAGTGGGGAATATGGCATATCAATTCCTTGGACATTACTATTTCTTCTTTGTCATGTTTCATCCATGTGGGATGTGGGGCATAGGTGTTTTATTGTCTTCATTACTCCTTGAAAATCTATAAAATAATGTATTCATGCTTAGTTAAGGGGGAAAGTTTGGAGAATAATATTAGAGAGAAGCTTGAGGAACCTCCTTGGCATGGTCAAGTATTGAGAGTGTTTAATGGCATGCATTGGTGGCATGACCTTTGATTTATAATGTGTTATTGAATTTAATGAGAATGGTGAGGCTATTTTGTAATGAATTCTTGAGTTGAGAATGTTTCTTGTGAGGTTTATGGATTGTTGAATCCATTATGTGGTTGGAAGCCACATCAACTAGTATCAAAGTTCTATTATGATAAGGATCTTAATTTTTTTGACATCACCTTGCCTTTTCCTCTGATTTATTTTGTGTTCCATTAATATCCTCGATATTCATTAGCACTACCTTGATGTTATTTTTCTTTATGTTGACTATCACACTCACAGGATTTGTATATTCCTTAATTTATAACCATGTATCTACATCCCCTGCCTCAGATCTGCCTATCTAATTATGGATGTCTTCAATATTTTTGGAGGCCATATGTGACCATTTGAGGGTCCAAAACTAGAGTTTAATATTATTTTTGATATTTTAATATTTTTAGAAATTGTATATTTTTGTAATCAGACTTAAAATTCAATTTATATTCATTCAATAAGTTAATTTTAGTTTTTTTTTATTTTTAGATATTTTTAGAGTTGCACGCACTTGCATGCAAAACTTACCTAAATACCAAATTGATAAAAATATTAAGTCAAGTTTTATTATTTTTTAGAGTTATAAATTTTTCATGTCAACTCTAATTCTGAGTTGAGGCTTATTTATACATGGTTTGTATTTATTTGAATTACTCAATACAAATCAATATATATTATTGTTTTAGAAGCTTTGATTATTGGTATTTTCTTATCTTGATAGTATTAGGGTTCATTACTATAGTAACATAGGATCTGTAGACTATCTCCATGGCCTTCTACTTTGATTTATTTTGTGCCCCATTAATATCCTTAGTCTATAATGACCCTACCTCGACATTATTTTTCTCTATGTTGACTATAACAATCATGCGATTTATATATTTCCCTAACTTATAACCATGTATCTACATCCCCCGCCTTAGATCTGCATATTTGGCTATGGACATTTTTGATATTTTTTGGAGGCCATAAGTGACCATCTGAGGGTCCAAAATTATAATTTAATATTATTTTCAGTATTTTTCTATTTTTTAAATTCTATATTTTTGTAACCAAACTTGCACTTTAGTTGATATTCATCTAATAGGTTAAATTTAGTGTTTCATTTATTTTTGGATACTTTTAAAGATGCACATGATTGCATGTGAAACTTACAAAAATAATAGATGTTAAAAATAGCAAGTTGAGTTTTATTATTTTTTAGAGTTCAAAAATTTTCATGTCAACTCTAATTTTGAGTTGAAGCTTATTTATGCATGGATTTTAATTATTTGAATTATTCAATATGAATAAATACATGTTATTATTTCATAGGATTTTTCTATTAGTATTTTCTTGTCTTGATCTAGTATTTGGGTTCATTACTCCTATAGCATAAGATCTCTAGACTGCTTCCCTTTCCTTCTACTCTAATTTATTTGGTGCTCCATTAATAGGCTTAGTCTATAGCAACCTTAACTTGCCATTATTTTTTTGTATGCTGACTATAACACTCATGGGATTTGTATATTACTTAACTTATAACCATGTATCCACATCCCCTACCTCAAATTTACCATTTATAATAGATTTAGCCATCGTTATAGTCTAGTTAAAAACCTTAGCATCTAATTTCACCCTAACATCATGTTTTTCCATTGTATAGAGATTATTATGTAAGAAAATTTTATTTCTAATGATTTATTCTACACTATTTGTGTATATACATAACATTTTTAACTTTTATCACATACTAATGCTTTACATCTTGTAGGAACCTATCACAACTCAATCCCTCTGAGCATCTTAAAGGGTGCACCAGGAAAGCGGTGGGTAGACCTTTGGTGCTTCACATGATTTTTATTCCTTATTACCACATTATTACTAATACAATTAGTTCTTAAAGACATTCCTTAAGTTTTTAATCCTCCCTTGCACACTCCTCCAGTCTTTTTCCTCTTTCCATCCCTCTTTTTCTTGCTTTATCACTTTTTGACTTGTCAATTGTACTAGGTTAACTAGGTCGACCCTTTACTATTTAGGGTATTTTTCACTCTTTGGGTTTGTTATCCTTTCAGTTGACCTAGTTAAAACCTATTAAATTAGCCTCAAAAACATATAGGGTCGACTGGGTTGACCATGTGTAGCTGACATATCTAGAAGGATTTAGGGTTAGTTTTCTTATAACTACAAGATCATTTTAGTCATTATTAGAATATGAAATCAAGATTTATTATTCACTCATTCTTATTCACAATCTACTCTTCCACCATTCTACTTGAGGAGTCTTAGCTTAGGTTTCTTATTTGGAGAATTTAGTCTTGTGGATAAGTCTTGGATGTTTTGGCATTTCTTAGTTATCCTTACAAACCACAACAACCTCTTGTGAAGCCCCATTGTCCAAGGGAGAGATTGAGTCTCAACAGGTTCACATTTAGGTAAGTATATTCTAACTTTGTTCTCCTCTATTTTATTAGATAGAAGTAACATAAGTATTGGCTCAAATAACATTACTCTTCATATTCCATATATTAGGGTGTTACTCATACTTACCTTAATTGAGGTTCCTTATACATGTTTTGATTTATTTTATAACCCCTCATATTATGTCACAAGCTTTGGTGTGCACTAGATTAGATTTTACTTTCTTGTTTATTACAATAGGTGAATGTTTAAACCTTAGGACTATCTTAGGGTTGTTGCATGATTGTTTTATACTATAGGATTTGGAACCCTACTTAACATGGTGTATTATGACAAGTGATTCCCTAATTGGGTCTATTGTATACCCATATTGGCCATGCTCTCACTTAACAAGTGTATGCCCCAATCGAAAGTGTAGGTATGCTCTATCTTCTCTAAGCTAAGATTGATTTATAGACATTATGCATATTTAATTACATAAATTATGGTGAACTTGACGTGAAATTAAACCTTGGAAGATTTTTTTCACATATTTCATTCTTTGGATCATCATTTTTATCATATATTTTGACATACTAGATTGATTATGTCAACCCAAATATTTTTACCTGTGTACAAGTTTTCAAGAATAACAATTAGATTGACACAGATGACCTAATACAGGTTTTAAACTTCTATTTCAAACTACTAGGTTGACCAAATTGATCTTGTACATTTTTAGGCCTACATTTTAGCCTACTAGGTCGATTAGGTTGACCCTGTACATTTTAGACACTTTGCAAAAGGTCTTTGCATAGTTTGATTGACCCAGTCTACCCAGTTAGCAAGTTTTGTCAGTTTACTCCAAGGTTATTGATCAACAATCTTCATTCTCTACATCTTTGATCCATCAAGGTTCCTTTCTATCTCTCTATATCTTTCCTTTTTTGTATTTCCTTTCAAAATTTGTAGTCTTTAAAATTGTTCAGGGATTGTCAACTAGATCGACCTTGTTGATCTAGTTTTATGTTTTGTGTTCTATCTGAAATAACTAGGTCAACCCTGATTGACCCTATTTATTTTTAGACCTTTCTTCCATAGTATAAGTTTGACCCTGTCAACTTGGTTCTGTATGTTGTACATATAGTGTTAACACTAGACCTTATTTCAAGTTGGAATTAATCTCTATATGCTAGTAATTAGTTCACACTTTCTTTCATGTTGTTTGTATGCTTAGAATAGATCACATAGTCTAATTAGTGGGTTTTCAATTAATCACTTAGTTTCACTATTTCTATTTTATGCACACACAACCAAATCACAAAATATAAATAAGCATTTTAACATTTGTCTACCCATGCCAACCTACTTGGATTTCATCACCAAGGGGGAAGCTAACTTGATGCTCTGGTCAAGTATAAAGTATGGTTAATGGTATAATTTAGCTAATCACCCATTACCCTTATTAATCCAGTGTGTGAAATGAGGGGGTAAGCCTCAATACCAACCATGTATCATTACCACTATAGTCTCTTTTAGTTCAAACTACATAAAACCATCCTTATATTTTGATCTAGTACCTTTATTATAGCCAACTCCCCATCACACTTAAAATCATTATTAATAATATAATTAACAATCAAGTTGACCAATTAGTTGGCTCTATACTTTCCAAGTTAATGTCTTACTCTTTACTCAATTGTGTGTGCAAAAAATTACATTATCTAATGTTAGTGCAAGATTTTACTTTTTGTGTATCAATTGGATTGGCTAGTGTTGATCCAATTAACTTTTTGTTTCCTTTTAGTTCTTACTTCCTAGATTAGCTACAAAATTGTCTTTTTTCAATTCCAACTTGTCTTCAAACTTTCTCATTTTCCCTATCTGTTATACTTGGTTGACCAAGTCAACCCTATATCTTTTCTAGATTTTGTGCATTGTACTAGATCGACCCAGTCAACCCTGTATAATCTGTAAACCCTATTCCCTATGCTAGGTCAACCTAGTTGACCCTATACTATTTCTTATTTTTCTTGTTTGTCAACCTAGTTCCTCATCTCTCTTTAGTCAGAATGAAGTCTCCTATTATAATCTTCTTAGATAGTATAAATCCATTTAGATACTTATGGGATGTTCATTTCTTCATCTCTTTTCTTCCCAAGAGATCCATCACTCTTAGGACACCTCTCCTCCTCCTTCATATATGAACTAAAATATGGTGTAAATAACACCTCAAAATGAATTTTATGGGTTTAATCCTTTTTACACTTACCAAAATACTTCTCAAAATCTTCAAACTAATTTGGGTTTGATTGATACAAGTTTAGTTAATAATCTCACTAATAATCCTTCTTCTAGTAATCCTTCCCCCAACACCAATTCAAGGAGTGATCCTTCCAACACCAACCCACTCCTAATACAACCCAAATTTTAGATCAAGTCATTCAACAAATGAACATTATGAAAAATTCTAATACTAATCAAATGATGCAGCTTCAACAACATCTCATTAATGTGGTTAATCAACCTCTAACTATTCATCCTCAAGCTAATCCTGCTTAAATTCCTCTACCTCTTAGGATTACCTCAGGCAATGTTATTCCTTAACCCATAATGAATAACAAGATGCTTCAAACCATTCAAAATGAGATTTTATCTCCCTTTATTTTATCCATTGATATTGGTAACATATCTCCAACTATCAAATATGATGGGACTAAAGACCCTACTTCTTTTCTTAAATCCTTTGGCAACCTTTACAAAAAGTGGATCCAAACTAATACATTTGCCACCATTAAACGTTTAGTCAAAACTTTTACTAGTGATGTATTATAATGGTATAATCAAATTCCCCAACATTTTATTTGGCAACTTGAAGATTTGGTTAATGACCTCCTTGAAAATTGTCTTAGTCACTTCATAAATTCTAAGCAATATCCTAATGAATCAGCTCATGACTTTAACAAAAGATGAAAATATTTAGCTCATAAAGCTAATCATAACATGACTGATGATAAATTATTCAACTCTTTATCACCTCCTTGACTCCCACTCTTCAATATAAGGTTCGAATCTTTGTTCCTCAAACTCTTAATGAAGCTCTTGACCAAGCCAAAAGGTGAGACTTTCTTATGAAATAATTTGAACCTAATCATAAACTTATTAAAGGATCTTTCCAAACATCTAATGCTATCACTAGTAACAATCTACAAACTAAACCTGGAGTTGTCAAATCTAATGTTCCTTTGCCATCTCACACACCTCTTTCAATTCAACAAATGAAATAATTTTTACCACCCTCTAAGTATTTCATCTATCCCAATGCTCCTCCTAAGTGATATGATCCCAATTTATTTTGTTGGTTCCATGACAATATTGGGCATTCTCATGAATCTTTTAGAGGACTCACTAAGTTTGTTGTTTATTATATTCTTGGTGATTCATTTGACCATGAAACTATGATCAAACTTTTTCATCAAGAATACATTATTGCATCTCAAAAATGATAAACTTCTAGAGATTTTACTTCTAATAAAAAAAATCTTCTTCCAATAATCAACAAATGTCAAGGATGTTTGTGCCATCGATGATGATTATGACCAATATTATAACAACTCTCAATATGTTAATGTAGCTAAAGTAAACTATCATCATAAATCATCTCATAAAGATCACATTACTAAGCCTAAAAATTCATCTTTATAAAAATAACTTCTTAAAAATACTTCCACCACTAATGTTGATTCAAAATCACCTAAGGAACAAATTCCTCCTTTCAATCCTCCAACAACATCTATTCCTCCAAAGTCTAATTTACCTTTTAAACCTCATGGTGGTTCTTCTAAATCTCATTAGAATTTTCTTGAAGAACTCAATGCTATGACTTGTAAGATTCCTCTTATGGAGTTGGTTTTCACTTCTCCCTATCATCGTAATTTCCTTATGCAATAACTCCAAGAGATTAAAAATCCATCTTCTCTAGATGAAGATCCACCTTCTATCAATTCTCAACCAACTAATGTAAACACTATAAAAACTTTTTGTCCCTCTTCCAAGCCCTTTATTTAGTTATTTAAAGAGGACATGATCAATGATGAAATTCTTTTTCATGTCAATGATCTGCCACTCTTTATCATAGTAGCCATTAATATCACCCTTATCCAAAAAGTCCTAGTTGACAAAGGTTTTGGTATTAATGTAACATCTTTATGGCTCATTAAATTACTTGGTTATAATAAGGATCATCATAAACAAACCTATCATACCTATTTTGTCTTTGACAAGAATAATCAAAAGCCACTTGGTTGTATTTGGATTCCATTAACCATTGGACCTAAGACTATTCGAAACAAGTTTATGGTCCTTGATCTCTTTTTATCTTACCACATACTCCTTGGTCATCCATGGACTCATCAAATGAGAGCCATTGCTTCTTCTGGTAGTCAATCCATTAAATTCCTACATAATGGAAAAAGATACAAACATGAAGCTGATCCTAATCCATGGAGTATCCAACTTCCTAATCTTAAATCACAATATCATGTTCCCATGATACCTAAGATCAATAGTGTTCCTTTACCTACGTTCATTAACATGAATCTTAATTTAAAAGTTACTCTCATAGATTTAGATGATGATGAGCCCAATGAATTACAACACACTTGTAATACCACTAAGCTACCTCTATACATTTTAGAGTGTCTTGCTCCTTCTCTATTACCTAGGGATCATATTGTTCCTCTCATGGATGATATTATGAACTTTCCCTCTCTATGCAATGCTCAGGATCTATATTTACTTGAATATTCATTCACTTGCAATGACTGTGAAGTGGCCAAATTGTTTCAAGATCCTCTCACCATGTCTCCTCATACATTCAATAACATTGGGATTTCACCTTATGAAATACCTTCTGAATCCCAATCATGTACAATTTATCCAACATATGATGACAACTATATCATAACTCAAGTTCAATCTAGAGACTTGGATGCCCAGCATTACTAGAAAACCTTAGCCCAAATTCATGCTTTCAACCAGGATGTGCATACTATTTTTGTGAATCATAACTTAGAGCCTGAGGCTTATGTTCCTCCTACCAATTCTCCTCTTATTGATACTCCTTGGGTGGTCGATTAAATTACACATTTTGAACCTCTAGAAGCTTCTACATATTCTCTACCTCCCTTGGATCTTATCATTGAATCTAATCCTTCTCCCATCATTAAACCCATCGACATTCCAATATCTTCCAATCTATCTACTTCTTCTATTCTTAAAATTACACTTGATGCCAAGTCAATCGATGTCCATCAGATACATTCTAACTATGATCATCATGGTAATAAAATTTTAGATATAGAAGTAGATGTTGAATATTATGGTCCATTTCCTACCTTGCCTAGTGACAAATCCATTCTTGAGTTGATTTATACCTGAGAACCTCAACTTCCTTAACAACATCGTAAACTTGGAAATTTTAAAACCAAATCTCCTTACTTCAACAACTTTTTTGCTAGTATTGATCCTAAAATAAATCTAATTTCAGCCTTGCCTAATGCACCATACCACTTTCAAGATGGCAATGCCATGATTATTAAATAAACCACTCATATATAATATGGTACTCCATCTTATCCTTGACTAATCACTATTTCTCAAGAACTTTCCCCATCTGAACATGATAATTTTAAGCTATTCTTTGACAAGTATCAGGAGGCATTTACTTGGTCTTACATGGACATGCATGGAATTGACCATAGCATTATGGTCCATAACATAATTACTTATCCTAATGCCAATCCTATATGTCAAAAACAACAAAAAATTATGCCTGAAGTTACTAATTTATGTCATAAGGAAATCATCAAATTACTTGATGCTAAATTCATCAAACTAGTGGATTATTCAGAATGGGTTTTTAACATTGTTCCTATTCAAAAGAAGGTCACTATAGTCATTTGAATCTCTATTAATTTATTCAATCTTAATCTTGCTTATCCTAAGGATAACTTTCCCTTACCTTCAATAGATGTCATTATTGATTATATGGCTGGTTACAAAATGTTATCTATCATGGATGGCTTCTCAGGATATAATCAGATTCATTATCACTCTTGAGGACCAATATAAGATTACTTTCACCATGAAATGGGGCACCTATATTATGTCAAAATTCCCTTCAGCATCAAAAATTCTAGATCCACTTACCAATGAGTGATGACTCACATATTTCATGATCTCATCTATAAATTTGTTAAAAACTATGTGGATGATCTCATTGTTAAATCTAAACATTGTAAGAATCATCTTTTTGATCTCTCTATCATCTTTGACTACCTCCTTAAATATAAATTTAGACTTAATCCTTTAAAAAAATTCTTTGGATTCACATCTAGAAAAAATTTAGGATTCTTAGTCTCTCTTTGTGGCATTCATGTTGACCCAGCCAAGATTACTGTTATTATCAACATACCCATTCCTTGTTCTATTCGTGACATTAGTACTTATTGAAGCAAAATTAGGGAAATTATATGATTTGTCCCTAAAATGGCCTATCACATTCACTCTATCAATTCCATTCTCAAGAAAGGTAGAACTTTATAATGGATGGATCCATGTCAAAAATCATTTGATAACATGAAAAGTCTTTGTTTTATCCACCCACACTTCATCCTCCTTCCAATGATAAACCTTTAATCTTGTATACTTATTCCACACCTATTTCATTTGGGTCAATTCCTGTCCAACAAGATGATATATAAAAATATTATGATATCTACTACATTATTTGAGGCCTCGTCACTTATGAGACACATTATACCAAAGCTGAATGTGATTGCCTTGCTATCTATTTTGCAGCTGAAAAGTTTCATCATTACATGCTATATAAAACTACTTATGTTGTCATTAATTTTGACCCCCTTCATCATTTCTTCTACAAATCATTTCTCCTTGGAGATATAATTATAAAATGGATGATTTTTCTTATGGAATTTTATCTTTGCATCATCACTCAAAAGCTTATCAAAGGGCAAGTCATAGCTGACCAACTTGCCACAGCTCCCATTCTATCCACTTCTTTCATTCAAGATAATATTCCAAATGACAATATCCATTACATTTAAGGTATTAATCAATTTATTTCTCTTAAATATAATTTTCATATATTTATCACCGATCTTGAAGCTAATCAACTTGAAGAATCTTCCACTCCCTTCGGTACTACTAAACTAAAGGTAGTTATCAAGGAGTTACCTAAAATTAATATTGACTTGCATGAAGATACATAGACCCTTCACTTTGATGGTTATAAATGCCTTTAAGGAGCTAGGGTATGTTTCATTCTCATAAGTACTCTTAGAAAGATCATTCCTCTAGAATTTCGCTTCACCTTTGATGTCACCAAGAATATCGCTGAATGTGAATCTCTTGTCTTAGGCATGTGAGTTGCTCTTGATTTAGACATTCAATACCTTCATTCTTTAGTTGATTATCAGCTTATCTATTATCAAGTTAGTGGTGATTATCAGTGTAAAAGTGAAAACCTCATCACATATCATCAAATTGTAATCACTCTTACTAAGGATTTTATCTCTTTCACTATTGAACCTATTTCTAGAGATCAAAATTCCATTACTAATTTTATTGCCTCTTAAGCTTCTCTCTTTCATCCTCATCAAGTTATTTCAAATCCTTATTTTCTTATATAAATAATAAAATCTCCATCATCTATTCAACCACGTGATTCACTTATCTACCACATCAAGGCTATAATCATTCATCAAATCCCGTGGTACCAAGATATCATTCAATTATTAAAACACCAAACTTATCTTCATAATCTAGACTCTTGTGAAAAGATATGTATTCACAAATAAGCTTTTAAGTACGTATTTTGACATAACATCCTTTATTATCACAATGTTTAAGGCACCTTGTTCCATTGTGTTATGCAAGATGAGTTCCCTCCTCTTCTTGAACAAGCACATGGAGGAATTTGTAGTGGTCACTTTAGCAGACATGATACAACCCAAAAATGCCTACGTATGGGTTACTTTTGGCCTACTCTTAAAAAAGATGAAATAAAATATGCTATAAAGTGCAATCCCTACCATATTTACAATAATCTAATTCATTCACCACCAGATAAACTTCAAACTATCAAATCTCCTTGGCCATTTTCCACATGGGGATTTGGTTTCATTAGAAAACTTCCTCACTCCCAAGATGGGCATGTATTTATCATCACTGTTACTAATTATTTTACCAAGTGGGTAGAATCCATGCCCCTTGTTAATGTCACTAGTCCTACCATTTCTAAATTTATTCTTAATCAAATAATTTGTCACTTTGGTGTTCTTCATACCATCATTTGAGATAGTGGTAACTTCAAAAAAAAACATGTCAAACAACTTTGCACCAAATTTAAAATCAATCATAAGTTTTCCATGCCCTATCATCCATAATGCAATGGTGAAGCTGAGGCCACCAATAAAATTCTTCAAAAGATAATTCATGATTTTCAAACAAATTTGCATATTCATCTTTATCCTACACTTTGGGTCTATTGGACTATCATCTATACTGCCACTGGGGTAACTTCATTCTCACAAGTCTATAGTTATGAGTTTGTTATTTATTTATAATTTAGCTTCCCTCTCTTCATATATCTCTTCATGGCATCATTCCTGATGAATAATTATGTGAAGCTCACCTTCATGCCCTTGATCTTCTTGATGAACGTTGTCTTTCTACCTTGTCATATAACCACCAATACAAGGCTTGCATCATCTGACAACATAAAAAATGTGTTAAAGTCTGCACATTTAATGTTGGTGATATTTTCTTTAAATTAGACTACACCCATGATAAAGAAGGTAAATTGGCCCAAAAATGGTGGGGACCATATTTAGTTAAAGACATTCTTGGTCCAATCACCTATTGCCTTCAAACTAATAAAGTCCATGTTTTCAAGGAGCCTACCAATGCTCAATTCCTAAAGAAATACTTTTCCTAAAACATTTCCTTCTTGTCATGATTTCTATCTATCTACCTCTAACACTTTTTTCAAGTTACTTTCACATGGATCTCTCCCTCTATAGAAAATTCCCTCCTTTTCACAAACCTTTAGTCCTCCCTTTTGGTCTTTTGGTTTCTTGATGTACCATAGTCTTCTTTATCTTCTTGCATTTTCTCTTTTGACATCCCTTGGACTTTTATTTTGTGTTACTTCGTAAGAGCATGGATAGGACCTATCACCCCCCACAAAATTACCATCTTATACTTATTATTTCTTTCTTCTTTTTTGCTATTTTCCAATGTTTTTTTTACACCCCTTGGGTTTTTCTTTGGTGAGTTACTTTATAAGACCGTGGATAAGACCCGTCGTCCCTCACAAAACCACCATATTTTTTATTTCTCTTTCTCTTATCTTATTTTGTCACCATTTTGGGTCTATCTCTTTTATGAAATTGCAAGGTAAGACCATGGATAAGACCCAACCCTCATAAAATTACCATCTTTTCATGTCCTTGATCTTTTTTCTCAACTTTAGCTTTTGTTTTCTTTGATAGATGAATTTGTATAAAAATCTATGTTAGCATGTTTTCCTCCATTTCCCTCATTCCTATGATATGGAATCACACCTTTCTATCATTGTATCCTTTATTTTTTCCCTTCACATTTTTTGTAAGTTAAAGTAATTCACATTATTCCATGTGTCATTCCTCTTGATTTCCCCTTTCTTTCATGTCCACATTAGATAAAATAAGGTCAAATTTAATATATCACTATTATTTCACATAGATTTATGAGACTCTTAGACCCCATGCTCTTTGAAGTTCTCTCTCTTAGCAACCTTGTCCCAAGTATTCAAATGAAAGTCATCTTTAGCACCCATGTTTAGTCTTCCAAATCCATATGGAGGAGGAATAGAAAAAGCCATCAAGAAAGTTAAAAGACAAATCATTTGAAACAAAATAAAATCGTATCTAAAAGGCAACAGATAAATTTCAAAAGTCAAATTCACCCTAAAAGACATATTATCAAGCACATATCCTATCTCTAATTGAAGCTCAAAATTCACAATTAACCTCACAAAGAGCTGAGGTCCTTTGGGGTATGGTAGGCCAGTAGATTAGAATAAGGGAATTCAAAAAACTCTATGGCGCTACCTACTTTCTCATGCAAGTACCCAATCGTTGTAGTAGATTGATGACTCTATAAAGGGTCCTAAAGAATGGGGAACACATCATGGGAAGGTAGGTCCATTTTAATTTTCATACATATAGCCTTCATGGGATGATATGTATACTCCATTTATTGACATAAGACTTGTGTCTCTAAGAGAAGTTCTTCAGAGTCCTTAAGGTTGATAGTCCTCTTGTTTTGACAAACCTAATTACAGTGTCTTGACTTCGATATAGAGTTCTTCTACCTTGGTTTTTCCTTAATTCTCCCCTCCACCCATTTCATTTCTCCCCTTGATAGGAAAATTGTGATTCCAAATATATTTTTCCTTCTTCTTTTAATTCCTTCTTTTTCACCTCTTCAGAACATGCTAACACTACTTTGTTTCAATTTTTATTTATCCCTAGAGCGAAACAACATGTTTGAGCAACTATGGATCATCTTTTTTTACTAGACAATTTACAAATTATACACTTATTTTGATTCCTTTTTACCATTTATCACTTATTTTACTATCTTATTGTTGCAAACAGCTGAGTTCATACCTTTTTTTCATTATTGAGTGAGGTTGGCTTGTTACTTCTCACTTTCCAATATTGTTTTCCCTTTTATGCACCTTTTTTTATTATTGAGTGAGATGTGGATTGTTACTGCTCACTCATCAATGTTGTTTTACCATTTTTTTTCACTTACCCATCTTGATTTAAATTGTTATCATCTTTTTACCATCCTAGTTGACATGTATCCTTAGTTTGATTTGGTGAGTTTGCCTTTCTTACTTAATTACTTGTTTGAGTTTTTTGGTCTTTAGTAGCCTTAGCTTTTTGGTTATCTTATTTACTCTTTATTTTTGACTTGGTCATTTGGTCTAACATATCACTTATCACCCATCTTGCTAAATTCCCAAGTATGTCCTTTCCTCATAGCACCAGTTAGCTTGGATTTCTTGCATTTTTTTGTTTTTTCTCTTTACTTTTGCATTCTTGGGTTTGTCAAAAGCAATCTCTATGCCCTAAAAAATCAAAACTAACAACAAATTAGACAACCATTCAATGATAAAGGTAAGTCAAGGTGCGCATCATTTACTTTACTTTTTAATTATTTCCTTTTTAATCATTTACTTTCATTTTTTTGGCTTTTAAAATAATGCATTTTTTAAAAGTATCAGTGTTGTGTTTGTCCTTATGTTATTTCTAGAAGAACCATCCCCTGTTACACCTTAGTGACACATGATGAGCTTCAAGTGGGGCATATGTATACACATAATATTTTTAACTTTTATCAAATACTGATGCTTTACATCTTGCAGGAACCTATCATGACTTAATATCTCTGAGTGCACATGTTAAAGCGTGCATCAGGAAAGGGGTGGGTAGAACTTTGGTGATTTCCAAGATTTTTGTCCCTTATTGCCACATTATTACTAATCTAATTAGTTCTTAAACCATTCCTTAAGATGTTACTCCTCCCTTGCACACTCTTCCAGTATTTTTCCTCTTTTCATCCCTCTTTTACTTGTTTTATCTCCTTTTGAATATCATTTGTACTAGGTTAACTAGGTCAACCCTATACTATTTAGGGTATTTTTCACTCTTTGGGTTTGTTAGCCTTTCGGTCAACCTAACTCAAACCTAGTGAATTAGCCCCAAAAACATACAGGGTCAACCAAGTTGACCCTATACAATTCACATATCCAAAAGGATTTAGGATTAGTTCTACCTATAAATACAAGATAATTTTAGTCATTATTATAATATGAAAGCAAAATTTATTATTTGCTCAGACTTCTTCACAATCTACTCTTCCACCATTCTACTTGAAGAGTCTTAGCTTAGGTTTCTTATTTGGAGAATTTATTCTTGTGGATAAGACTTGGATTCTTTGGTCTTTCATAGTTATCCTTACAAACCATAATAACCTCTTATGTGAAGCCCCATTGGCCAAGGGAGAGATTGAGTTTTGATGGGTTCACATTCAGGTAAGTATATTCTAACTTTGTTCTCTTCTCTTTTAGTAAATAGAAGTAGCATAAGTGTTGGCTCAAATAATATTACTCTTCATATTCCATGTATTAGGGTGTTACTCATAATTACCTTAATTTAGGGTCCCTATACATGTTTTGATTACTTTTCTAACCCCCCATTTTATGCTACAAGCTTTGGTTTGCACTATATTAGATTTTATTTTCTTGTTTATTACAATAGGTGAATGTTTAAACCTTAGGACTTTTTTAGGGTTGTGTGATTATGTTAGACTGTAGGCTTTGGAACCCTACCTCACATGGTGTATTGTTTCAAGTGATCCCCTAATCAGGTTTAGTAGATCCCCATATTAGTCATGTACCTGCTTAACAAATGTATGCCCTAATCGGAAGTATAGGTGTACTTTATCTTCTCTGAGCCAGGATTGATTTATAGACATGATGCAATTTTGATTGCATACAATTTGTAGGTCATGGGTGGCCTTACCTACCACCCTAGCCATCTCATTCCCTCTACATTACCCAGTGTTTACTTCCCTCTTATTTCAAACCAACTATACATGAATAAATTAGGTTCCTAGGTGATCTTAATTTTTTTATTATTATTGCATTAAATTTGAGTAATGGGGTGTGCCAAATCTATTTTTGTGCTTTATTTTTAATAGATAAATGTTTCACTTTGTTGTTGAATCTATTTGTATGGCATTTAATTATGGACTTTAGCATTTCATTCATGCATATGAAATTTCTTACTCCAATTGATGATGATCCATATTTTTCAACGCTAGTTTTGAAAGTATAGATTCCAAAAACTCTTTGTTTAGTGTCCTTTACTAGTTTCTACAATATTTAGGATTCAAAGTATTTCTTAGTTTATCAAAATTATAATTGGGTGATTTCTTATCATCAAAAATACATCATGCCATTCATAATTATCTATCTCATATAGCTATTTTATACAAAATATGTGCTTCCTCGCCCTGGGATTTCACCGATCTTTGTCTCATGCAAAAAACATGGGCCAAATTTGTTCCCCTAGTTGTATGGCATTGCCTCTTATGATCTTCATTTAATTTAAAAGGGATTTTATGATAATGCATTCATTAAATATTTTGTGATATTAATTGTTGGTAGATTTTTCACTAGTGGGTCATCAATCATTATCTCCAAGGATTTTGTCTGGGTTTATGTTCAATATAAGAACTAATATATTTTATATGTATCAAGGAAATGTATGGTGTTTGGGTTTATGGGTGATGCTTTGGAATCCTTACAAGATGTCTTAGATTAAAAAAACAAAATAAAGGCATTTTAATTGTATCTACATCAAATTAGAATAAGATAATTATTGATATTTTGTAGCACATTATGACATTATTGGTCGAGGCACTCATACAACCAAAGGTGGGGGATAAATATAAATAAGTGAAAAAATGGCATCAATTCATATGGGGAAATATATCTAGGTATGCTCTTCTTTGTTTGGGTATACCCATTTTTTATTTATGGAGTGACATATGGTATACACAAATCAATTAAGATTTATTATATTATAAAGTGACATATGTATGAAATTATCAACATTGTAGTAATGAAGCAAATATGGGCCCATGGATGAATTGGTATTTATTACTTGATACCTTCCTTCATTTGTGATCTTTTTGGCATATTGTATGTAAGTTTTGGTTATAATTTATGCTTTCTATTAGGGAGATTGAAAGAGATTGTAAATATTTTAATATATGTATATTATAAACTAGTTTAATTTTAAGGGCTATATTCTAGTAAATCATGTTCAAATTTAATCAGGAATGTTGTGGGTACTACTAGTTTATACATTTTTGAGAGGGCGGTGTGATTTTAAGAATTATCCCAAATTTTAATAAAATACATCTCCTTCAAACCCTTGAAATTACTAGATTATTAATATGATTTTTAATGGGGATATATGCTCAGTTTATTGATTTTTGTAGGAATAATATGTTGGTTTAAAAAATAGTGATATTGATTTATTCTATTCTAGTTTATATTGGAAGCATTTCAAAAATATTATGGCAAATTGTTAAATACATAAATAAAGCTCAATTATAAGGTTTTGTACATCAAAAATGTCAATCCTTATTTTATAGCTTAGTTTTTGGCCTAACAAACATCTATTTGTGATCATTATGGTAATTTAATGACAGCCTACATACCTAAAACTCAGACTTTATATGCATTAAAATAAAAGAATAAATGATTAATTCTTTTTTTCTATTTTGTGGAAAAATAATTAGGAGAAATGCCAAATTTGCATAAGACCTAAGGAGGTAGGGGTATCACTTTTACCAGAATCACTTAGGACACACACATGTCCTTCCCCCTTCAACATTCTCAAAGAGCATGCCTAACTAGAAGATAAAAGTCATCAAGTCATGCATGTACTAGTAAAAACCCAACAAGATTGAAACCTTATGGATCATGCAAAAATTGAGGTAAAAAAGAACACTCAATATAATTACATTGAAGACCAAAAATGTAAGCATGCCCCACAACTATGAATAGCAATGGAGAGGAATCTCATGACCAATTGAGAATAACCAAAAATAATATCATCTAGCTAAGGAGGAAAGGACAACCCTGCAAAGATTCTAGCAATCAATTTTCTTATTATTTAGTTCTAGCATGCATAAGAGCTCATTATTTAGATTTTTCATCCACCATAAGGGAGGAGGACCAAAGCCTTTCACTTCAAATTGGTCAAGATCCCAACTAACAACTGCATCTTTAATTTTATTAAAATCCCAAGGAGTATATGAATAAATAACCTTGTTAAATTTATATTGAAGCAATTGAATTTTGTGGATAATCCTAAAAATTCTTCAATATTTGAATTGTTATAGCTGGGATCTAAAAGTAGCTTAATCCAAAACTTAGAGTCAACAACCAACTAGATGTTTTTCCACCCAACCGGCTAGGTAGTTTTAATACCTTCCACAATAGTTTACTTGTCAGCTAAATTATTGGTCATAATACCAAATTTGCTAAAAGAAAGAAATAAATAAAATTATCCAAATCCCTAATAATTCCTCCAATGCTAGCATAACCAAGATTTCCCCTCAAAGAACCATCTGTATGGATTCAATTGAAACCTAGGATTGGAATAAAAGAATGATCATTTCCACTAGAATCTATCTTGGAGTGAGGGGAAAAGGAGCAATGTGAAGAGACTGAATAATAAGCATCCCATGCTAGGAAGGTGTTACAAGGTGTTTCATCAAGTGCATGACCAATTATCTAATATTATTGAGAGTGTGCTACCAAATACAAACACTATCATTAGCTCTCTACTTGAAAATTATAGCATTTCACTCCTTCCACATGTTTCATAAGACAAAAGAAGCCCCATCCCAAGGAATTTGACTAGAAAAGGCATCAAACTTGAAAATGCAGCCCCAATCATGAAGGGGTTGAATCAAGGATGAAATACATATCTATATATTGGACAAAAGACTCACCATGAACTATCACTACTTAGTAATGAAGGGACATGAAAAGAATAGATGAGAAAAAATTAACTCATGATCCCTATATAGGACACATCTAAAGGGACCATTAAATATGCTTTTCATAAGTTGATCCTCTATTAGATCTCTACCATGAAGGAGAAGACAGATGAAAAACCTAACTTTAGGCAACAAATTATGACTACAAAGTTGCTTAAAAATAGTCTTGAGAGGTCCAATTGAAGGATGATAAAAAGAATGATAACCATATGCCATAGTGTAGATTCCATTACATTGTTCTCCCCAAGCCAATAAGTCTTCCTCATCTAAGTAAAAAATATCTATGTATTTAAGAATATGAAGAAGTTTTATTTTAGAGTCTAACAAAATTCACTTCTTTTTAATTACCCATTCTCTTTTGGGCCTATTTGAGTAATTGGAAACCATAATCCAATCTTCATGATACATTTATTCTATGAGCCCATGAAAATGGGGATATTGTTAAACAAGATGGAAATAACCATCCCAATAATTGGTCCATAAGTGGGCCATTTTACCATTCTTGATGATCTAAAACAACTTGTTCTTAATCAAAGACTTGCCAATTTTCAGAACAACTAGCACAAAAGAGCCTTTTGATGCAAGGGAGAATCAAAAAATTTGATTAGGAAGTTTGTTTTAAGCATTTTTGGCTCTTACAGTTTGTACCCAAAGTTATGATGGAGACTAAAGAAGATACCAATAAATTTTAGTATCTAAAGCTAGACTATTTAGCTGAGCCAAATAAAAAACCAAGTCTCCTTCTTGCTTGTGGAGGCAAAGCATAGTCCATTTCACCAAAGACCATTTTTTTAATAAGCTAAGGCCCCTTCCATAAAAGTTCATGGAATGTTTGATTAATTTATTTGAAGATGGCCTTGATAACATGCAAGATGGAAGAGAAGTAAATGTGAATAGCTTGTAGAACATTCTTGATCAAGGTGATTCCTCATCCCATAGAAAGTCATCTATTATTCCACTTGGAAATTTTTGTTTTCATCATATCCACTAAACAACTCCAATTAGAAAGTTTTTTTTCCATCAAGGGAACATCAAGGTATATAACCAAGAAATAAGCTTTCCAAAAGAAAAGTATGTCAAGAATCATAGTTCCTATCTAGGAGATGTGTGAAATAAATAAAATTTTTAATTATCCTCATTGATAATCTGGCAATTACAACCTTGAAAAGCTAAAATTTCATATTAACATTTTAACCTTGTTGAGTTGTAGCATTGCTTATCACGTAAGAATCAGAAATAAATTACAAATGCATCATTGGCTAAAGACCCCTATCAAGAGTAAATATTTCAATAATTCTTTATTATCTGGCTCTAGTAATAATTCTACCCTAATTTTTTTCCAAAATGATTAAAAAAGAGGAGAAAGAGGCTCTCCTTGTTGAATACCTTTGGAGGTTCAAAAATGCCTAGTGGGACAACAATTAATCAAAACTAATAAAGAAATCAAGGAAATACAACTTTCACCCAAAGAATTCATTCCTAAAAAAATTGAAATGCTTGATCATTGTTAAGAGGAAGGACCAATAAACCTTGGCATATGCTTTAAAGAGGTATAACCTTATAAGCATATATAGAGTCTTTTGGTGTTTCATAGAATGGATAGCTTCTTGAGCTAACACAATCTCATAAAGGATTTGTCTACCAACCACATACCCACCTTGATTAGTGTAAATAATTTTATGGAGGTGGAGCTGAAATCTCCTAGCAATAATTATGCAAATGATTTTATACAAAACATTACATAGAGCAATGGGATGAAAGCCAGAAATATATGTTACCTCTTGCACCTTTGGAACCAAATAAATGAAGTTTTTGTTCATATGTTTAAGAATGACTTTAGTTATTATGGGTTCTTCCACAACCTTTAAAAATTCTTCTTGAATAATATCCCATCATTTTAGATAAAATTAAATAGAAACCCATCTAGCCCAGGGGATTTCCCTTTACTCACGTTGAAGACAACATGTCTTAATTCTACTAAAGAAATGCTATCAAGGAGAAAAATTATCATCCACATAAATAAGGGTGGGAATGTCTTGGAAAATCTTCTATTGTGCTGAAATATCCAATTCAACAACAAAAAAGAGATGAGAAAATAAATTGAGTGAAATTTTATAAATACCATGTAAAAAGAACTCTAGATTTCCATTATTCGAATCAAGAGAAAAAATATGATTGAAAGACTTATGCATCAAGATAGATTTATGAAAAAACACTGAGTATTTATCTCCTTCTTGAATCCATTTGATTCTATATTGTTGTTTCATCATAATTTCCTCCTTAAGATTCCATTCATCTAACTGATTGATTAAATTAAGTTCCTTTTGCTTATGCTTCATATTAATAGTTCTCAATTGAATAGTTTTAATGACCTTTTCTGATCTATCAGAGATCTCTTTCTTTTTAACTTTGATGTTCCCAAATTCATCCCAATTCCATTTCTTGAGTTGGGATTCGACATATCTGAGATTCTACACAAAAACAAACATATTTATTCCAAGATGAAGATTACCATTCATCCACCGATGTTGAATTTTGTTCCTAAGATTAGAATATTGATGCCACATCAACTAGAAATGAAAATGAGATTTCAAGCATTGATAATTCTATACTTCTATCATTATCGGCAAAGCTTTGATCTAACATTTTTTTAGAATTGAATACTTGGACATTTTAAAATTAACAATAAAGTCCTCAATCAACAAGAATCTTCCCAACTTCTTTGCAATGAAAGCGTTACCCAATCTCTAATTACTCCATGTTTATAGCCCTTTACTAGGATTAATGTTAATAAGATTAAAAGAATAAATGTATTCCAACATGAGACTATAATTAGCATCAAGATTACTATTGCCACCAATTTTTTATTCTAAGGAAGTAATAGCATTAAAATATTCTACAATCAGGACCCAATCTCCTGGAAAGAGATGAATAATATATTATAGATTCTTCCTCTACTTTTTCCCCCTCCAAAGTAGAATAAAAATAAACATTTATGAATAAGACCTGTTGATTTTAATGTCTAATTTTCACAATGATCACAATGATACCCTACTTAACCAGAGCATCAAACCCCATAATGTCCCTAGGGTTACATAAATAAACAATTTTCCCATATGCTCCTTGAGAATCGTTGGACAAAATATTAGCCATTGGCCAAAGCTTATAAGCTAGAGAGTTCATGATATTACTAGAGACTTTGGTTTCCTGAAGAAATAATATATGATGGTGATGAGATTTTAACATTTTAATAATTTTTTTGAATTTAGAGTGCCAACATTTAATACCCTTGATATTAAAATAAATTCAATTCATGTTTGACTGGGTTTATATACCCATGATTCCCTTGTTTCTCTACCTAAAGAGACAAATCTTTCTCCTTCCCTTTGAATGTGGGTCATGATATATTTCCTACCTACTTTCTAATTAGTGTCCATTTTCATTTTATGATGCTTCACTTATACCATTTAGATCTAGCATGGAAGGGATATCCATGGAAGAAAAGTAGGGGATTCATGCTTGGAGGGAAGGGTCATCCAAATCATTGCCCAAATCTATGTCTATTTTGTAACTTTTGTCCAATTTACGTTTTTTAAAAATATCGGTAACCTTCTAAGCTATTATGGCCAAAGCTTGATCTATTGGAGATCTAAAATTAGTGATAATGTGTTTTCTCTAATCCGATGGGGTAGAGTGATGATCTTTTGTATACTATGTTTTAGGTATTTCAGTTTCCATAATCAGGTCCTCATCTTCTAGAGGCTCATCAATAGGTAATGAAGGGAAACAGTTCTTAGACACAGAAGGCCAAGTATTGTGGTTCTTGGATTTAACAATAATTTTTTGGGGTCCTTAAACCTTCCTCATCAGGGCTTTCCTTATGGTTTTCATGCATGGAGATTTTGCAATCCTTTGCTAAATTATTATACTCATGGTAAAGTCTACAACAAAAAGAAATGTTTTCGTAATCAACTTCTTATTCTTAGACCCCATCCCTAAATAAAAAGTAGTCTTTTAGGAAGGGGGATTGTTAAAATTTATCAAAACATAGATTCCTACATAAAAAATGTGCTCAAAATGCAAAGAAGTATCCACATTCATCATAAAAGTGCCAAGGATATTACCTATTACCACAAAGATAGAAGGGTTGTAAAATTCAATAGGTAATCCAAAAAGTCTAACACATATTGGCCCCATAGAATGTAAATCTTATTCTGCCTTGAAAAGAGAGTGCCATGGCTTTATATATAAATCAGCTCATCCCATTAACTAGTATATTTTTTTGGTAGAATACAAATTCAATATCAAAAAATACATGAGATGTTTGAAATTGCCCTCACTAGGTTGGGCTAGATTTCCCCAATGGTAGCTACGGACGTGTGCACATAAACATGGAAAGGATTTTCCTAGACATAGGTTGTTGAGGACAAAGGTCGTGATCTGGGGTGTTAAGCATATGGTAGGATTATGTTTTTTCATAGACTTGGGGCCATCAGGGTTTAAGGCCTTGGTGGAGGACTTAGGAAATAAAACACTCACATATGTTGAGGGAAGGAGAGTACCTCACCCATGGGGGAAATGATATACAAGGTTGGTGAGTTTGGAACTCAATATTAAGGTAAGGGACTTATGAACTCCAACATAAGATCACAAGGTGGTTACACATAATAATGAATAGGTATCTCGCCTACATGCAATACATTTTACAAATATCATAAGGGTTATTTTGAGTGACTTGACAAGGGTGTGTTATCATAAGTTATTGGTGAGGGAATTTTAGGACTTCACCCATCGGGTGGACTCAAAGAAGGGCATCCATAGCTAGGGTACAAAGTGTGGTTCATAAAACTAGGCATTGAAGAGTTGTGTTCTGGGAAATTTAAAAGGTGGGACAAGAGTCTTAAGGTTTTTGTGGTGAGCCTAAGAGGATAGTCAAAGTGGTGTCAATAAAGAGCATTTTGTGGTTCAATGACATAGTAAAGGTGACCACAAAAATTAAAAATAACTCAAAGGATTGAAATTTGGTGAACTATATTATGATATGGAGGACACATGATTGAAGAGTTATCACGAGCCAAAGTAAGATTTTATTTGGCTTACAAGTGGTTATACATGATTTGGTAAAGTGAATGTTAGAATTTTTAATATCATATGTTGTAGATTCCCAATCAAATTTAGTGTCATTTGTGTATAGTACAAATAAACATAAGTGAAAGGATAATATTGTTCCCTTTTCAATTATAATTTTTTATTATAAAAAGCTATCTCCTCCTATATCTTTCACTTATATTATATTTATTATATTCATAATTACAATTTTTTTTCAATCTTTCAAATTATTATTCACAAAACTACCAATTGTATTGAAAGGCTCAAGTCTATTTATGAATCCAAATATTGTATTTATGTTGTTTTTTAAATAAAAATTAATAATAAATATTGTATTTATGTTAGTTTTTATTAAAAAAACACACCAATGCATTCCCTATTTGGGATGACGTGTGCATACTCCATGTTACATATTAAATGCATCACGGGATTCAATATAGTACCCAATTCACCCTAAGATGTTGCTATATACGTTGTTGTGATAATGCCGTATTATTTATTTCATAGTTGATTTGAAATGTGGGGACCTAGTTTGACTCGTATATTATTTTAAATTAATTGTTTTATTTTAATATTCAATTATTGGACTCATTTTTTGAATATTGTAATAGAATTTCATAATTTTGTGTCCATTAGCTCATATTTAAGTGGATCAATTTATGATAACGATAAAAAAATTATTTGCATTGATATTGTTTTTTTAATATTATGTAATGTTTTTAAAAGGTTTTTATTACAAATATGATATGTTGATGGGGTGTGGGTGTATTGATTAAATGGTTTGGTTGTGTCCACCATCATTTAGGATCAAATTTCATTTAGCATGTTACATTGGTTGTGATTATCGTTGATGATGTTGGTAGTATTAGCGATGTTGATGTGATCACCGTTGGTGATGTTGGTGGCATTAACGATGTTGGTAACATTAATGGCATTGGGGACACTAGTGACATTGGTTATACTAGTGATTTTAATATTTTATAAAGAGATATGGGTCTCATATTTGTATCTTAGACTAGTTCATAGCTCTAATCAATGTTACCCCTCTTTGGTTAAAAGCTTTAGATTCTATAAAAGTGATTACCCGTATCCGAAAAAAAATGATATAACTAGTAATTTCTCTAAAGGTACAAGTTATGTCGGAAAGGATGTAAGTTTCTATTTTTGTAAAACAAGTTTTTGTATAAGTGGTGAAAGATTTCAAGGTGAAATGAGCACTGATGGTGAGGAGCAATAACAAGTATTCCTAATGATATCAAACACTAGAGTACACCAAATTGGATAAAATGCAATGAGTGGATTCGCATGACGAGCACCTATTATAAAAGGAAACTTACTACGTGGAGACATATTTGATTGGCATTTTTCTATTATCAAAGGTGGGTAAAAGCATCTTGAAAATTGATTTGATTATAACAGGACTCCATATCTGATATGTTATTCCAATCAATACAACAATGTAACTATGTTGAAATGTTCAAAACATTAAAAATCTAGAATGTATATTTATATATTAATTATAAATATAATATATCATAATAGTATATAATACATAAATAATTATATTATATATTTATAACTATAAATATTATTAAAACATCTATATATAATTTTTATTAATATATTATATAATTATTATAAATACATATAAAATTTATATAAATAATATATTTTTATATTATTTAATATTATTTTAAATTATTATATATTTAATATATAAATATAATAATATTATTATTATATCAAGTTTTATATTCCCCATTTGTTCTATAAAAGTATAACATTAATGAATTTATACATTTGAAACCAAAAATCCATAGAAAAATAAAAAATGTGGGGAGATCACTATGTCCTCATCACCTTACATTTGGCACTCAACCCACGTCTCTTCCTTAATCGGGCCACATGTTCAATCTTTTTTTTAGTAATTTTTCATATATCATCTACACCAATGGTCCTATGCCTACCAAGGAGAAGCTCCAACTGGGTAAGATTTACTTCTTTTTACAGCTACTTGCATTTAGAGGTGCTAGCTACTAAGCCGATGGCCGCTATAAAAAACAAAGAAGGGTTGGCTCCTTAAATAAATTCGCAAGACAAATTTGAAAGTCAATGGTGACATCCACTACCTCTGCATTAATCAATGTCAATGTCAATTAAATTTTTTAACTGTTTCAAAAAAAATGGGGTGGTTGTTCGAATTGAATTTTTGATTGACTTAATTGTTTGTTTTTAAACTCAATGTTTCCTTTCACATTAAGTCTATATTTTGTGGACAAAAATAACTCTGTAATTTGATTTAGGTGGGATTAAAAAAAATGGCTTTAGTAAAGTGAGGTTTTGTAAAGTGAATGAGCATAAATTATCATTTTTACTTCATTCTAAATTTATGGTTGTCGAATCAATATCACTTTTTGTGCACGAAATATCAATAAATAATTATATATATATATATATATATATATATATATATATATATATATATATATATATATTTTGGAGATGATGGTGAAAAATGAGGTGGTGCATTCTTTTCTATGATAATGAGTTGTTTAGAAAAGATATATTTTATTTTTCGAAGATCTTGAGTAATGATGAAGTGGTGGGAAGGGCAAGGCCGTATAGATTATGAATGTGATGAAATATTTCAAGGTGAATTGGATGGGGATATTGAAGGTCAATGATAGGGTATTTCAATTGATAGGCTCGAAGAAGGCTACATAGATACACATGCAAAGTTTAGTGACATTTAATGTTATATATCAATGACATTTATAGTTTCCACCAAATTGTCTCAATTACACAATATATGATTGAAATAGGTGTCATCTCAACAAAAAAAGTGTCGAATATCTAACGACACCTTTATAAACATAGAAAATCACCACGTGCCAATTTAGACAACTCTAAAACTAGTTAGATGAAAATTCTTGGTGCATTGCTATTTAAAACCTAATTAGAAGAATCTAAAACCAATTAGATGAAATTTTGACAAGGCATTTTTAATGAAAGACACCTCCTCTAGAATCGAACTCACTGATGCAAGGTGTCATATGCAAATATATATGGATACAGATATTCCCAAAGCTTTTTTCATTTGCATTCTCAATAACACTAATGGTAGTTGTTATATTTCTAATATTAGTGCTCACTTCCCTTTATTTGATGAATAGAGGAAGGGTAAAATTACTGATAGGACCACAAACACTACCAATTTTAGGCTTGGGCTACTAGACCTGGGTAGAAATCCTTACCAATCTCTACATAATCTCTCTAAGAACTATGGCAGTATGATGTATCTCAAATTAAGCACCGCCCTAGTTATTATAACTTCTCATGTGAAAGTTTCAACTTCCATATTGAAGAGAGTAAGTTGTGCCCAAAGGGATGTAATTTTTTCAGTAAAGGTAAATCAAAGTTTTATAAACTAAAAGAGTGTAAATTTTCCTAGTTGTATCTAACTTAAAACCCATCACTGTTGACCCCATCTCACCTTGTGTGCATGAAGTGTTAATAAATAATAATCAAATATTCATTTTAATAATCTTTCTAAAAATCTTTTTTTCCTAACCAACACTCCTGTAAATTTTATGTTTTTTCATAGCAAGGGTAAATGAGATGATTATAAAGATAGGGTCTAATTATGATCATCTTCTTTTCCAAGGGTTAGAGTATGGAATTTTTGAATGTTTTTCTTTCTAATGTATTTGTTCCAGGTGTCAATTACTTGTAGTGTGGATAAATGGAAGCTACAAGATAGACTCCATGACCTTAATGTCATGTCCCTATGCTAACAACATGGTAATGATGACTCAATCCACACATGGGATGTGGATCCCTTTTACAATCAAATCAGCAATCATGACGTCCTCATTCACTCTAAGTAATAGTGACTAGTCAAAGACGTCGTCACCCTACAGGCTACAGACCCATTTTTAATGTGTATGTTATATAAATCTAAGTTACACAACTTTGAAGGTTGGTCTTATGTACAATACAATCCCTTTGGTGTAAAATATTACTTGAAATACCTTGTCACTAGTCCTTACCATCACTGCCAAGCTCACCTTGAAATCATTCACCACTTGCATTCTTTGTATGGCATTGGCCTTCCCCACCACTTTGTCATTGCTCAAGTTCACTATGAAATAAAACATATCCTCCCTACATAATACATTGTCATGTTGTATAAAGGAACACACAACCTCATTTTCCTTCGTCATCTCCACCAAAAGTATAAAATTATTATTGCTTAACACTTTATGCACAAAATATCAGAGGTACTAGCAATCAGAGGTTTCAAGATAAATACATCTATGAATTTACACTCTTATAATATTATAATATTTATATAATAAACAATATGTTATATTATAAACATATACATATACATATGTATGTACGTACGTACGTATGCACGTACATACATACATACATACATACATACATACATATATATATATATATACACACACACACATACATACATACATATGTATGTATGTATGTATGTATATATATATATATATATATATATATATATATATATATATATAATGAGGAACTCTACAAACGTAAATAAACTAAGTTTATTATATGATGGTGAAGAAACAAATCTGTTGTTGATGAAAATAGATATCTCATACAACATAAATGAGTTTGGACAAAACCACACTACAGAGTCTAAATAGACTACAAAAGATGCAGATAGAGACAAATTCTAGTGTCCATAAGTCATTGAATATTTTGAAGGCATCAGGCCAGAGAGGCTCTGAAATCCCACTGGGGTAAGCAAAGGACAAAGGTCATGTTCTAATTGGAATAAATAGCCATGCAGATTGGGGATCATCCACAAAATTTGAAAAGAATGTGATACATATAGGGGGATATGTGGGGAGCAACAAGGGTGTGGGGTGCAGCAAGGGTATGGATGCAAGCAAATTACTTGATAAAATGACTCAATGAACTACAAAATTCTTCCCTTCATCTATAAACTTTGAAACTTCAATCTTTGCATACAAACTATTTGATATAATGTATGTTTGAAATTTATCTTAAATAGATGGAAAGTCTAAGACTAGGCATTAGGGTATAATTCATACCATCTCTGGAAAAACCATGTGTCTTTGGATACAACCCACAGATCTTACGGATAATATAAAACTAAAAATAGAGCACTCGTAACGAATCCAAGAAATGCATCAACACCTTCTATTTGAAGGAAAATAACTTATGGATGACTCCTTACTATCAGGGTATAATATAGATAAGGATTCCTCTCTTCATTTGGTTATGGCATTACGAGGAGGAGGAGTTGGTGCAAGAATTCCATCTTCATCTATAAATGGGTCTTTTAAGGATGTAGTTAAAAAAACACTACCAAGACATGTACTCATAAATCTACACCCTTTTCTAGTGCCTAGATTGTGGAACAGGCAAATGAGGTAATGACAGTGGAAATAATAAAGGAAGATGTGCTACAATATAAGACAAAATTAGAGAAAGATGCAATCATCTAAAGATTTAATGGTTTTTGGTGAACTACAAATGCTCTATTTCAATGGGTACATTCGACTTGGACAATACATTGTGAAATCTCCCTCCGCTCTAAGGGGTTTTTCATTATTCATTTTTTTGATGAGGTTGATTATCAGAGAGTCCTAGTAGATGGTACATGGTTTTGGGTAATGGCAGGTCTTTACATCACTCCATGATTTCTAGACTTTGATCCAAATCCCCCTCAGTCACAAAAATGCCAATCTAGTTACAACTTCCTAATCCTCTTCTTTACCTCATCTGTGACTTTAAATAAATAGGTGATGTATTAGGCAAGTTTATCAAAGCTGATGTGGAGAGATGTAAGGTAGGTTTATGTGCATTTTCTCACACATGTGCAAAAATTGACCCTAGCAAGGGCTTACCAGATAGAATGATATTTAGATGTGGAAATCATCAACAATTATAGACACTAGATTTTGAGAATATAACTTTTTGATGCTAGATATGCAATCTTATTGGACATCTACAATTTACTTGTCCATAGGCATGAAACATACCAATAAAAAATAATGGTTTCAAACCAGCTTACAAATGATGGACCTTTCTGGTGCAAGATAAGGAAGTGGATGAAGAATAGGAACAAGAGGAGGAATTCCAACATTAAAAAGAGCTAGAAAAGCAAAACATAAGTGAACCAATCATTCAGGATGAGGAAATTGCTCCCATTGAGGGTGAAAGAGGAGAGGATAAAAATCTAGTAGCAAGAATTGGTCTAATTGGAATTATATCAAGGGGAATGAATAGAGCTCATGAATATGAGAACTTTGATTTGGATAAAGAAATTGTGACCCACACAAACTTGAACCCTATTGTGTCAAATCTTCCTTTAGATATTTAGAATCTAGAAATGTAGATTGTCATGGTGGAGCCATTACATGGGGTGTGGTAGGAGGTAAAAAAGTATAAAGGGAAAAGGGGTAAAATAGAAGACTATATGGTCTCTATCTCCCATTAACTTTCTTGGCCTTTGTATTTTTTTTCAATGGATTGATTTTCAGTGTTTCCCCCTATGTTTTTTGGGTTTGTTTAATCTCTCTAGGTTGAGGCATATGTCTCCATGGTCTTTTGCCGAGGCTTTTGTCACACTTACATTTTACCATCTCTTTGTGGCATCCTAGATGTATCTTTTCATCTCAATTTGGAATAAAATGTATCAACACTTTTCTTTTTGATATATATAATCCTTCGTTAATGGGTCTTTGGTATTGAGTTCTAGCCATAGAAGGGAAGACAATGAGGATTGGATCCTACCTCCTTTTGGATGGTTCAAAACAAATTTTGACAGTGCTTCATCATAAGTCATGGAGCATCATGCATATGATACATTATCAAAGATTGTTATAGGTCCCTAATCTGATCAACTTCCCTTAAGCTGGTTGATGGTACCAATAATGAGGCTAAGGCCTACGTGTTGGTTTTATGTATTAATGTGTATTATCAATGGGGACTTTACAAGATAATCATTAAGTGGGATTATATGGTCATGATTCAAGCCCTTCACAAAAAGTATGGTAAGGCCTGGTTGACCAAAAATATCTTGGAGTAGATTTGGCCCTAGTTGGAGAATTTTTCTTCATGGAAATCTCAACATTTCTTCAAGGAAGCTAACTTAGCTACTGAATTTATTGTTAACCATGATATTGAGCAAATTACTAATATTTTAAAGGATAACCTGGTGAGTACATGGTATGTTCAGTTGATATCAATTTTGATTGACCTTCGCTAGTGGTGGTGTTGATTTTTTTTAGTTATCAAAATAATTTCATTTATCCCCATTTATTCTAATGTGTTACACCATGGCCATCCCCAAATTTTTGGGTTGTGATTGGCTTTGTTTTCATCTTTATTGATAGTAACAGACACATACAAAGTTTGCAACATGTTTAAATCATCCTTGAACATTTTTTTCAACATGACTAGTTGTTTGGATCTTTTTTCAGTGTCCCACTAGTTATCTCTTCCCCTAATTAGCATGAACCTATCATTGATGGTGGCTACTTCTGAATTGTTACTTTTCATCATACGGAAAAATAAAAGGATGGCCTTCTTTGGGGAGGTGATAGAGAACAAAGTGAAGTGGGATTTTTGGGTGCTGACTTCATGAATCCTATAATTAATATTTATAATTATGGGAGAGGCTTTCATCAAATCTCACAATAAGGTAAAAAATAACTCTTTCGTGGTCTCAGTATTTTGTTATAATCCACTTCTACTTCTCTAGGACAAGTATTAGGTCCTAAATTTGGTGGAATTATTTATTAATATTTTTATAGATTGGGTGTGACTGAGGTTGTTATTGCTTTTGACCTGGGAAATCATATTTATGTACCATTTTATTGAATGGATGAAGTGGTCTTGGTTTCTTGAGCAATGTTTTGGGAGATGAGAAGAAGGTTATATAAACTCTTGAACTTTCTAGGATATGTTATAGAGGCTTGGAAGGATACTCTATCATGTGTTAGGCATTCCCTCTTGGCTCCTCCCTTGGAAGTAGTGAAAAAAATTATTATGTATTTGGAGGCCTTTTTGCATGTAAGGCATTCTCTAGTTAAATTAGAAGAGTTCTTCAGTTTGGATAGAAAATTAGGCGTGTTCTCTCCCTGTTTGGTGAAGGCCCCTTATCGGTCATGTTTTTGGGCCTCTTCTAGTCTTATGTGAGAAATTTTGTATTTGATTAGCTATAATACGAGTCTAGGAGGCACTTATATTCATAACAGGAAGCAGTTTGGTGGTGGTGAATCTTTAGCCTCTTTATATTCTAATGGTCATGATTTCATAATAAAATATTCATGAGTGTGTTCCTTGCATTAGCTTGATTGAATATTTTATCATCTTAATGTATAATACAACTTGATCAGTATGATGGTCTATTTGCTTGTTTGAATTTTTAGGGTAAGGAATGTGTTTAAAAAAGGGACCTTCATGGACCCTTAGACCACAAAAGAGGAAATTAATAAAATTGTAAGACATGTTATGGAATAAATTTCAAAAAGACTTGAAAAGGTTAAAGAGGAAAGATAAAAAGGGGTAAATTACATAAGACTAAAAAACATTGATGATATTTCGTAAAGGAAGGAGGAAAAGTGGTCTACAAAGAAAAAAGAATGTTAAAAAAAAATTGGTATTGGTAAAATTAAAAAAATAAGGAATGATTAGGGTTGGAATCCATGGGAACTTGTTTAAGCCAAATTCTTTTATAAAGAGATGGAAATGAGTTAGAAGCATATAGATGGAAAAAACCATGACTTTTTTCCTCCTTGGATAGAGTAGGAAGGATATTTTCCTTGGGTAGTGGTAGGTATGGGAAGAATGGTGAGCTACCAAGAAAATGGTGGTTGGTGGAATCAATAAAAATAAAAAGGGAGAGAAAGAGTCTTAACAGCATGACATTATCCAAGATAGGAATAAGTGACTCAAAGGTTTTATGGGTAATAACTTTTAGCTATAGGCAAGTAATGTATTTTCTTGTTCTAAAAATTGTTCCAAAATGAAATATAATGAGGAATGTGGTTACATTTTTGAACAATTAGATAGCATTATATTTATAAGTATAATAGAACATAAATATATGGCCTAGCGTTATTCTTGAAGGTTTCTATGAATAAATCTATTCAAAAATTAGTTGGGTTTCTAGTTTATTTGGAAATAAGTGACTAGTAAAGCTTAAGATTACAGGTCTCAGTATTTTGTGTTCATTTTCATGTCATGCAGTCATGTTTTTTATTTGATGCTTAATTTTCATGTATAAACCTTTTTTATCAGCTTGTGGGTAAGGGTTCATCCTTACCCACCATTGCATAATAAGATCCATGTTTATCTCTATTAAATCCTTTGAATATAACTTAGTGAAGGATAATTTTGGTGTGTTAAATGGTAATTTAGGTTAGTTTCTATTCCATTTATTGGTTTATACATATGGTGGTTATACTAAACACTTCATATAAGTAACCATAGATCCATCTTTAGACCTACAGGTGGTAGTAATAACCACCTACATGCCTAAAAATGACCCTCTGCTCACTATAAATCATCTATATAAGCTAGTATCCTGGAAAACATAAACTTGTAAATAAAATGATGTATGATAATATCAAGTTATTAAATAGTCAAACCGAAATTTATTGTAGGAAAATATAAGTTATTTAGAATGAAACATTCTTAATAAAAAAGGATAAGAAAAATTATATCTTGCACCCTAAATTTTGACATGTAGTTTGTGGCAATGTGAATTAGTGATTTTTTATCACTTATTAAAGGCCTAGCTTTGCCCTATATGTAGTAGGATAACCTTTATAGGAAAAAATGTGGTAGGGGTTGGTTACATCCTAATTTTTTCACAAAATGGCAATAAGAATATAAGTATGGCACCTAATGCAATTTTTAAATTCTCATGTACATATTTTTGTTCCTTCTTAAATCCATATGGTTAAATATTTGACCTGAGATGGTTGTTATGCCTCAACCCAAGTGCTAAATTTGGGGGTTTCCTTCTTCATTGGAATCAATGTTAGGAGATCGAAAAATAAGAATTTAATAACAATCAAAATTATTTAAAAGTTATTTTGTTGTAGATATGTGTTTTATCTTGGCTAGAATGTCTTTCCTTTTGACAAGTCCATATTTTAGTCAAGTTATAAAAGAATGAAAAATATGAAAAATTTACTTAAGAATTATAGTAATATATACTTAAGAATTATATGTAAATCTATTATTAAATATTTTTGGATATTTTTTTATGGCATTTTATTCATGGATCTCAATCACATGACCCACCTTATTACATCTCACCCTGCCCCATATAAGCAAATAGTAACTTCAAAACTAATACTAAGATTTTTATTAGAAATTGTTGTTAACTATGATTAAGAACGTGTCATTTAATTTTTTTTAATTTTGGAATATGAGTATTATATGAATATATTTAAATAATTAAGACTTTATAAATTTTATTTATGTAGTAATATGTAATGATAGTTCATTTATATGGTTATGATAATCATTTTAGTTGTTCTTTCTTATCTGACCTGGACTAACTACCTCTTTTTGGTGAGGTGGGTGTGGGAGTTTTTATCCCCATGAAAAATGAAATGGGGAGAGAATCATAGGGGAGAGGGTGGTATATGACAAAATCCATGGACAAAAATAATAAACCCAAAATAGTTCACACACTCCCTTAATTGATGATTGTTGCTTTATTTATCTAGTGCATCTTTGTCTAGTCCTGTGCATAAATGATTACTTTGGTAATATTATAAACTTCATGATTTCATTAAAAATTAATTTTTAATGTATTATTTGCATTAACTTGATTGAATACTTGATCATTTTATTTCTTTATATAACTTGAGCAATATGATAGTCAATTCACTTGTCTAAATTTTTGGTGTAAGGAGTGTGTTTAAAAAGAGACCTTCATCGACCCTTGGACCCCAAAAAAGGAAATTAATAAAATTATAAGAGATGTTATGCAATACATTTTAAAAATAATTTAAATGGTTAAAGAGGAAAGATTTAAAAACGGGGTGAATTTACATATGACTTAAAAACATTGATGAGATTTTTTAAGGGAAGGAGGAAAAGTGGTCCAAAAAGCAAAAAGAATGTTAAAAAAAAACATTAGTAGTGGTAAAATAAAAAAAGAAATGAATGATTAGGGTTGGAATACATGGTATCTTTCTTAATCCACATTATTTTTGGGAAGGGAGGCAAATGAGTTGAAGGTATCTAGATGGCAAAACCCCTACATTATTTTCTCCTTGGGCAGAATAAGAAGGATAGTTTCCTTGCGATGTGGCAAGTATGAGAAGAATGGTGAGATACCAACAAAATGGAGTAATGGTGGTTGGTGGAACCAATAAAAATAAAAAGAGAGAGAAAGAGTCTTAGCAACATGACATTCTCCAAGAGGGGAAAAAGGTGACTTAAGAGGTTTTTTGGGCAATAGATTTCAGCTATAGGAAAGTTGTGTATTATCTTATTCTAAAAATTGTTTGAAAATGAAATATAATGAGGAATGAGGTTTAATTTTTGAACAATTAGATATCATTCTATTTATAAATACACTAGAACACACACACACACACACACACACACAACATAGGGTCATTCTTATAGCTTTTTATGGATATATCTGGTAAAAAATTGGTAAGGTTTCTAGTCTAATTGGAAATAAGTGACTAGTAAAGCTTAAGACTGTGGGTATCAGTCTTTTGTGAGAATTTTCTTGGCATTTAGTCATATTTTCTATTCATTGTTTAATTTTCATGTAGAAACCTCTTTTATGGGCTTATGGGTAAGGATTCACCCTTACCCACCAACACATAATAAGAGCCATGTTTATCTCAATTAATCCCTTTGAAAGATAACTTGGTGAAGGATGATTTTGGTGTGTTAAATGGCAATTTAGGGTAGTTTCTTTTCAATTATTAATTTATGCATATAGTGTTTATACTAGACACTTCATAGAGGTAACCACAAGTCCATTTTTAGAATTTTAGTTGGTAGTAACAACCACCTACATAACTAAAAAATGGCCCTCAATTCACCATAAATCATCCATATGAGCTAGTAGCCAGGAAAACATAAAATTGTAAATAAAATGATGATTGATAGTATCAAGTTATTAAATAATCAAAGCAGAATTTGTTTTAAGAAAATTTATTTTATTTATAATGAAACATGCTTAATAAAAAAAGGGAGAAGAAACATTATATGTTGCACCCCAAATTTTGACATTCAGTTTGTGGTAATGGGAATTAGTGATTTTTTATCACTTATTAAAGGTTGAACATGTCCTCTACATAAGTGAAAAACATGGTAGGGGTTGGTTACATCCTAAGTGTTTCAAAAATGACACTAAGAATATAAGTATGGCACCTAATGTAATTTTTAAATGCTCATGTACATATTTTTGTTCTTTTTTAAAGACACATGGTTATTTCTTTGGGCTAACATGTCTACTATGTCTCAACCCAAGTGCCTAATTTGAGGGTTTTTATCTTCATTAGAATCAAGGTTAGGAGATTGAACTGTTTAAAATATTGTCATTGACATCAAAGGTCTAGCATTGGTGATAAAGACCCCATAGCATTTATTGTCTAAAGGTGTTTTAATGTTCATATATTGGCTAAATATGTTGATATTTATTTAATATTAATGAATATATTTTTGGTTTCATAAAAGTCAAAAGAGGGCCCATGGAGAAGTCAAAGAATCACAAGGTAAAGACAAATGAGGAATGGGATGCATTTTTCAATGAAGAGTCATTTTGAGGAATTCCAAGAGTCACCAAGTGAAGATAAAAGAAGAAGGGTATAATTTCTCATGAAGGGACACGTTGAGGAATATGAAAAGTAACCAAGATAAAGACAAAAGGGGAAAGGATGCTTTTACTTATGAAGGGTCACTTTGTGACTTCTCAAAATACAAGGATATAAAGGGTCATGCAAATGTGGCACCATTTTCCATGAGGAATGAAGGGTCACAAAGGGGAAATGCTAAAGGTCATTTGTAAAGCTATAAATAAAGGCTTGAGAATCCATTTGTAATATACAAGAGTGCATGGTTTAGTGATTTTTCATCTTTAGAAAAGAGGAGAGAATAGAAAGAGATATTGTAGAGATCTATCATTTGTTAAAAAAGCAGCATTGAGAGATAGTTGTGTCTTATACACAAGAGGGGTTGGTGCTTCTGTGGGTTGGTTCCCATAAATATTTATTGTGTTGGTGCTTGACAAAGGGGTTGGTGCCCTTGTAAGTTAGTGCTTATAAACTTTTTAATTTGATTTGGTGCTCATTCTTATACTTGAGATTGTTCTCCATGGTTTTTCCCACATTGGGTTTCCATGTAAAAATCTTCTCTCTCTCTCTCTCTCTCTCTCTCTCTCTCTCTCTCTCTCTCTCTCTCTCTCTCTCTCTCTCTCTCTCTCTCTCTCTCTCTCTCTCTCTCTCTCATGTGGTACTTATTATGGTTTCAATTTTATTTCATATCTTGAATGTATGGTTAAGTGTAATTTGATTAAGTGAAATATTGTAAGATATATGATATATTGATTCACCCCCCCCTCAGTATATCTTATGCTTAACAATTGGTATCATAGCAAGTTCTTTTGGAAATAGTAAAAATAGCTTGAAGGTAGATCGAGGAAAACATGATGGCTAGATCACTTGAAGGATTTTCTATAAATAAGGCATGTTTGTTTGATGGGATAAATTATGCCTTTTGAAGCATAAGGACGAGGACTTAATTGATGGCACTTAGATTCGATATTTGGTGAGTAGTGATGGAGGAATACGAAGAGCCACAGATACTTGTAACTACTCTAATAGAGAAGAAGGCAAGTGAAAATAATGATAAATATTTAAATACTATTTTGTGTGGTTTATGTGAATCAAAATTTATTAAAGTTATGCAATGGAAATCTACTCATGAGACTTGGGTAAATCTTGAGAATATTTACAAAGGTGATGGAAAGGTTCAACAAGCTAAGCTCTAAACTTTTAGAAGATAGTTTGAGAGTTTGAAGATGGAAAAGGAAGAAAATAAAGAAAGTTATCTTTTTTGGGTTGATCAAATAGTTATTTAGATTCAACGCCTTGGAGAAAATCTATAAGAATCATTAGTTGTACAATTTTTTTTGAGATCTCAACCTATGAGATATGATGTAATGGTTTCAAAAATTGAGGAGATGAAGGATCTAGCTAAGCTAAAGATGGATGAACTACATGGTATTCTTACAACATATGAGATGGAGATAGAATAAGAGAAAATTTCAAAGAGGGAAGCTAATTTTAAGAAATCAAAGAAAGATAAGGCTAAGATTCAAGAATCAAGTGACAACTCTAGTGATGATGAAGATGATAAAATAATTTATTCATTCACAAGCTGAAAAAGGGTACAAATAAATATCAAGGAAAATTACCTTTTAAATGTTTTAATTGTGGAAAGATTGGACATTTTGCATCTAAGTGTCTATATAAGAGTAATGGTGATAATTAATAAGTAAGATCTACATACAATAAAAATTTCAAAGGCAAATTCAAGAAGGGATTCAAGAAGAAGATTTTATACTATAAAGATTGTAGTTTAGCTGAAGATAGTGAAGTCAGTGATTCAGATGAAGAAGAGATTTTATTCATGGTCATACATGAAGATTCCTCCATCAATAAAATTATAGATGATCAAGAAGAAGATCATGTTAAGCTAAGGTGAATCTGGAAGGAGAACTCATTTGTGCCTTAGAAGAATTACAAGCTCTTGAGAAGTAGAATAAATGATTGAACCTATAGATCAATAAAAATGAAAAGAAGTCAAAAGAAACAATTGAAGACCTACAAGCACACATTGAATAAGCCAAAAAGACAAAAAAAATCTAACATCTTAGTTTCAAAAATTAAGTGAAGAATGTGAAAGGTATGTTATTGAAATTGCTTCTTTAAAAATAGATTTTGAGAGAACAAATAAAGTAGTTAATGATAGAGCAGCCAATGATTCAAAAATTTTAAGATATCACTAATATGTTGAATAAGATATTAGGAAGTCAAAGATTAATGTCAGATAAGATAGGTATCAGATTTGAAAAAGAGAAAGGGAAGGCCACTACTTCCACAAACAAGGTTAACATAGAAAAAGGACAGAGCTATGTTGAAACTCTTACAAAAGAGGAAATGAAAAAGGAAGAAGTTAAAAATATAGAGGACATCCCAAACAAAGTAGGATAGAAAGAACAGAGCTACAAAAGGAAATCAGGTCAGAGATACACAAACAGGTTCTATTTTTATGGTTACTATTTTAATTGTAATGGATATGGTCATAAGAAAATAGAATGTCAGAAAAGGGATAACATTTGTATAAATAAAGAGAAGGAAACTCATGTAGAGTCAAGCAGAAGCCGCAAATCATTTGTTCCTCTATCAGGGTTTAATGAAGAGGTCATTAGATGTTACAAGTGCAATGACTTTGGACACATAGCCTAGTACTGAAAAAGCATGTTTGAGTCAGTCAAGAAGGATGAGAGTTTCAAGGCTACATTTATCAAGAATAAAGGTCAGACATGTTCATAATAGAAAAAACAACCTAAAAAGTCTATGTTGGTCTAGATAGCTTTGCATGCAAGAAATGAATAATATCTATGGCTCATTGATAGTGGATGCTCAAGGCACATGCCAAGAGATAAGAGCAAATTGATAACCCTAAATAAGATTAATGGTGGCATAGTGAAATTTAGAGATAATACTACTACCAAAATTATCAAGGTGTGTATATGTAGAAGGTCTTAAGCATGATCTATTACGTGTAAGTCAAATGTGTGATCAGGGACACACACTAAATTTTTATGTAGAAGGTTTCTAAATTAGAAGAAAATATTTAGATGTGTTTATTATAGATGCTTAGAGGACAGGCAATAATTTGTATATGTTATTAGATATCAAAGGTCAAAAATGTTATTTGAGTAAAGTTGAGAAAAGTTGGCTATGGCACAAGAGAATAAGTCACATAAATTTTGAAAATTTTGTCAACATGATCAAGAAGTAAGCAGTTAGAGATCTTCCAAATATTACAAAGCCCTCCAATATGCTTTGTCAACCTTGTCAGCATGAGAAGCAAGCTAGGAGATGATTCAAGACAAAAGAATACTCAACCACTCAGATGTTAGAGATTGTTCACAATGATCTATGTGGACCTATAAGAACTCAAAGTACTCAAGGTAAGAAATATTTCATGTTTCTTATAGATAATTTTACACGTATGACTTGGGTGATGTTTTTGAAAAAAAATCAAAAGCTTTCAGCCACTTCAAAGCATTTAAGGCTCTAGTTGAGAATGAAACTGGTTTGAAGATTAAGTGCTTGAGATTAGATCGAGGAGAAAAATTCATATCAAATGAGTTTATTGAGTATTGTGAAGACCATAGGATAAAGAGACATTATTCAGCAACCATAAATCCACAACAAAATGGAGTAGTTGAGCGGAAAAATAGAATAGTTCAAGAAATGGCAAGGACAATGGTAAATGAATCCAAGCTACCAAATAAATATTAGAAAGAGGTAATAGGTACATCAGTGCATATTCATAATATATTATTACTAAGAGTCAATAGTGATAAGACTCCCTATGAGTTATGGAAAGACAAACTAGTTACAATTGATTATTTTAGAGTTTTCGGTAGCAAATGTTTCATAAAGAAAAATGATGAAAAATTGGGTAAGTTCAAATCTAGAGCAGATGAAAGCATATTTCATGGATATTCTTACAAAATTAAAGCTTATAAATGTTATAACAATAGAACCAATAAGATTTTTGAAAGTAGACACTCCTGAAATCATTGAAGAAGAAGATTTTGAAGAATCAAATGAGGATGAGAAGAAGGACCAAAAGGAAACCAAGACCCCATACAAATATGTTCAGATAAATCATAGTAAGAGTGACATCATCATGAATCTAAATGAAGGAGTTCACACCATAAAGATGATGGTAAATGAATCTGATCAAGTAAATTTTTCTTTGTTATCCAAAATTCAACCTAGGAATTTTTTAGAAGCTAGACATGATGAGCATTAGGTTAAAGCAATGGATGAAGAATTAAATCAAATAAAAAAATAATAATTAGGAATTAATGCCTAGACTAAAATATCAAAATATGATAGGAACAAACTGGGTATACAGAAATAAGTTGAATAAAGATGGTGAAGTTAGTAGGAATAAAGCAAGGTTAGCATGTAAAGGATATGCTCAGATTGAGAGTATAGATTTTGAAGAAAATTTTGTAATAATGGTAAAGGTTAGAGGATATTAGAATATTTTTTGCATATACAATTTTTGATAATTTCAAAGTGTTTTAGATGCAAGTCAAGTCTGCCTTTCTGAATGAAAATCTAGAAGAGATCTAAATTAAGCAACCTGGGGGATTTATTTTCTAAAATGAGTGTAGCCATGTTTGTAGATTGAAGAAAGGAATTTATGGATTGAAACAAGCTCCCATAGCTTGGTATGAAAGACTTAATAAGTACCTGTAAGATCAAAGTTTCAAGAGAAGTTTTGTTGATAGTGATCTCTACATCAAAATAGAAGGTGAATGATTATTGTGGTATATGTTGATGACATAATTTTTGGAGTAAATATTGAAAAAAAGATAAAATATTTTTTAGATAACATGCAAAATAATTTGAGATGCCTATACTTAGAAAATTGTCATTTTTCTTAGGGTTGCAAATAATTTAGTCAGATAAAGGAATTTTCATATCTTAAAGTAAATATGCCAAGAAAATGTTGAAAAAAATTGGTTTTGAAGATTGTGCACCAATTTACACACCAATGGGTATAGAGAACAAGATGAGTAAGGATGAATATTCACCTATTGCAGATCAATCTTTGTATAGATCTATGATTGGTAGTGTTTTATATTTGACAGCATCAATGCTAGACATCATGCATGTAGTAGGCATGGTTACGAGATATCAAGCAGCCCTAAAGGAGAGTCATGTTTAGTTGGTGAAAATAATATTTAGATATAGGTATAGATTTCACTTTGGTTACTTATATAGATTCATATTGGGTAGTTTTCTTTGATGACAAAAAGAGTACAAGTGGAGGATCTTTCTTCCTCAATGATAGATTAGTATCATGTCTAAGTAAAAAGCAAAATTTAGTATCGCTTTTTAAAATTGAATTAGAATATATTGCAATGGTATTGTGTTGTACTCAAGTGCTTTAGATGAAGAAAAATTTGGAAGATATCAAGGTAAAATATGATGAACCCATTTCTATTTTTTGTGACAACACAAGTGCTATTATTATTTCTAAAAATCCAGTAATGCATTTAAGAACAAAACATAGTCCTATCAGATATCAATTCTTGAGAGAACAAATTGTGGATCAGTAGGATAAGATGGACTATATTAGTACTATAGAGCAGATTGTAGATATTTTCATAAAGTGACTACCAAAAGACACATTTGATTATTTACAAAACTTAGGAGTAATATATTTTACTTCCTGTCATTAAGGATCAACATTAGTTGAGGGAGAGCTAAGTGTTATCTCCAAGATAGGCCCTTTGCCATTGATGTCAAAAGGGGAGAAGAATATAAATAGGTATAGAAAATAGATATAGAAAATAGGTGAAAAAATAGGTACGAGGAACATGTATAGGATGCTATAGTAAGGGGGAATTACTGTATGTTCTTTAGATGGTAGTATGTGTAGGTTGGCATGTGCAATACAAGTTTTTTAGGATGTGGTAGTTTCAATTTGAGGTTGCCATCAATGATAAAGGGGGAGATTATTGGAAATGTTGTCATTGATGTCAAAGGTCTAGCATTGGTGATAAATACCCCATAGTATTTACTATCTAAAGGTGTTTTAATGATCATATATTGGCTAAATGTGTTGATATTTATTTAATATTAATGAATATATTTTTGGTTGTATAAAAGTCAAAATAGGGTGCATGAAGAGTCAAAGAGTCATGGGGTAAATACAAAATAAGAATGGGATGCATTTTTTAATGAAGAGTCATTTTGAGGAATTCCAAGAGTCACCAAGTGAAGATAAAAGAGAAAGGGTGCAATTTCTCATGAAGGGACACTTTGAGGAATACAAAAAGTCAACAAAGTAAAGACAAAAGGGGAAATGACACTTTTACTTATGAAGGGTCACCTTGTGACTTTTCAAATACAAGGATACTAAGGGTCATGTAAGTGTGGCACCATTTTACATGAGGAATGAAGGGTCACAAAGGGAGAATGCCAAAGGTCATTTGGAAAGATATAAATAAAGGATTGAAAAGCCATTTTTAATATGCAAGAGTTCATGGTTTAGTAATTATTTCATCATTAGAAAAGATGAGAGAATAGAAAGAGATATTGTAGAGATCTATCATTTTTTGAGAAAACAACATTGAGAGATAGTTGTGTTTTATACACAAGAGGGGTTGGTGCTCCTATGGGTTGGTGCTCACAAATAGTTGTTGTATTGGTTCTTGTAAAAGTGTTTGGTTCTCTTGTAAGTTGGTGATTATGAAAATTTTAATTTGGGTCGGTGCTCATTCATATACTTCAATTTTTTCTCTATGGTTTTTACCACATTGGATTTCCATGTAAAAATCTTCTCTCTCTCTCTCTCTCTCTCTCTCTCTCTCTCTCTCTCTCTCTCTCTCTCTCTCTCTCTCTCTCTCTCTCTCTTGGTGCTTATTATTGTTTCCGTTTTATTGCATATCTTGAATGTAAGGTTAAGTGAAATTTGATTAAGTGAAAGATTGTAAGATATATGATTTACTGATTCAACCCCCTCTCAATATATCCCATGCTTAACATGAACAATATAAATTTAATAAAAATTAAAATTATTTAAAAGTTTTGTTTTTTGAAGATTTATGCTTTATCTTGGCCAAAACACCTTTCTTTTTGATGAATCTATGTGTTTTATATTATTACCTAAATTTTATATTTTTAGTTCCATTAAATGGGCTTGAACTTTCTTATAGGGCAAAATACTTCATTGAACCATAAATTAATCAATGGTGATAAAAATTTAACTAAATCCAAATTATCACTTGGTCGAATTTAACCTTATCACAAGTTGGGAGATATTTTGTAGAGCTGAAGCATTCTTAGGAGATTTTATGTTAAGGATAATCATTCAAGGAGTTCCTTCTGGGTAAAATTAATATAGTGTTGAATTTAAATCTAATTTAATAATATTGATTATGTATTATTGTGTATATGTTACTACTAAAATATACAACATATGCATAAGACTTAATATAAGTTTTTATTAAGTTGGGAGTATCTGGGATAACAATTAACTAAGGGAAAATGAATATATTCTGATTAGCATCATAAAGAAGTAATTATAGTTTATGTTTACATAATAAATTCATAAACTTGCACCAAATCCTACACCCTAGAATAGGGTGTTCAACGCTCTTCCAAATTTGGGAAACATGGGAACACTTGTAGGTATGTGTGTGTACCTATGGTGGAAGTGAGCCTCTAGATTTAAAGGGATAGCTCCTTGAATGTATCTTGCAATGCTTATCACCTAAACTAGTACTTGTGGGAAAAGAGTTGTAAATTGCATGGATTGAACCTATTCTATAGGGATGATACACTAAGATGTTATCCACATGACCATCATACTTCATCCACTAAGAATCAAGGCACACAAACTAGATTTTAAGTCATATAAGGTTCTAACATAAGTTTTTCAATATAGAGGTGAGATGTATGAAGCAACACAAGGAAAATGAAATAGAGGGAAGATTTCACACTCCAACGACAATCATACACTTAAAAATAACATAACACATTTGAGTACACTCTATATGACCTGTTAGAATAATAACTCTTGCACAAACATGAAAGGATAAGGGAAGAAAGGATAGAGAATTATCACTTTGCATCACCATACATCACTTTCACACTTAGACAATTGTTTAAGAACTCAAAATTAGATTTGTATTAATGTTCAAAGGTAAAATATGACATCATTATAGTAAGGTTTTTCCATACATGGTGTGGTATTATTTTACAAAGGCCAAAATGGAAGCTACTTATAGAACTAGAGGAGGTGAAAAGAATGAAGTAACTAAGCTCAAAAGTCAAAATGCCACATGTCAAGGCATGAGAACTAGTTAAATTTTAGGGGAATGGAGTGTGAAATAGACCATGAATGTATCCTAATAAAAATATTCATATTGTTGGTTGAATATTTTGTCGATCAGCGTACTGATAAACAAAATAGGTTTGATCAGCCAAAGTAGGAAGATTGGTCATCCAAATGTGTAGGTTCACCACATCAAAAGGGGACTAATCTCTCCTCTCATCAAGGGGAGGTTACCTATATATATATATATATATATATATATATATATATATATATATATATATATATATATATATATATATATATATATATATATATATATATAAACAAAAAATAATACTCAAGGGTAGGACAAACCATCCATCTCTCTTTCTTCAGAGATGATGCATGCAAATTAAAGGAAAAATCTCAAGGGAACTGATAAAAAGCACTCCTCTTCTTTCAGAAGTACTATTTAGCAACCCACAAGAATACCCCTGGTAGTAATTGCAAAATGTAACCAAGGACGTAGTAACCAGCAAATTGAGTTGTAGCACAAAGTCTCCACCTGAATTGCCCAAGAGTGAGATATGAAAGACAATGAGGGCACAAAGTCATCCCAAGGTCCTTTACACAGAAATGGAAAGAAAACACACTAAAGATAATTATGGGGGCACAAACTCTCTCCACAGTTGACTTTAGGACACCTTCTTGACTACTTTCACTAATTCTACTTGTTGAATTAAAGGAACAAAAAATATATTTAGGAAAAATACATAAGAACAGTTTCCCCAACAACAAAGATATCATAGCACAAAGTATGAAAAGTCACTTGCTTTCTTATTCCAATAACAAAATATGATAAACAATCTGAGATCAAAGTCTCATTAATGCCTTCCAATTTGGGTAGAGTTTTGTTTCTGATTGTCAGAGAGAGATCCTTTTACACTAACAAGAGAGTCCCTTATATAGCCTCTTCAAGACGGACTTGGGAATAATAACACATCATGATGCATTGAATTTTGTTAAGAAGACAGGCTAGAATTTAGGGGCATTTACCCATTTGCTTTTCTCAATGCATAGAAACAAGTCACGCTTTTAAAAGTTTGCATCTTTCAATATCCACCTGGCGGTTTTCTTCTAGAAACATATCTGATGTGAAAATGTTTCTGGTCCTTCCTCATCATTCCTCCTTTTCTAGTTAATTGAATTGGGTCCTGGATTCAATTTGATGCTCTGTTCCTTAGTCTCTTCTTGTTGATCTTTCCTAGAGGTGACCTGCCCTTCGAGGCCTTGAGAAATTGTCCACTTTGGGTCAAGAAGAGCCCCTCACAAGGGTATTCATCCTTCAGGTGATCTTCGGATGGCCTTCAGGCTTCTTTCTTTTGATGGGTCGTTAAGTTCTTTGGCTCTTTTATAAGGCTTTTCAAAATCAATGGCTATTTTATGAACCTTGAAATTGATGTTCATGCACCCATCACTACGTTTGAATTTCCAACAACTAATTCACTGTTCTTGACTTTGACATATTTGGGTGTGTCACCCCTTGGGCTTTCTTTGGCTTTCTCTTGATTAGGCCTTTTCTGCTACTTGCTTCCTTCAAAGTTCTTATTTTGCATCCTCTTGAAGGGAAGGTGACCCTTCGGCTTTGGGGAAGTGTCCTTTAATTTGGCATCCAAGAGTCCCCCACAAGGGCACCTATCCTTCAGGGTCCTTTAGCAGCCTTTTGTCTTCTGAGTCCTTCAGATCTTTCTTGTGAACATTTTACCATAGACAAAAAGTCCACAAGAATTGTTTTGGCTGGCTTTGTCTTTGGCCTTCATAAATTCTTTCAGGATTTTCTCTGGTGGACTTTCCTAAATTTCTTCAAACTTTTTGTCCAAAGGAATTCCTTCAAACAAAAGTCTGAAAGAATTCCTTTCTTACCTTGGTCTTTGCGGGAGTTTTGTTTTCATCCTTTTCGAATTCCTTCAGACTTTTTATCTGAAGGAATTCCTTTAGACAAAAAGTCTGAAGGAATTATGCCTTGTCTTTTGGTAGCCCAAAGTCTGAAAGAACTTACCTTTGTGGCTTCCTTGAAAATGACCCTTTCGAAGGGTGATTTTGTCGACCAAGTGCCCTCCACAAGGGCACTTGTCCTTCAGGAGGCTCTCTTGAACTTTTGCAATAAACCACTCCTTTGAACCAAGATTTGAACCAAGCTTTGAACCAAAAGCCGTTGAACCATTTGATGAACTAACTGAGTGAACCGAAACATTGAACCGCTCCTTTGAACCAACCATTGAACCAATGGTTCAAGGGTTCATTCCCTTTGATTTGTCTAAGTCCTTTTGATCCTTACTAAACCAAACCCATTGAACCTGTTGAACCTTGAACCCGAGTGGTTTAATGGTTCAACGGTTCAATGGTTTAAGCCTCATAAACTTGTTCTTTTGATTGAACCTACTTGTAGAAGCCTTTGAACCTGACTGTAGAAGCCTTTGAACCTACTTGTAGAAGCCTTTGAACTTGCTTTTAGAAGCCTTGCCGTTGACTCTTTTGGTTAAACCTGGTCATTAAACCAACTTTGAGATCACCTAAGTGTTGAAATCTTGCTTCTTTCCTACAGAGTCCATAGAAATCAACATGTGAAGCCCATTGAACTTGGTCTATAGAGTCTGTAGATTTTCTTTTCCTGTAGAGTTCGTAAATTTCTCTTCCTACAGAGTCTGTAGATTCAAGCCTATAGAGTCTGTAGAATCAAGCCTGTAGAGTCCAAATATTCAAGCCTGCAGAGCTCATAGATTTTTTAGAAGCTTGAAAAATGAGGAATTTAAATGCCCAAGACAAATTTTAGAAAGGGAAGAGACAATTTTGGTCTGTAGGACCAAAATAGTTCAAATGTCCCAAAAATGAGTGATATTTTTTGGGGACAACACATATAAACCATGAAAAACTCTCCAAAATAGTGCAGAGACTCTTCAACTAGTCTTCATGAAACTGCCTTCATCATGGATCATCTCTCAAGCATTTGAATCTGAATTAGGAGAGTCAACACATATGCTATGATAGTCACAAATGTTTTTTTAGCTACTAGATGTCTTCTAGACACTTATATTTACCATTTACAATTATTCATTTGTCTTTTAAACCTTGACTCTTTACATTCGACAATCACTATTTATCTTAGATCTTGATTGAGCTTTCATGGCAACATATGAGTCTATATTGCTTACTCTACTACATAATCCATTAATCCTACATGGCTTCTTACATAGCATTCCCTTGCCACAATGATTATTTTGTTTTAAAACATTCATGTCATTGTTTGGACATGTGGCTTCATTATATGCACCCTAGAATTCGATCAAATTCATTTTATCGATTTAAATGTGACTCTCCTTGATTCAAATTTTGACATTGATCATTGATAATTTATCTAGGCTTCATAGATTGAGACACTTGTTACCACTACATGCTGTCTATTGATCCTATTATCAGCCCATCTGGTTAATGCTCTCATACCACTTGGTAGTCTCACATTTGATCTAATATCCTTAAATTTTGACTCAATATGCACCACTGATCTTAGTTACTCAACTAAATGTGTGTCATTGATCCTAGCCTGTAAGTTCAAATGCACATCATTGATTTGCTTACCCAGTTAAAATATGGAACTTGGCATAATGGCATTTAATCTCAATATATTCTAATTTTTTGACCCTCGCTCATACCATTAGATCTCTACTATATGATCAAATTCACACCATTGATCTCAGGTCCTAATCTTTATACACATATCATTGATCTACCTTGTACGTAGGAATGTGCACCATTGATCTACCCCAAGGACCTTTTGACTTGTTAACCTTGCTCACATGTTGTATATCTTCTATCTCGAGCACTCAAGATCTTGACACTTATAGATCCTATGTTAAGCTGAAGCTCATTAAGTATTTTTTAAATCAAAATGGCTACTTGTTGTAGCTTAATGTTGATGCTCCCATGCATGTCCCACACTATTATCTAATCTTTAAAGGCTTGTATCTTGAGATAGATAACTCATTACAACACCATATTTTTAGGGGATGATTTTGTCACCAAAAGCATCATGTCCATGTAGTATGTTTGGCTTGAAAGGTTTTCTAAGTACATATGTAAAATATACCACCAGACTACGCTGCTCATTCTTATGTGACATTCTATGACAGTCTGACCCCCTAGATGACTCTGAATGGCATAAGATTAAATTAGATCATGACCAAGGTTATAATGTCACTAAATGACATTGAATAGACCATAACATACCATATGATACTATGTCTTACTCCCATATCAAGTCTTGACTATATGGATTGACCCTTTATAACTTGTAGTTAAAAATGGTAAACATTCTTAGTGATTTCTTACAGGTGGTATACTTGCTATACTATGACCAGTTGCCTAATCCTATCCATTGGGATGTGGAGTCATATGTACATATGTTTGACAAAATAATTGACTTAAAACAACACAAAAAATAATAAAAAACAACAATAAAAAGAAACAAAGTAGAAATACACGTGTTTATCTAGAATACTTAGGGAACACAACACACACAATTGAAACAAAACACACATCTAATCTACCATTTATTAAACTAAACTTTAACCCTCAATATAAAGGTTTCAAATCTATCCCATTCACAAGGATATGTATCTCTTCTCCATTCATCCTTATTAATTCGAAAAAAATTATTTGCTTGTACTTTATGATGATATATGGTCCACTCTATAGGGTGCCAAATTTTGTATGTTTCCTTGGTTTCGCTTTATTTTCATCCTACTTAAATACTATTTCACCTTCTTGAAATGATCTTAGAGTTATCTTATTATTCAAAGACATCCTCATTGCTACTTGGTGATGTTCCATAGTTTGATGAGTCTTCTTTCTAGTCTCTTAAAACTCCAGTAGTTCTATCAATCTCACCTCCATTAGAGTGTTTTCAAGAAATTATAATTGATGTGCCAACTCTAAGGTAGGAAGCTCTTGAGAGATAGACAACCTAGCCTCTCTTCCTAAAAACTTCTTACCTACTCACAAGGAAACTTACAAAGTGCATTCAATCAAGCACTCAAGTGAGCAAAGCTTCCCTATTTATATATCAGTCATATGGATAACACATCTATAGGTTTGATTTACTAAAAGATCATTCCATGAGCCATATTTATCAGGTTACAATGTAGGTAACTATTTGTACTTGCTTATCACACAATACATGATACACACACAAACCAAAACATAGGGGAGAACTACATAATTTTGAGTCCCACTTCAGATTATTAGATATGTAGGTAGTACTCATTGACATAGGGGTATTTTGAGTAGATCAACAACATTTTCACACTAACCCATTTTTTCATAATAAATATAAAGATGAATAACTAGGGTTTTTCTATTTTAAATGGAGTGATAGTCTATGACCAAGAGTTGAATTCAATAGAGCACTGACTATAAACTTAGCCTATATGCATATGGCATAGGCCTTGTAAACATATATAAATAGGGGACCTTAACCCCATATAGATAGATGGGGTCAAGTAGTTTGTTACCACCACCTATTTACGGGGGCCAAATACGTACCATATATAGTTGGGGGAGAGGGCCTATCTATATCCATGTAATTTTATCACTTGAATGACATGTTGAATCTATAAAGCTATAATACCTTTCATCAAGAAAGTCCCCTTATAATGAATATTGAGTGTCGACAAGACTATAACACCCTTTGTTGACCTCAACCTACTTGCATTATATACATATATATATTTTATTATAAAAATTGAGGGTTATGCAAGGATAAATAATCGACGTAATGTCACCGAGACGGAAACCAAAAGCATGCACTTGTAAAGAATATTTTCCACTCACTCTTATCTCCACAATATTCAGTTCTATTTCTATATGATTCTTTAGATTTTGATGATACCTATTTTATAAGGTTCTAGACAATCTTAAAAGGCTAAAGTATAGATGTCCCCAATAAAAATAACCTATCACTTTAGGTGTCTTATCCTGATTAAAACTTAGTTTAAAAACTTCTCAATAAAAATCTATATAAGTTACTTGTCTTATCACAATTACAATTTCTAAGGGATTTTTTTATCACACTAATACTTAGATGGACTAAAAATTAATGAATTTTTTTAAGTAAAGTATTCAAGGTGTTAACATGATCAAAATTTTAAAACAAATCAATTTAAACACCATAGCTCAGAGGACTATCCTCAACTATACCAAGTCATTGCCTTAAGACAATTAGGCCTAATGACCAAGTAGTCAGGTCAAAATCTGAAATACACCTAAACAAAGCTATACAAGCATCCAAACTAGTGTATATAGATACATATCAAGGATTTTTCAACATGTTACTTGCATTCAATCACTCAATTTCATAAATTTTAGTCAAAACTCCTCCCTCATTGTCTTATCATTCTCCCTCATGAAACTAGCATTTCTTGGCTTTAGTATGGTGTTATAAGTCACATGTTGCACATATACACTTGTCACATTCATGCTTCCTAGGACCTCATTATAATTTTTCATATCTTATGCAAGACTAAATTTGTTAAAAACTTGTTTAATCAATTAATTGCCCAAGTTATTAATTATAAGGTTGTTTGTTCAATTGATGACTAGGGTGAACACTTCTCCATTATTATGAGTTGAAATAGACTTAGGCATTACTTTTGCAATGTCATATGCACATGCACTCACTGAGGTATGTATATTCACTTTTAATTTTGAATTATAATTTAGTAGTTTGGTTTTAATAATTTTACTATATACTTTAGAAAATATACCTTATATGCATGAATGTATTGTGTATATAGGGTTGTCATATGAAATTTTCTAATCTAATTCATATGACTACTACAATAGATAATAATGTTTCTTCATCATTTTACATGCATGTTCATGCAACTAAACTTGGCACTAACGCAGTCCAACATCAATAAGAAATTGAGTAGGACCATGAGATTGTGATAAGTGCATGTTTAAATAAATTTTTATTATAGTTTAAAATATGTGTTTATTAACTTGGTTTCATGTATACATGTCAATTTTATAACAATTTTTTATTTAAACTAGGTCAACTGCAAGTGAGCTATGAGTGTAGTACTCGCAATTAAACCTTAGATCAATCCAAGTCATTCAGGGTATTTCCATCTACAAGCAAGGTATCCCAAGGAGAGTCTTCTTTGAAGAAGGTAAAGAGAGGGAGATTATTTTATGATTAGGATGTTGTAGATGATGTACTTTTATATATACCTATATGAAAATGTATGAATTTTTGGCATTGTACATGTGTATATGATGTAATCACCCAACATTAGATACTATGTCGTTAGACATGATGTGATTTTTTGTATGCTTATATGGCAATGCATATATTATTGACATTTTATGGCTATATATGGCATTCTTATTTTTTACATGAATATTTAAGAAAACCAATAAATTAAATATTGTTTGAATCACTTGAGTTCAGAGTATTATGAATTATTTATTTTGAATTAATCTTAAGGATTACAAATGTTATGAGATTGAGAATAACTTGTTAGGATAATGTTGAAAATCAGACACTTATAAAAAATAAATAATATCGATTATTGAATTTGAATTATGTTTATATACTTATGTAGAGGTATGGAAGAGAAGTCTACAAAACTACCATTAGTTGTTTCTAAACCCAACTGATTAGATTCACTTGCCATGGTATGATTTGAATCTTTTTTCACAAGCTATCTCCTCTTTTGACTCTTTGGGCTTAATTTATCTTATTTCACCTAGTAATTATTCCTTGTACCCTTATTATCACTACCTTTATGTCATTAATATTTATCCATACATCCTTTACCTCATTCCATTCATGTCTCATTCACAAACTTCCTCTCAATTTCTTTATAGTTTATTCATAGGCACCTTCTTTGGGTCTCAAGGACCAAATCTTGGTCTATGTTTCAAGATCTCAACCTATTATCACATATGGTATTATATGATCATATCATACCCCTTACTAGTACTCAAACAATCTTTAACTCTCATTCCATACCTTATGGACACAATGCTCTCTTAAGGCTTATAACCTCTTTTTAATATATTTTTCCTTGTACAAAAAATTGATGATTGATCAAGATATTGTAATGGAATTTATATGTTCACTCCATCCTTTTCCATGTCTACCTCAAATTTCATAGCCCAACTCCAGCTCTAACTATCACTTCCTTCATTAGCCTACCCTCATTTAGGCCTAATTAACACTATTCCAAACCCTCAGTCCTAGAAACCATATATAGATATAAAGTCTCTAGTAAAATACTTTTGATTTAACTTTTACATGTATAGGGGAGAGATAATATAAAGTTTCATTAAATTCCCATAGTTAAATCTCTCAAAAATGCTCGAAGCTTGCCAATATAAGGTTTCCCATGCACTGTACATAATCTCCAAAGAACCAATTTGAACTTAACACTAATATTATTTTATTTAAAATGTAATAATTACATATAAAACATATCATAACACTTTACCAATGATTTTTTAAAAAAAACTAACTTTGCCTTTATGCCTTTGAGACTACCATGGGGATTTGAGCTTACCAGTGGGGATTACATGATTTTTAGAGTGTGAACACCCTTGAAATTTATTTTAGAGGTTTATAATAATCTTACCATACTTATCAAATATGTATCTCAGCTTTAAACCATCAAATAGACCTTAAAACTCCAAAAAGTATGCTTGCATGAATAGTGACCATTATGAGACATGGAAGGGACTATGACAAATCAGAGAGAATTTCCACTTGTCATATTAGCATACCGATATGATGTATTTTTATATTATGTCATTAATATAAATATTAACAACTTTTGAGTCATTTACATATGTACTTTTTCCTTTAGACACTTTTTACCACAATTTACCTTGAGCTACCTATATGTTTCCTTCGTGCCAAAACTTATTTTTCTTCAAAATGTTACATGAAAACCCTAAGTTTTATCACTTATATAATAAAATATAGGTTTCCAACATCATATTATATTATATTAATACTTATCTAAGGCCTAAAATGATTTTTGGTATCCATAATTGACAAAACTTCTTGAAATCTCTAGTGGTTGCCTTCTTCACTACAAAAGGAATGTCTCAAAATATATGTCACTTTAAATATTTATAATATTTTTATTATTTTATTATATGTTTTTTAATGTCATTAATACCATTTTTAAAAATTTTTTTGCTTTGACACAACCTGTAGATGCCCCAAACTGACCAATTTTCCAAGGCAGGCTCTAATGTTTACCATGATTTTACATATGGTTATCTATTCTAAAATAGCGAATATTTTCCATTATAAAATATATTTAGTGTCTATATTAGGTCATAATTATCCTCTCTACCAAATTTTGTTATTAGATCTGACATATTTTGGCCTGTATGCCCATTTTGGCAAAAGCTAGTGATACATGTCTACTTGATCAAATTTCACAAAATGAGTCATTATCCTATTTTACCTTAGTTTTTGATGTATATAATTGAGTATAATTATAAAAATCATAATTACAACTAGTTTCAATGTACTTTATGACTTGATCTTTAATATTCTGTTACCAATTCAAAATTACTCTTTGATTCTTGGGCTTACTAATCACTTGACACATGTACCTATTTGTTTAATATATAGATAAAATTTTCCTAATGATTTTTTATTCATTAATTATTAATATAAATCATTATATACATCCTTACATTAGTTTATTGACAAACTTGCTTGCAGTCTCTTCATTAGTTTTGACTAAGCACAACCCCTTAGGTTACAAGGACCAATCTCACTTTAGATTTCAAGAGTATAATAAAAATTATTGAGTGGTATTAAATGGTCAAAAAATTAATTCCAAAACCTCTTTCAAGTGTCCAATCCTATATCACCTTTCAATACTTCTCCTTGGGTGTTTCATTATCCTTCACACTATGTATCCCATTAGGTCTCTAAGAACATTCCTTGGTTTAAGATTATAACAATAAAATTAATTACATTTATGGTCTTAAGTGATCATCATGGAATTTTATAAACACTTCTCAAGTGACAAAAGTCTCTATTCCATTCCTTTTACACTTCAATGTCACAATACTCTATCTAGGATTATAGCCATGTTTTCACTATTTTTCCATTTGTCTGATTAACTTGTGTCCTTTCATTAAAATGTAATAACACTTTAGGGCACCCTCTATCACCATTAAAATAATAACAAATTTACAACACTTTACTCTTCTCTTGGTAATCACTTGCTTTGATAGAAACACCTAAACTAGGCTTAATTAGTCTTATTCTAACCCTACAATCCTCAAAATTGTATGTATCTATAAATTTTTTTCCTAAACCACCTTCATATATAATAGCACATATAAATATGAAATATTACAAAATTTGGACCCATTTTGATGGTTACATCTCTCAAATTATCCAAAACCCTAGTTCTAGGGTTTTTAGGCCTTGTACAGACCCTTTGAGCACTTTAAATTATATATCTTGAATGATAAAACATGTTAAATGATAAAATAATAACCAAAATTTCTATCATAATAGGTAAATTACACATGATCCAATGACCATGACACCTAATTCCACTTGTAAGTGCACTTTCACTACTATTTTGAAGCACAAAAACACTGATAACAAATGTTGTCAAAGTTTAATCTATAGTTTGAGAACTCAATTTTTGATGCTTTTTAGATGAAACATGGAACTACCAAAACATTCAAAGGTGTAGATAACATATGGGAATAGTTTATTGGCCTCCCATATGGCCCAGTTGACAAACCCACCACTGATTCTGGGCTTAAGAATGTCATTCCCAATACAAGAAAGATGTGGATTTTTAGCCTAACTTATGGCATGAATAAAACTAAAAATTTAAGTCATGTGGAGGAACCATTAGATCCCTTATTTTTATGGCAAATCCTTATAATTACACATTGAATATAGTCTAAATCACCTCTAAGATCAATCCGTGGTAGAAGTTGGAGTAATGGGTCCTAAAATGCTACTTTTTGGTAGTGAATAAATAACTTGTTGACATCTAACTAGAAATTTTGCCTCTGGGATGGGTAGGTAAAAATAAACTAATTTTATAATATCTGAATATTTAAATTACATTCGATCCAATGATCTTGACACTTAATTCCACATGTAAGTTCATTTTCACTACTGTTTTAGAACATAGAAACATTGACAACAAATGTTGTCAAACTTGAAGCTATAGTCCAAGAACTCAATTTTTAGTGCTTGTTGGCTGAAAACTAGCACTGAAAACACATATAGAAGAGTATATAACATAAAATACTAGGTTTTTGGCCTCCCATCTGGACTGACCAAGAAACTAACCAACCATTTTGGGCTCAAGAACACATTCCCAATACAAAAAAGATGCCAACTTTAAGCCTAACTTCAAGCATACATAAAACAAAAACTGTAAGTCATATGGAGGAGCCATAAAATAATTTATGTGAATGTAAAACCCCTTTATTTTTACCCTAAATATATTATAAATAATCTCTAGGATCAATCTATAAAATAAGTTGGAGTAACAGGTGATAAAATATAACTTTTTGGTAGTGAAGAGACAACTTGTTGACCTCTAACTAACAATTTTCCCTCCAGGATCGACATGTGAAAATATAATACTTTGATAATGTATATATATTAAAATTACATGTTATATAATGAATTTTACATACAATTACACCCACAAGTGAAATTTCACTACTATTCTAGAGCACAAAAATGCTGACAAAATAAATTGTCAATGTTGAAGCTACGGTCTGAGAACTCAATTTTCAATGCTTGTTTGCTAAAAAATGAAACTACCAACACATTATAGAGGTGTATAAAATATAGTTTGAGATTATTTGCCTCACATATGGCCTATTTTACAAACACACCACCCATTCTAGGCTCAAGAACACCCTTCCCAATACAAGAAAGATGTTGATTTTTAGCCTAAATTCAGGCATGCATTAAAAAAAATTGTAAGTCATATGAAGGAGCCGTAAGACCCTTCATGTGCATTTTAAATCTATCTAATTTCACCCTAAATATTTATAAATAAAATATAACATAAATCAATGGTATAAGTGGGAGTAACAGGTCCTAAAACGTAACTTTTTGGAAGTGAAGAGACAACTTATTGACCTCCAATGAGAAATTTTGCCTCTGGGAAAGGCAGGTGAAAATTTAATACTTAAAACACATTTATATATGTATAATACACTTTATAAAATTACTATGAAATGCAATTCCACCCACAAGCACATTTTCACTATTATTTTAGAGAATGGAAACACTAACAACAAATATTGTCAAAGTTGAAGCTACAGTTTGAGAAATCAATTTTTTGTGCTTATTGGCTAAAAAAAGGCACTACCTACACATATAAATGGGTGGATAATGTTTATAAATAGGTCTTTTACTTCCCATCTATCCCTGTCAACAAACCTACAACCCATTGTAGGCTCAAGAATGCCCTTGCTAGTACAAGAAAGATGTTGATTTTTAGCCTAACTTCAAGCATGCATAAAACTAAAATTGAAAGTCATATAGAGGAAACATAAGATCCATCATATATGTTTTAAATCCATATAATTTAATCTTTAATATAGTATAAATCACCTCTAATATAAAATCATGTTAGAATTTATATTAAAGGGTCCTAAAATGCAATTTTTTGGCAATGAAGAGATAACGCGTTGACCTCCAATTAGCAATTTTGCCTCTAGGACTGACATGTGCAAATGCGCTACTTCAATCACATCTAAATAGATAAATTATATGTTCTCCAATGACCATGAAAACCAATTCCACTTGTAAGTACATTTTCACTATTGTTCTAAAGCATGAAAACATTGACAACAAATGTGTTTGGAAGGCTACAAGGAAAAATAAACTTGTCATGAGAAATTGTTTAGGAGCATGAAAATGCTATGTAATTTTAGTAATATTTTCTGAACTTCAATAATATAAATTTATTTACTAATGGTTCCAATCACGTGAAGGTGGAAGCTGATTTGGCACGACTAACCTACAATAATATGTTATTAAGTAATTAAGGATGAAATTTATACATGTACTACCTACAAAATCAAAAATATTTGGTAAATTTTATTACATCTAAATTTTACAAGTCAACATACCTATGAATTTCAATCCAACAAACCACTTGGATCTTATTTAATCTTGATAGTATCAAAATTAGCTTTATGGTCTAACTCACAAACTTTCCATAGATTCTTGTTTCTTGGCCTCCCATGATATTTTTACAATTGAATATTCATTGCAAGAACCAAATTTGAATATTGTATTATCTTCTTGTGAGTTTCAAACTGTTCAAACAACCATATGTTTGAATTCTTTATAGGATATCTTTGAAACCAAGTTACATTAGCAAAAACCTAGTGGGATAGTCAATATTTTCTCCATCTATGACTAGGGAAGTCGATTTTTTCTTCCCATCTACACAACAACATAAGTATTATTCTATTCCCTCTTCATTTTCCTCATCTTTAATAACTACAAAAATATGGCCTACATCATAAAAAACAATTTTTCATGACATTTTGAAGATAGATTATGAGAATAAATAGTACATAAAGATTAATATTCTACCTGGTTATACTAGATCAGATATATGGTCAAAGTCATGTGACAATGTCACGTCTGTAAATTGAAATGATGGTGGAACCTAATATGTGTTAATTAAAATTAGATGTCCAAAAGTCTAATCATTTACCCACTCTTATGACTCACACTCATTCCAAACAAATTCCATGCATGTAGAATAAAACCATGCCAAGTGTCATCTATGAATAGTCTAAAAACCTACATTTGAGCTACAAAATGAGTTGAGCTCACTTGAACCTGTTAGATTCATATAATCCATATAGTTTTCCAAGTCTTTTTCCTCCATTAACTGAAAATATCTATGAATAATATAATTTAATTGAGCACCATGATATATGTTCTCATTATACCATTAAATCATAGTTTTTATATCAATAAAATAATCAACATTGTCAAATTTTAACTCCTCCCTTGCAATGACTATTTTTACACATGTTCCAGCACCATTATGCTCTCATTTTCCATGGCCAACCTCAATGAAACTCCAAATATGTTCTACACAATTGTTAATGTGCATCTTGATCAACCAATAAAACATTCATGCATTCTTGAATTATGATGTATAATTGTCTAACAAAATGTAATGCTATTTCAAAATTATGTTCCTCTGAGTCAACTGTCCATAGAACTTGTCAAAACAACTTTGTACATACAATGTATAATGTTATCGGTCATTAATGATATAGAAATAGTACTCCTTTAATATTTGTTGATATTTTTTTGTATTATCAAGTGTATGAATTAATGGTATATGCATGAATATGATAATTTGTGTTGAGTTCTAATAGTATCATTCAACTTCCATTTGTGGTTTGAATGTGTAATTTTTTACAAAGTTGACTGCTGAAATAGTAGAATAAAGTGGGAATGTGTCCTTACTTATATTTAAATATTCATCCAACCATTTTACCCTATGTGTGTGCCTTGCATACTCATAAACTATTTTATCCATAAATTCAACCATAAATTATAAACCAAGTATCCTTTTGTTACAAGCTCACAACTTTTATATTTTTTACCATCTTTTACTTGATAAGCCATACATTTGTATTTGCTCAAACCAACTAACTCTTGTCTGATTGCACTTGTACACTCCTCATGGACACATTTTATTAATTTTGGTAATCCATCACAAATGCTACAATTTACATCCAAACATGTTTTTTTATAAAAGAACTATCCATCTGGTCTTTCATAAAAAAATATTTGAAATAAATTCTAAGGTTGATTTTGGTAGAACTTCTATGCCACACTCTTGAAAAATATTGTTAGTATGCAAAGTACAATGAATATGAAAAAAAATAACGTAGTGCATTAAAAATTCAACATGTTGCCTACAACCACAAGTGGTGTGTATGTGATTTATTTATATATAAAAAGGTTTGGCCATTTCAAAAAATAATTAACCAATAACAATTTGTAGATGTTTTTCAAAAAACTTAGAGTATAATTGTTTTTGAGTCATATCCAAGAAATGTTTAGAATGTTGTTAATTATTATGAGAATCAGCACTTCTTTTCATTACATCATTTGAATTAGGTGAAACTCTTGTATTATCTTTCTAAAATTGTGAAATTAAGTCTTTCAAAGCATTGGCTGTAGCCCTATCCTTTCATGGAAGTATACCAAAGAATGCCTAGAGCTCTTTTGTATTGGGTTCATTAAGTATTTCACATCTTGAAGTTGATTTCATTAATATTTTCTCTTTATATCAAATGTTTAACTTATTTTTGAAATCAATCATTTTTTCCCTATTTTAGTGCTTACTGCACAAGTTGTCATTATATGCTAGGCAACATTACAATCTTTGTTACGTGATTTTGGGCCTGAAATATGATATGCATCATGTAGATTTTCAATAATTTCATAAGTTTCATTATCCATGTTAGATGTTTTTAGTTTAATGTGTACATTATAGGTCTCATCTTACCCTATTTCATCAACAAAACAAATAATTGACATCTCTGACTATCATACTACAATCTATAAAAGAAACTATACCAATTTTTTAAGCCAATCTTCTTGAATGGCGGTCTAACATTTTATGATGCATTGGTTTCAAAATATTTTCATCAACTTTATTAAGTACTTATCTTGTCTACAGATGATTCTTGGAGGTGTTGTTATTGGTGGAATTTGTTTAGAGGGTGTTTCAAAATCATTATATGTTTTCATGAAATTTTCTTCAGTATATGTTTCCATGAAATTTTCTTCATTGTTAATTTCATCATTATTTGAGTCGATTAAATTTTCTTCATTATTTTTGGGTAACATCATGCATAGGATCTTCATCAACAAAATAAAAAACTTTAAACATTGAATGTAAATTTCAAAAATTATCTAAATTTTAATTGTAAATTTCATCATAATTCAATTCATTATTTTGAATTTAATCATAATTCAATTCATTATTGTGGTTTTCATCATTATTAAATTGATTATTGTTAATTGCCTCATTATCTAAGGCATTTATCTCATTAGCATTAGTGTTTGTACCTTGTTTGGAAGAAAATTATTGCATTCATACTTTGTTTTTTATTTGAACTCTTCTAATTACTCTAGTGTTTTATTCTTCAAATTCATCCTCATCTTTGAATGCAAATCAGAGCCCACTCTGACAAAAGCAACCAAGAAAGTCCTTCAAATGTGGGGTCCAAAAAAGAATGCAACTAAAAAAGTATGTAGAGTACGCAAGGAATGTTTATAGGGACAACAATCTTGATTAGGGATAAGAATATATATTGAAAAGTAAGTTGTTGTTTTAATTCAAGGAACACATATGCATTATTGTAATGCGTACATGTTATAAGAATGCGTATGTGTTACTATAATGCATATGCATTCCTTGAAGTATAGGCATATACTATAAAAGTAAGAAAAAAAGGCTCACATTAAATGCATAAAATCCATTTTAATATATTAATATGATGTAATGAGACTCAATAAATATGATGCATAAATACCTCATATGATGTAATAAGACTATCATATGTTACAATAATGCTATCATATGATGCAATAAGGCTCAATATGATGGAATAAGACTATCATAAAATGTAATAAGACTATCATGCGATAAAATAAGACTATTATATGATGCAATAATAATATCATATGATACAATAACTATTTAATATGATGCAATAAGGCTATCATATGATGCAATAAGTCTCAATTGATGCAATAAGGCTCAATATGATGCATAAATCCTCAATATGATGCATAAATTTTCAATACATGATGAAATAAGACTCTTGAAAAGGATATGAAGAAATAATACTAATGAATGATGTAATAAGGATCAATATTTACGACAAAATAAGCTAATTTTGCCCAAAATCCCATCACAGGTCCTTACAAATATAGCTGAATAATAGGTTCAGAAATTAACACTAATCGCATTCATGAATTTATGCATTTGTGATGAAATCATGAAACTTAGGGGTTGTGTTTATTATAAAATTAAGATTTAGGGTTAGGGGTTTAGTGTAATGGGTTTGTACATGTGTATATGTCATAAAATTAAGATTTATGGGAACTGTACATGTTCAAGTGATAAAATTAGGGTTTATGATCAACATCTCATGAAACATGAAATACTTTAACCCTTTCAATAACATTTTAGACTCCAATTTAGGTTCAATGGATTAAAATTGTCCATATTTGTGTTCGTATTTGTATTTATTATTAAATTAGGTTCATTTAAGCCATTCATGTTGCATCTAGATTATATAATCAATTGGGTCATAAATCTAGTTTAGGGGCTCAATTTTGCCCAAATCATGCCCCTAATTAAACCAATAGACTAATTAGTTCAATTCATGATAGATTGAATTGTACCTAATTTTGTCCAAAATAATATATCATACTCTTATAGTTATGCCAAGAAGGGTCAAATTTGTCTCACATACCTCCTCAATTGAATTACCCCTATAATTGAACATTGTTGTGCCATTTGTGTACCTCATACACCCAAAATTATTAAATATATCATAGATGGATTAAGTCTTGGAAGTTTCAGAGTTGACAATGCCTGAAGAGGCCAAATCCAATTACATATCACCATATATACCGTGTACATGCTCAAAAGTGTCATTGTTGTTAGAGTTTTCAATCCCTAGAAGTGTTAAAGAGCTCTATCAGATCCCTATGAGGCCTAATCCAATTAGATACATCACCACATGTGTATCTTGTACACACATATATTTGTCTTAGAGATCTAACTATCAATTATCCTAAAAGCATTAGATTTGTTATAGCCTCAAGACACCCAATCCAATCAAATATTTCCACATGTGTAGGTCTAGTACACCAAAAGAAGTGTTAGATTTTTTAGATATGCACATATATGATATTGAGACATGTCCCATCACCTTCAACTAATCCAACTAAGGCCTATTCACAAATTTTTCATTCTTACATATAAGCCAATAATGTTTAAATATTGGCATTGATCCATTCAACTCATGTCTAGTAAATAATTCACATGACACAATCCTTTGACTTGTTATTACTGTATCAAAATTATCTTAGAGAGCACTTTAAGGTCCCATCCAAGTTGAGCAACCATTGATCATTATCAATTTTCTACATGTATGTATTCAAATTATTTATATCCCTCTCCCTTATATTACCTATAGATCCCAAAGTACATTCATATTAAGTGCTACATGTAGGACAAAATATAATTCAATAATGGACTCCTCAACCTCAAATCCTAAGCCAGAGCAAGAATTCTGAGAATTACTACTTTCTTGCAGTCCACATCATAAGTTATAAGATCATTACAATGAAATATGAATAAGACAATTGAAATATAATCTTGAAACCTTTGGTGAGGGGATGCACACTAGTATTCAATTTTGATCAACCATCTATATGAGGTGAGTAGTTCATCATCCACATGAACAATTATTATGTCTCTTTATTTAGCATCATCCTTTAGGGGAAGTGGGTCTCAGATTTAGGGGATATTATCACCTTTAACATATCTTGGATAAGCTCAATAGAGTTTGAGCTGGTGTAAATTATATATATTTCATACTCGGTCAATTCTAGGTCTAGGCTACCCTATAATTCTAAAGCATATATCCATCCCTTAATGGTTTCAAATAAAGTCCCTAGTGCATTTAGATATTTATTAAGCTATACATTCATCACTACAAGCACATCTTAAAACAAAATCTTAAAATCACATCATTACTAATGGATACATGTGACCATTTAAAGTTTATTGTGCTCAAATCCACATATTACATAAAACAAAATGTGTACCCAACTTGACCAAAATATTTAATAAAAACATTTAGGTACCTTGTACCCATCATCCTACTTTCATATCTTACCATCCCAATTACATAGTAAGGTATATAACCTCATATTATTGATAAGCACCAAGTGTTGTCTAGCTTGTTTTTGAGCTTGTAATTATTTCATCCGTAGTGCGGCTAGGACTAGTCCCATATTAAAGACACACTCTTTAGAAGAGGTGGGAATGGATAGAGTGGTTGATGGTTGTGCCACATATGATGGAGAGGTAGATGAATGAGGTGCACAAAATGGAGGATTAACCTTATTTTCACAAGAGATCTTAATTTTAGGAAATTTTTTAATAATGTATTTGAATATATTAAGGGAATCTTGAATAACTGTAAAAATATAAAATCTTGTTAGACTTTTAATTGGGACCTCAAAATGCACCTATTGAATTAGATGCAATAATTGACCTTAGATAAAACTTAAGGGACTTTATTCAACACATTTTAGGAATGTTTTTGGAACAATCCAAGGCATGATTTATAGGTATTGGTCTCCATTAGATAGCATTCTTGAAATATATATCCAAGAAATTCACTATTACACCAAGGGTTCAATTCTTATTTCTAGTTACACAAGATTATATATACTACATAGTCCAATTCAATGGGTTTTCCACTTAAACAAATTAGTTCAAAATTTATAAATAAGGGGGTCTAGTCAAATATATCAAAGAAACAACAAAAGGGTAAGAGAAGATTTTAGGCAAGTAGGATAAGATCATTAAGAAACACCAAATTTAAGGGTAAGTAGAATTTTAGGCAAGTAAGGTAGTAAGGTATATCCTTTCCCTACTAGGGGAAAGGTCCCAATAACTATGCATGTTCCAATTGTTGAATAAGGATTTTGTTAAAATGTGTTCTATTGATAAAAAAATATTATTGTATATAAATGTTAAAGTCCAAAAAAAGCTCAACATGTAATATCTAATAGTTTTTCAACCTTCATTATATAAAATTAAATGTAACCAATCAGATCTTGACAAGTAAGAGTCAAGTATTGATACTTTAATGCACATCGATTGTTACTCTAAAGGTTAAGTTTTGATCATAGGTTTAAAAAATGTATATTATGACCTCTCATGATAAAATCAATTATATTGTAAAATGTATAATGTATTAAACCTAGAAACCTTAGTTATAAGTAGTTAAGATGACATATTTAAATGGGTAAAAATTTTGAAGTCTAATGTGATGTTATACAACCTTAATTCAAAGTCCAAAGTAGCACAAAATTTGACCTTTCCCCTATAAGAAACATGAAATTTGGCATTTCCCCTATAAGGATACATGGCTAATGGGACGTTTCCCCTATAAAAAACATGAAATTTGTTTGTTTTATGTTATTTCAAAGTAACACGTATGCATTATATATTACTTTATATAATGTATACACATTAGATAACACGTATGCATTATTTGAATTTAAAACTGAACCTTTACACTCAAATATGTCTTGGATTTTCAATCCAAAGGCTTTTGATTGTGTATCTACAATCGACACCAAGAGTTTTAAAAAAACCAACAAATTTCAAATTTAATCACCAAATACACTATGAATTTTAACATCAAAATTCAAAAAAATATCACTATTATGACAAACACCTTGTCCTCGGGTCTCTTAAATAGAATTGAAAGCAAATAATAATTAGAAAAATAGACTCAAGAATAATTTTAGTCTTTACATGCAAACTAATTGTTCTCCTAAAATTAGAATAATTCTAGAAACACACAGATGAACGATGCCGGTCGACCCCTAACTGATGTCGGTTACTATGTAGCTAAAGATAACTGATGTCGATCAACCCCTAACCGATGTCAGTTGCTTCTGACTGATGACGGTTACTGTGTAAATTCAGCAACCTCCACATTAGCACATTAGTGAAGCTTTTAGCTCCACAACTCGACAATCTCCCACTTAGAGATAAACAACTGCACCTGTACCTGTACAACAACATCCTCTAAACATCTCTGGCTTGTTTCTCCCTCTTCAAGTTCAATCTTGAAGACCAACAAAAATTGAATGAGGATTCAACTTCTCCTTTGTTATCAGCTTTGTTAACATATCAGTAGGGTTCTTATCCATATGGATCTTAACCAGCTTCAACTTTCCATCCTCCAATACCTATCTAATGAAGTGGTACCTAAGCTGTATATGTTTGATTCTTGAATGAAACGCTGAATTCTTTGCCAAATGAATTGCACTTTGACTATCACTATACAATCTGCAACTCTCTTGCTCCTTTCCCAACTCTTCCATGAACTGAGTCATCCAAAACATTTCCTTGCTAGCCTCTGTGACTACAATGTATTTTACCTCTGTAGTAGACAAGGAAACAACCTTCTGCAACTTTGAAATCTAGCTAACCGCCGTTCCACCAATAGTGAACACATATCCTGTGGTGCTTCTCCTACCATCCAAGTCACCTACCATATCCAAATCTACATACCCATGTAGAGAAGTGTTTGACCATCCATAGCATAAATGCCTACTGCTGGTCCCTCTCAGATATTTGAGAATCCACTAAACTGCTTTCCAGTGTTCCTTTCCTAAATTAGCCATAAACATGCTGACAACTCTCACTGCTTGGGCAATATCTGGACTAGTACATACCATTGCATACATCAAGCTCCCAACTACTGAAGCATATGAAACTCTACTCATGTAATCAACCTCATCATGTGATTTAGGACACTGTTCTTTGCTCAACTTGAAGTGTCTAGCCATAGGTGTGCTTACTAGTTTTGCATCCTGCATATTGAACCTCTTCAACACTTTATTCACATAATCCTCTTGAGACAAAATCAAACTATGATTTTTCCTGTCTCTCTTAATACTCATGCCAAGGATTTTCTTTGTTTCTCCTAAATCTTTCATGGCAAATGTGTGAGCTAATTTTACCTTAAGCTCAGTAATTTCCTACATATGTGAACCTGCAACAAGCATATCATCTACATACAGTAACAGGATAATATAACTACTATTATCCAATCTATTAAAATAAACACAATGGTCAGATTGACATTTACTAATGCCATGCTCTGTTATAAACATGTCAAACCTCAAATACCATTGTCTTGGAGCTTGTTTAAGACCATATAAGCTTTTCTTCAACCTGGCCTTATGTCTCATTTGTCCACTCTCTCCTTCCTTTAACCTGTATACCCATTTATTTTTTAGTGCTTTCTTTCTGGCTAACAACTCAACCAAATCCCATGTATGGTTCTCTTCCAAAGAATCAATTTCCTCATTCATGCCATGCTCCCACTATTTCTTAGATTCTACCTGCATTGCCTCATCAAAAAATTTTGGTTCTCCACCATCAGTGAGCAACAAGTAGTATAAAGAAGGGGAATAACGAATTAGAGATTTACTTACCCTTTCAGACCTCCTTATGGGTGTTTGAGACTCATTTACAGCTTGTTGTCCACCCAAATTTTCTTCTAACAGTGATTGATCCCGGTCATCTCTAATCAATGTCAGTATGCACCTGATCGACGTCAGTTCCTCCTGATCAACGTTGGTCTCTACCTGATCGATGTTGATCTCTACCTGACTGACATCGATTTCTATCTAACCAATGTCGGTCTCTATGTTTTCCTATGAGTAATGATTTTTACCCGCGAGCTCATTTTAGATCATAACCTCTTCCAAATCAAGATTACCCTACTCAGAATTATTCAGCCTCTTGAGTTGATCACTGTACATCACCTTCTCATTGAAAACTACATCACAGCTTCTAATAATTTTGTTAGTTTCTAAATTCCACAACTAAAATTTGAAATCTCCAAAACCATAAAAAATGAAAGTGCACCACATAGATTTAGCATCTAGCTTCTTTCTATTTTCTTTATCAATGTGCACAAAAGCTTCATACCCAAAAACTCTGAGAAATGAAATATCTACCTTTTTACCTATCCAAGCCTCTTATGAAATTCCACCATCTAGTGCAATAGAAGGTCCTTTGTTTAATCAAGTAAACTGCATTATCTATAGCTTCTACCCAAAACTATAAGGGAAAATTAGCATGCAACCTCATACTCTGTGCACGCTCCATTATTGTTCTATTCATCCTTTCAACAACTCCATTTTGTTGAGGTGTCCTTGGAACTGTCCTTTCCCTACCTATTCCACTCAGAATAGTAACTATTGAATTTATTGCTGCAGTACTCACCACCATTGTTAGATCTAAGGCATTTCAATCTCAAACCTATTTCATTTTCAATCAAAGCTTTCCATTTCTTAATTGTGTCAAAACCATCATATTTTCTCTTTATGCAATAAACCCATACCTTTCTTGTAGCATCATCAATGAAAGAAACATAATACTGTGATCCTCTAATAAAAGTTACCTGAGCTAGTCCCCACACGTCTGTGTGAACAAGCTCCAACTTGTGCTTCTTTTTTGTTGACTCAGTTTTGAGAAACCTCACTTTCTTCTGTTTCCCAAAAATACAATGCTCACAGAAATCTAGATATATGCTTTTTAAATCTAAAAGCTTACCTTTTGACTTAAGAACATTCATTCGTTTCTCACTTATGTGACCAAGCCTACAGTGCCACAACTTTGCATCTACATCTGAAGTAGATAAAATAGAAGGAGAATAATTAGTAATACAAGTAGATAGATAAAGTGTACCTACTCTCTTACCTCTAGCTAATACAAGTGCACCCTTGGAAACTTTCCAAGATTCAGTTGTGAGAGTTACTGTGCAACCCTCATCACCCAACTTTCCTATAGAAATTAGATTCCTCTTCAGGATGGGTACATGCATGACATCCTTCAACACCCATGTGTTGCCATTCTACAATTTTAGCTGCACTTTTCCTTTGCCAACAATTTGACAAGGCTCATCATCCCCTAAATAAACTTTTCCAAAATCTCCATGGACATAATCATTGAAAAATTCTCTATTTGGGGTTGCATGGAAAGAGGCACCAGAATCTAATACCCATGATTCTACTTTATTATCCAAAAAAAATATAAGAGCATCATGTGCAACAATACCTATAAATTTTGCTTCTTTATTACCTTCATGCTGATTTTCTTTGTTATCCTTCAACCAACAATCTTTCTTTGCATGCCCTTTCTTTCCACAATTCCAACAGGTTATTCTTCCATTTCTAGATTTGAATCTTCTTCCCATATTTGACGTTGATTTCCCTTGCTTGCCATTCTCTCTTTGCCTTCCCCTGCTTTCAACACTTAAAGAATTACCTGATGTTTCTCCTGTGCTTTTCCTACAAATTTATTCATTCAAGATTACACTAACAACATCATCAACTTTCAAGATATTTGAAGTAGATGCAGTATTACTAACTGCCATTACCAAGCTATGCTAGCTTTCAGGTAAAGAGCATAAGATTAAGAGAGCCTTAATTTCATCATCAAAAACTATTTTGACTGAATTTAACTGATTTAAAATTCCATGAAAATCATTAAGATGACTAGATATAGATCCACCTTCCTGCATTTGCAAATTAAATAATTGCTTCATAAGATATACCTTATTTGAAGCTGAGGGTTTTTCATATAACTTTGCCAAAGTATCCATTAACTCTACCGTTGTCTTTGCTTGTGATAAGTTAGAAAACACAGAAGCTATCGGGCTCAACCTTATAGATCCAAGAGTCTTTCTATCAAGAACACTCCATTCTTCATCTTGCATATATGTGGGCTTCCTTGAAACCCCACCAAACGGTAAATATAGATATTTTTGATATAGATAATCTTCAATCTGCATCCTCCATAATTGATAAATCTTGCCATTGAATTTCTCCATTCTTAGTTTACTTTTTCTGCCATTGCTTTGCTCCCACTCAATTAGAAACCCCTGTGAGTGAATTTTGTAATCAACAAACACTAACATGCTTTGATACCACTTTATTTATTTCTAACAACACCTTTTTGGGGCCACTACATGCTACACCAATAAATGCCTATTCATATTTATCTAATTTTTTTCATTGATCCAAGTGTAAAACAAATTATATGGTAACAAAGTAGGCCTAATTATACACTCATTCAAAAAAATATATATATATATTTTTTTTTGAGGTAGTTAGGGTGGGCCACATGGCTAGTTATCCTTTTTTTTTTAAATCAATTTTCAAGATCTAATTAATTTTAAAAAAATACTCAGTGAAAAAATATAATAAAAAGTTTGTAACATACTAGAATATCTTATCTAAATATTCACTAAAGGGTTTTAAACAATATTTAACGATGCTAAAAAATGGTGGGTTGCACAACCATCTATCTATTATGTTTTCTTAAAAACATAGGAGGCGCTCTTAAAATTTTAGATGTTTTTATTATTTATACTTAACCATTTTTTAAAATAAATTTTTTTTTTAGAAACTAGACTCAAAATGCTACAATTCATGTTTTCATACCATATTCAAATTATGAGTGTAGCTCTTAAATTATCTATAGAAATTCATATTTCTTAAATTTTAAAAAAATAATGTCCACAAGTAAGCCTTTTTTTGTCCCCCAAATGTGTGCACTTACCCCATGTTAATAGTATATATATAAGTGTATTTAGGATATAAATGAATAAATAAAATCAATACAAGTATATAGAAAAAACATCAAAAAATATATAAAAGTTTGAAATTGAAAATAATTATTATTATCATTGTATTAAAAAGGAAATATAGAATTAATTATAGAATCAAAGTTCGTAGTAGTGGCACATTCACATTATATTGAATTTCTTGGATAAAATATATTTTATTTGGTATGTTGCCTTCAATGTTGTGTATAATTGAGATATCTAATAATTATTTAGTGCTTAAAAATCATACTATTTTCAAAAAAAATAATTAAAAAAATCTTGTCCTTGGAAATTTTAATAGCCTATAAGGGTTTGAATAAGAACAATTTTTTTTGTAATTACTATGAAAATTAAGATATAGAACATGAGTATTTCTGAATACAACTATGTTAATGCTTTTTGGACCAATGTTTTGGGTCGCACTCAATGAAATATTATCAAAATGAGAATATAATTATAATGAATTACAAACCTAGATCAACTTATTAAAAAAACATAAGTATACAATTCATCAATCATTCTATTCTCATCCTAGTAATTGTTCAATTGATCCAAAATTATTAACATGATTTTATCTAAAACCACTCTTTAGAATCGATATGGACAATATAAACATTATATCTCTAATTGAGCTATAATAGTCAATGGTTATGTCAATCAAGAATGAAGCCATCATAAATAAATTAATTGAATTTATAACTTGGACAAAACACTATAGCCGCAAAATGTCAAGTTATATATAATGATGTGTATTGTGATCCTTGCTGCAATAAATTATAACATTAGTGTAAATTCCTAAAATAACTTTACTAATAAATTATAAAATATTAAAGTACTTAAAAATTAGGAGCTAAATTGCATTACAATATCAATAGGCTTTTAGAGAGGGAAGCCTCCTTTGAGATATATTATTGTTGGTTATGGATTTGTATTCTCTAAAAAGGTGCACTTAAATTAATTTGAAGGAAAAAATATTTTTGTTAGTTTTGAAGTACATGGGAGAGTGTCACACATTGATATCAAACCAAGATCATACATTGTTGACTTTAGGAGATATTATTTATGTGTATATTTGAAATGATCTATATAGATAATTCTATAAGAATACTCAATAAGATGTTTTTTTTTTAATTTTATATTCAAATGATCACTCTTAATCTTTTTGTAAAAGTTTGTACTATTTATTATGAATACTTTACAATAAAAATTGGATCTAAAAATTAAATAGAAAATTAAATATTCAATAATTTGAGAGATCTAAAGTGTACCTTTTATAGTTTTATTGAGGAACCAACCCAACCCTTTAGAAACCTTCTAGTCATCATAATAATTTGGAAAGAGAGGCTCGAAATTTTGAAGAATAACACTCGATTGTTTATGAGAACCAGATACAAATAAACCATCTTTTTATTCATTTTATTTTTAAAATTATGATACCTTTTGCATCCTTTTTTCTAGAGTATATTTGGGTCAACACTAACTAAAAATCCAATGAAGTAGTGGCCTCTGGATCTGAACATTTTGTTAGCTTTAACAAGTCCTTTGCTTTGGAAAGGGTGGTTTGGTTTTTTTTTTTTTTTTAATTTTGTCTTCAATAAAATGGATTTTTATTTGTTAATGGTTTTCTTGTAGATTTAGAAAAAATAAAATCAAAATTTCAATCACTTAATCTTTTAAATTGTAAATCATTCAAGAATTTAAATTTTAAATTACATATTGATTGCCAACAATATTTTTGAAAAATATTTATTTAGATTGAAGAAATTCTACACTCACATCATAACTTGCAAGTTATAAACATATAGTTTCTTCCTTCCCTTAATTTTATTTCTTTAAGATATATTTTCTTAACACACACACAAAAAAATATGTTTTCATAACACACATACACAAACCAATATATCTATTCATTTCCATTTCCACAGGAAAAAAAGAAAACTAAAAAGAAAAAATATCACTAACATTTAAACCTCCACCATTTAGTTAACCTTTACACATAACTTAAGAACTCTGAAAATTCACAACATAGTGGCACTCAGATCAAGATTTTTCACCTGCATCTAATATTAGAGATATAATAGTCATTCAAAAATAAATAATTTACATTCAGTTATATGTCTTTCGTCATTAATTTCATTCCTCATAATCTTTTTGTTGAAATCAGAAACTAATTCTGCATTTACGACCACCCCTTATTTTTTCCCATGCTTCAACCATTAATAAAAAACAAAAAAACAAAAGATTAAAAGAAATCAACATTTAACCTGCCAAAATTCCAACAAGTAGTTAGTTCCATATACACTTCTAAAATCATTAAAATAACATTTTAATAGTTAATTTCAAATTTTAATTTATTTAAAATTGCATAATATATTGAAAAGCTAGTCCAAAAATAAATAAATAAATAAATTAAAATTATTCATTTTCAGCATTGTCCCAAACATAGTTGTAAAACATTCAACACAAACAGAAAACTCTTTGAATTTTAATCATTTAAAGCATTAGCCAACATTGTCAATAGACCATTCGCACATATACTTTTAAATACAAGAAAACCTGCAGGCCTTGGAAACAACCAGACAAATTATCTATTTAAAAAAGCAAATTAGTTTAGAAAATAGCTCTGGTTTTCAAGAAATCACCCACTAAAGATGCTTAGTTATAAAATAAAAATTCCAAATAAATAGAGATTAGATTGCAAGGAGTAAACACCGACATCAAACGTCAAACTTGCCCACTCACTCCGACATCCTTTGAAGAACATTTCCCATAAATTTACACTCGCACTGTAGTGAAGACCATTGAAAGCAACTTAGAATTTGAGCATATGTTGGAAGTATTCCATTCCACATCATAGCCAAAAATAATTGTGAATCATTTTGAAGCCCAATATGAGCACAAAGACTATTAGAGGCCAAAATAGATAGGCGATTTCACTTGTTAGCTTTCCAAGGCAGAAATCTCCAAATTTGATTTAACTCATTATCTTCATGTTTAGCTTCATCCAATTCCACTTTCTTCATGTTTGGACAAGTCAACCTTTGTAGAATCAGTCAAATTTCGCAGGTCATTCAACCAAATTTCTAACGTTCAAAGAAATTGACATTGATCAAGAGTTGTGTTACCTTGTCATTTTGTAATCAGAGTATTCCCTATACCTCATTCATTCATAGTTCATTGCCATGCACTAGCATTTTGAGGTAGGCAAATGATATCACATAGGCATGACCAAGAAAATCAACTAACTCATCCCGTCTAACGAGCTCCCAACAATAAACGAAATCAACGAGCTTGTCCCATTCAACAAGCTTGGCCTCATCACCTCTTTATCCATCACATCGACCCATCACCTCTTTCAGCTGCATCATCCTAACTTCGAGAAGTCAGTACACAAGGTAAGCCTCTTCACTTCCCCACGTAAAATGCCTTTCTATGTTACACGATGATCATATATGTCATGGAACATTTTTGTATTTGACTTCAGGAGGGCAACTAAATTTCACAAATATATTTTATTAATTATGATTATGTTATTAATTTATATATAACTTAAAATTATATAATTTAATGATTAATAAATATTTATAAACAGTTTTAAATATTTATATATAACAAACAAATAAATAAAAAATAAAAAACTAATTAATGAAACACATTTTAATGTTTGATAATTGTATCTATAAAGTATTTAAGTGTCCCACATATTTTTAAAAAACCCAAACACTAAACGATCGATATTATATATAAAATACTTAAAAGCAGTACCTTAATCTACAGTAATATTGAACTAAGTTTTTTTTGCTTGCAATGAATAAAATAAAATCGAAAACCAATCGCAGTTGCCATTTGTAATCTATTTGCTAAGAGAATAGCCATTGTGCAATAGGAACCAAATTATAACTATCATCTTACATACCATGTTTTTATTCCACACATAAAATGTCAACATCTACATAATTTAACTCTATCGTAAAGGTAGGACGTTTGTTTACAAATCAGAAACCATAGTGTCTTTCAAATATCATTTTAAAGTACACAGGGAAAGTAATGTCTAAATAACTACTTTATATACCTATCAAACCAAACCCATCTTTTATACTTCTGTATCTCAAATATTATTTCAAAGTGCACTTTAATAGCTGATTTAATAAGTATTGTTTCTTTATTTCTGTGAGCGAAGGAACTTTTTAATCAAACTTTGACGTGCTGGCGTTGTTTTCCTGCACGCCATATGGAACCAAAAAACATTGTATTAGTGAATCTGAAAAAAAGAAACTTAAATGCTTTATCACAAAGGAAATATGTTTTTAAAATAGATTTAAAAAGATGGTTTTCATGAGATGTACTTGGATGGAGGCGAGAAATTTCCTAGGTTGGAATCCCCTTCATTTCCAGTTCAACCTTTTAGCGGACCGTTTTAATCTGCATAAAATTAGAAATTGTTTTGTGAGACGAGGTATGTAATTTTAATCAACCAAAATTCATTGTATTAGTCAATTTGAAAAAAGAAACTTGAATGCTTTCTTATGAAGGGAATATATTTTATAAAATATATATATTCTTCTAAAAAGGGTTTTTAAAGGGATGTACTTGAATCGACTGGAGCAATCTTCTCCGTTTTTCAGTTCAGCAGCTTCAGCAGAGCGTTTTAGTCTTCATAAAAATTGAAATTGTTTTGTAAGACGAGGTGGGTAGTTTTATTTAAATTTTGTGAAACAAACCTTAAATCAATCTTTAAAATGGTGATCTTACTTGGAAACAGTGGGGGGCGTAGATGCATTGTTCCCTGCACGGATATGATGAAATTATAAGTTAAATAATCTTAATTTTGAAATGATTTTTTAAAATCATTATAATCTCATTCAAAGATCAATAATCCTTACTCGAGCCACTTTCTATTTCTGCATGCCTTAGAAAAATCTAAAATCTCGTAGAGGAGTGTGAATCCAACATATATTAGCCATGAGTACTAAATTTATTTAAAAATATAAGACCGATTGCACTAATCAGAATAAGTATTTAAGGATTGGATGTTTTAATATCATTAATATTTCAAATCACATTAAAATTATATATAATTAAGATATAAGAAATAAGTGTTAAATTATTATAAAAATATTTAATTATTTATGTAATATAATTTTGAGATTCAGTTTAATAGTTACAAGTTTATTTGTAATAATTTATATTTTGTAAGTAGTGGTTAATATAATTTTATTTATCATAAAATTGAATGGTGTACTCAACATTTATTACATTTACGTGAACAATATTTAAATAGTTTTTTTTATGATTATTAATGTAATTCTTGTTACTAATTAGATTGATATAATTGTGATAAATAAATGATTAATAATTGTGAGAGGTTTATTAATTTTAATATGATATACACATAAAAATATTAAGTTTATCATAAAGGGACATTAAAAATTGTAAAAACATTACATTGTAGTATAACTTGTACCTAAAAGTGGTATTTAAAGAGTAAGAGCAACTCACAATATGCCATATAAGATGCAAAACAATTGATTATTTATTCAGATGTTTAGGTCCAATCTAGTTGAAAAGATTCAATCATAGTTTATTCATTCCTTATATTTTTCTACCAGTCTTCTATAAGTTCATATTCTTGTTGCATTCAATCATCTTCATGTTAGACAAATCTAGTTTCAATGGTCCTACCCATTAGTATTATCATGGGATTTCTATACAAATTTGGTAAATACGATTTACTTCACAAAATCACTTTGAATCGTGATAGATCATAAGTATTATATGAATCCCATAAAATTCTAGATGGAGCACAATTTTCAATTGAATTTATCATAAATAAGACACTATATAGTGGGTGTGCTTTCCCATGATGTTTCTATATGCACATTGGGTTGTAAATCATTGTGATGCTTTTCAATTCATTGGTAAGCCAAACCAAAGTGATGAGATTTCCCTAAATCTATATTTTGTTTCATAACTCCACATCCCAACCACTTCAATTCTAGATACATCATAAACATGAAAAATTATTTCACTAATTGGGTAAAGGTAGTTATGATTCCAAATTATGGTGCAAAAGTTGTTATGAATCTACTATATATGAATATCATAACAATTTTGGGTATCCTCATAAGATAACAATTTACAAAGGTATGTATATCCTGAATTATATAAACCTTTATAAATGAATTTATGATATTAAACGAAAATAACACAGCCTATCATCCTTAAGTTAACGACCAAGCAAAATCATCCTAGAAGGTATTGGATTAAATGATTATGAATTTTTGCATCATGTATCATGGTGGCTTGTAATATCACATCTAAATAATATTTTAAGTGTTAGGTTGTGGAGCTAAAAGCTTCACCAGGATGCGAATAGGAGTTGCTGAAGTGTCACAGTAACCGACGTCGATTAGGACAACCGACGTCGGTCAGGAGTGGACAGGAAGCTGCCAACATCGGTCAGAGATCGACTGACATCGGTCATCTCCAGATAGATAGGGACCGACGTCGGTCGCCTGTGCGGTTCTAGACCTACGAGTTGATGAACTGTTAGTTTAACGAACTGGTTGTTTGCATGTAAAAGACTATTTTTAATCTTGAGTTGCGTGTCTAATTATTGTAATTAGGGTCTAATTATTGTATGCATGAGATCTATATAATAGACTCATGGGCTGTATTGTAAAGTGTGCTAGATAGCCATTGTGCTTGTAGAGAGAGCAAGACTAGCTCCTCCTAGTTCCATAGGGGTGCTAAGTGTGTATGATCAAGGAGAGTTGCAGGTTGTGCAAGTTTTGGTAAAATATCCATTGGGGTACTGGTTGAAGAATCATAAGGACTTGGTGAGGCAAGGACAAGGGTTCTTCAGAGAGTAGAGATATCTACATGGTAAGTAAGGTTTGTTGATTTGTAGGTTGTTGCAAGAGAAGGGAGATCTACTTGGAGTATGGTTGTGTACTTGGTGTATTGGCAGCGTTGTTAATGATTGGTGGAGGTGAACAACTCTATTTTTGAGTTGATTGTTGTGACCATAATTGAGAGAGTGAACTGTTGAAGGAGAATTACTGGTGAGCCCTAGAAGTGTGGGAGCTGTAGAGGTGAGGGAAGAAGAAGTGTGGCATCTTCTTTATTGTATTTTCTTCTGAATGAGTATTAATACAATTGGGAATTGTCTCTCATATTCTGTGTTATTTCATATTTCTAGTTACTTATCATTCTGGTTAAAATTTTGTGTTTAGTTGCTAATACAAAGGTAATCAAGTGTGCCCTTAGTGGGCAGTAGATCTTGACAAGTGGTATCAGAGCCAGGTTGCAAGTTTATCAGATCTGGTTAGTGTTTGTTGATTACAGGTCACTCTTAGGGGTTTCAGATTGATTGGGAGTATAGCAATGGTAGAAAAAAGTAAGCTACGAATGGAAAAATTGAATAGCACAAATGGTCAATTACTATTTGATGGAAAGAAAGAGCAGGGAAAGAAAGATTGTTGGTTGGTAGAAGATCAGCATGAAGGAAATGAAGAAGCAGATGTTGCAGGTGTTGTTGCATAGGATGCTCTGGATAAAGTAGAATCTTGGTCTATAGATTCTGTTGCCTCTTTCCATGCAGTGCAAAATAGAGCATTTTTTCATGAGTATGTCCAAGGAGACTTTGGAGAGATTTATTTAGGGGTTGGTGAGCCTTGTCACATGGTTGGCAAAGGGGAAGTGAAGCTAAAATTGCAGACAAGTAACACATGGGTGTTGAATGAGGTCATGCAGGTACCAGTCTTGGAGATGAGTCTAATTTCTTCAAGAAAGTTAGGTGATGAGAGATGCACAGTAACTCTTATAGTGGATGCACTTGAATTAGACGGTGGTAAGAAAGTAGGTATCCTTTATCTATCTACTTATATTACTGATTCACCTTCTGTTGTAGAGATGTGGCTTTGTAGGCTTGGTCACATATGTAAGAAGGGAATGCATGTTCTGAAGTGGAAGACATATATCTTTGACAAACTTAAGAACTGGAAAGCCTTGGTGTTTATGGAAGAGATGACGGATAGAGATCAGCTGAGGGGACTGAATTATTCTGAGCAAGGCTGTGTTAATTTGGATAGGGTTTTGATCCAAGGTGAGCTCGCAGGTAAAAAGTCATCAGTCACAGGAAAACATAGTTACCAGCGTCGGTCATGGGAAACTGACGTCAAATAGATAGGTACCGACATCGATCATGTGTAGATTAGTAGAGTTAGTGGTGTTAGGTAGGTGGAGACTGACGTTAGTCAGGGGAACTGCCGTCGGTAGTCAAGGTCAGTCACAAGGAACTGATGTCAGTTGGGTGCAGACTAGGAGATGGCTGAGATTGGTCACTGGAACAGATGTTGGACAGATAGCAAGCTGTCAAGGGGTCTCAAATGCCCATGTGGAGGACTGAAAGGGTAAGTAAGCCTCATATTCATTGTTCACCTTCTTTATACTACTTGTTGCTCACCGATGGTCAAGAACCAGGAAGACATGAAGAGGCAATGCAGGTAGAATCTAGGAAACAGTGTGTGGGAGCATGGCATGAGTTTTTTAGAAGAGAACCAAGCGGGATATTTGGTAGAGTTTCCAGTCAGGATGAAAGCACTGAAAGATGAATGGATTCCTAGATTAAAAAAGAGTGTGGATGGATATGTGAGATGAAAGGCCAGGGTATATGGTCTTGAGCAAGCTGCAGGACAGTGGTACAGGTTTGACAGGTGTATGACAAAGCATGGCTTTAGTCAAGGTCAATGTTCCCATTGTGTTTTCTTTATCAGGTTGGATGATGATTGTAACATTATCCTATTACTATTGTGTGTTTGTTTGTTGCAGGGTTACACATGCAAGGAGTTTCTGAGCTAAAGGTAAAGTTATTTCAAAGGTATGTCATGAAGAATTTGGGAGCAGCAAAATTCTTTGGCATGAGAGACATGGAAGATAACAGGTTGATTTTGTCTCCAATAGGAGCTGATGTGAAGAAGGTGTTGGTGGGGTTCAATACGCAGAATGCAAAACCAGTAAGCACATCAAGGGCTGGACAGTTCAAGCTGAGCTTAAAACAGTGTTCAAAATCACATGAGGTCTGATGTAGACTTGAGTTTTCCCAAGCAGTGGGAGTTGTCAGAGAGTTTGAAGCCAATTCGGGGAAGGTGGATTCTCAGGTATCTGAGAGGGACTAGCAGTAGGTTAACATGTTATGCAGGGTCAAGGTCTTCACTACATGGAGTTGTAGATTCGGATGTGGCAGGTTACTTGAATGACAAGAGGTGCACCACAAGTTGTGTGGTGGTTGGTCTTTAAGATTGAACTTGAAGAGGGATACAAGCTAGGAAATGAATTAGATGAAGTTATAGGTACAGGTATAGGTGTAGCTATTTATCTCTAAGTGGGAGATTGTTAGGTTGTGGAGCTAAAAGCTTCACCAGGATGCGAATAGGAGGAGTTTTTGAAGTGTCATAGTAATCAACGTCAGTCAGGACAACCGACGTCGATCAGGAGTGGACAGGAAGCTGTCGACATCGGTTAGAGATTGACCGACGTTGGTCACATCTAGACAGATAGGGACTGACGTCGGTCGCATGTGCGGTTTCAAAACTGTAAGTTCACAAACTGTTAGTTTAATGAACCAGTTGTTTGCATGTAAAAGACTATTTTTAGTCTTGAGTTACGTGTCTAATTATTGTATTAGGGTCTAATTATTATATGGATGAGATCTATATAATAGACTCATGAGTTATATTGTAAAGTGTGCTAGATAGCCATTGTGCTTGTAGAGAGAGCAAGAGTAGCTCCTCCTAGTTCCATAGGGGTGTTGAGTGTGTATGTATGATCAGGGAGAGTTGTAGGTTGTGCAAGTTCTGGTAGAAGATCCACCAAGGTATTGGTTGAAGAATCATAAGGACTTGGTGAGGCAAGGACAAGGGTTCTTCAGGGTGTAGAGATATCTACATGGTAAGTAAGGTTTGTTGATTTGTAGGTTGTTGCAAGAGAAGGGAGATCTACTTGGAGTATGGTTGTGTACTTGGTGTACTGGCAGCATTGTTACTGACTGGTAGAGGTGAACAACAACTCTATGTTTGAGTTGATTGTTGTGATCATAATTGAGAGAGTGAACTGTTGAAGGAGAATTACTGGTGAGCCCTAGAAGTGTGGGAGCTCTAGAGGTGTGGGAAGAAGTGTGGCATCTTCTTTATTGTATTTTTTTCTGAATGAGTATTAATACAATTGGGTATTGTCTCTCATATTCTGTGTTATTTCATATTTCTAGTTACTTATCATTCTCGTTAAAATTCTATGTTTAATTGCTAATACAAAGGTAATCAAGTGTGCCCTTAGTGGGTAGTAAATCCTGACATTAAGAATATGTAGTGAACTACAAGTATGTAACTGGGTACATTTCGTTCTAATTGGTCTATGGAATGGAAGTATTCAAACCAATGGAGTATCCCCTATCTAGCTTACAAATTATGAGGATCACAAAGATTGGTGCCAAGAATTCCCTATAAAATGGATTACATAAGTTGATTCAAACAGAAGAGAAATGGTAGATATAAAATGGGAACTAGAAATAAGATATTTTATGTTTTCAAAGTTGATAATATTGAGAAGATGTTTTTTGGGAAAAAAATGTGTGCACAATTTTTTATTGGCGTGTTTCAAATCAGCATCCATGATTCATCATCAATAAAAAATAATAAGTTCATAAGTTCACAAGTGAATTTATATGGCATGGGATTATGAACTACATAAGTGAATTTATAAGGCATGGCTTGAATGCATCATTTGATCCAAGGATTTCCAACTAGTGCATATGTTCTTATTATAGGAGATTAGGTTCAAAGCGCACCTAGGGAAGTTGAGTCATTGGTGTAGAGATCCCTTTATAATCACTAACTAATAGGGTATGTCAAATTTGTGTTTACAATATCTATAAGGTAACATCCTTATAATTTGGATAAATGGTAGTAAGCTTAATCCTTTTAAAAAATAAGTTCACATCAAGAAGATGGGAAAATAAGATCAAGAATATACAATAATGAGAGAGTGAAATTAAAATAGTGGAAATGGAAATAAAAGTTGTGAAGATATAATTTCTTAATACCAAAATCAATTGCAATGATTGATTGATCTCATTAGGGTAATCTAAGAAATCCTCATAAATGAATCATGTCTAAGTAGTGTAAAAATGATATGACAAAGGACTAAAATGATGGATAGGATCAAAAATTTAAAAGGTAGCTTATAAACATGGTTAAAATTTCACACTGATTTTGAAAAGTCAAATAATCTAACTCAGTATTTACTATCCAAAAGGGGAAATTACTTATAAGAAAAAAGATGGTGCATCATATCAAATACATTAAAAGGTAAAAACTATGAAAATAGCCATGTTTCATGAAAAAAATGGATAACATACTAGAAAGGTAGACACAAATTAGTTCATGAATTATGTCAAAGGATCTACATAATAGAATGTGATTTTTTATACAAAGATGAGATGGATGGAAGAAAACAATGGTTTTATTATATTACAAACTAAAATTGTATTATTTTTTCCAAGAAAACATTCTTTCCAAAAATAGTGTGAGTGTTCATATTCTCCCAACCAAGATAATGTGCAAGAAGGAAATTAATATGTAGGGCATGAAATTCTTCTTAATCCCACATTAGTTGGATTCTAAGATGCTAAGGAGGAAATGGGAATTAGGTTGTCTTTATGACAATCCAAATGGAATGATCAAGACCATTTGATGTTATTAATTTGGAAAATACATCATGGTTCACACATTTGTAAACCATGAATAGTAGTCAAAGAGGCATAAGGCATTGTTTCCCTCCCTCATTGACTCTAAAGGTTAGATGTACAACTAGTTAGGCTTATGTTGTTTGGGAAAAATGATTATTTAATGATTACTCTCATTATTATCTACAATGGAGTATCCATTTTTATATCCCATGAGAGAGTCAACACATCAATATCACAATAATTTTACACACCATAGGGTTATTGACAAGGCGGAATACATTGTAATACTATATTTTAGCTAATCCATCATTCTACTAAGAGACCAAATAAAGATATGAAAGGTATACTAAAGTCATCCCCATTTAACAAGTTATTGATGCACCTATGTTTCTCCTAGAATAATTTATAATGAAATAAAATTGTTAGTCAATGAAGTGAGTGAAGCAATTCAGCAAAGGCATAACTGACATCACCCACCAAATGATGGGACTAGAAACATAGCTCAATCATTCAATATTTATGTCATCTTATATTATAATCAATGTGGAGAAGGTCTTCTTGGAAAAAATAAAAATCACTTCAAATCCAATGTTAATAACTATAAGTCTTCATTAGGTATCGAATGTATTCTAAGGGACCAGTGGACATGGGATATTACTTTTGGCCAAAGAAACCCTTTAAATTTTTGATATGGCCAAGGAGAAAAAACCCATACTAGTATGCATATAATTTGGGGAGTTGGCTGTTATAAATTCAAACGTTGGTCACCACAAATTCATGTGTTTTGCATAATGTTATGGGTTATCTATTTCCTATTATAATAGTTAGAATTTTCCATAATTAAACCTTGGTGCCGATTCATGAGATACTAATGTAGATGACACTTCTCCTTCCCTTATTCATCAAAATAATGTAAGTGTAGGCTAAAGTCATCTTCTAAAAGAACATGGTCTCTAAATACTTAAATCACTACAATCAATCCAACCATAACCCTCATTTATATCATCATAACTACATGAAATTAGCTAGGATTGACATGCAACTATCCTATCTAAAGATATAGACTCAGATAACTTAAATCAAACCAATCCTATTGATAATTAATGAATCATGATATGACCAAATACATCCAAAAAACTAGAAAGAGGAGAACCTATAACACAATATCAAGATAAAGTGTTGCAAATCCTCTATGCAATCAACACAATGAATTAGCTTTATACAGGTCTCTATTTTATAAGTAATCTTATATCATAATCAAACAATGTAAGTAAGGGGTAAGGGAACTATAAACATATCAAAATGGGCAAGGAAGCATGGTAGGAAAAGGGGGCCTAGGCTACCTAATGTGAAAAGAAGAAAAATTCAAGAAATCCTCAAGGCTCACTAAGTATAAGTGCAGAGAAAGCTTAAACAAGGATACACACACATTCATTTAATAAATAATAAGTAACTTATATCTACTAAACGAAAAATCTAGGGTGAGAATATACTTACCTTGATGAAAACCCATACAACCTCAATCTCCCCTTGTCCAATAATAGTTTTCAAGATATTATTATGGTTGTGAACACTCTAAAAAATGGACAATAGGATCTAATCCAACTAAAGACCTCCAAAATCTCCAAGTCTTTCGCAATACATTATTCCTTCAAGATAAGACTCTAAGAAATAACCCATCTAAATGTAGATTATGGAAGAATTATGAGCAAAATAAAAGTGAAATGAGCACATATCATGTACTAAAATTAAAGGGTGATGTGTATTTATAGTGATAAATAACCCTTACCCATCTCAAAAGTTAAGTTGATATCATCTACCATCTCCATGTAGTTTAAAAGGAATTAGTAGACATAAAATGATATCAAGATGGTTGATAGCATAAGACTTTATCTTTGTGACTAATATAGTATAAATGTTGGTATCAGATAAATTGATACGATAGGAAAAGATGGAAAATGGTATTGGCCTAGCTGATATCATAGCATAAGATGAAAAATTTGTTGAAACATTAAGTATATATTTAAAATAAGAATTTAAATATAAGTATACATCTAATTTCTTATAATTTATGTTGTGTGTGTGTGTGTGTGTGTGTACAGACACACACACACACAAATATATATATATATATATATATATATAAACTAAAGTTGATCACTATGTTTTTATTAAAACACAAACCTGAGAGCTCTATTTCTAAATTTCATTATTTCAAACCCAAAAGAGGTTCAAGGCTAAAGGGCATGCTAACATTTTTCCTATAGGACCAAGCTTGACATTTTATAAAAACATGTTTTAGATCACTTTTTGCATACTTAAAAATCAATTAGGAACCTTGTTTTGGTGTTTAAAAAAAATTTACATGTTTATGGTGAATGTTTTCAAAGTTACAAATAAGACACACACACACACACACACACACACACACACACTTAATTTTAGGATGTTTGAGGGTGGTTTCAGACCTCTATGCATTCTAATTTAAATTATAGGTTTTAAAGTATCATACTATGCTATATTTCAAGGTATAGGATTCTAAGGAGACATCATGGGAGGTAAATTGTTATAGAATATAGGAACTTAGATTGATATTAGGAATGATATTATCATGGCATGAATACCAAATTCTCTCACAAATAACCAAAGGCATTCCCACCCCTTTCCTAGTGTACCATTTAAGGTGTGCACTTGGGAATATCTAATCTTGGTAGGTTACATCAAGATAAATATTCTGTAAATGATAAAAGTAAACAAATATTATGTGTATACATAACCACAAGAATTAACCTCTAGATCATATGATGTCTTATTAAGGCATAAAGCACCACCTCTACAACCCACCCAAATAATGCTAAAGAAGATAATAAAATTACTAGTGTGGATACAAAACATATAATTTATTGGAAAATATTTTTATTGGCAAACTTAGAATCACATCAAATGATGTACACACTGTCTTGATTGAGGATGTGGGTAAACTTACCTATGATGAAAAGTTATAAAAATAATGGCTCTTCTGAAATTCCATGAAAAAAGTGTAAATTCACATTGAAATTACACATGTTCTCCTAGTTGACCTTCTGCTTGTGTCAGAGTCCATCAATCAACATATTCAACTCTATAAAGACAAATTTATATAATTACTATGCCAAAATATATTTCTATAGACACTATGGGTTTAGAGAGGATGTTATGAGCTTCTTTTGAATAATGATGAGCTCAAACATCATAAGGTTAGAAACACTTAAAGATAAAACCTACCCTACCTTGGTGTAATCAACTTAGGGAAACCAAGTTATATTTTAGTAATTTTAATAAAATGATATAATAACCAATCTTGCATAGGACTAAGAATCTATTCAACACTTGAATTATATTAAAATGCAAGTGTGAATTATTATAGTGAGGTTGACACCATTTTTAAGATTGTATAAGAGTATGAGAAGGTGATAGACATAGTTGAAACTCAAGATAAATAATTCTTATGCTAGGTATTGAAATGGAAAGCACAATCAAAACATAAAATGAAGGGTATTAAAAATTACCTAACCAACGTCAATAAATTTCATGTTATATTATAGAACTAGGCAAAATAGCTCAAATGAATGTCATTTTATAGGAATTACTATAATTTAGGGATAGTTGGGAGCTAGAAATGATGAAAATGGTGGAAGCATGCATCCAAGATCAATGATATGTGGAGAGGTTAAAGAAGATAGTTTAGGGTATTTATAATAATGGTTCACTCCATTACCCACTCATTGATGCTACAATGAAAATGATGTCTAGGGAATCATGTAAAGCCTATCACACATATATATATACTCTTAAAAAATGGTGAGGGATAGACTATGGACTTAGATTGATTGTGAATTATAATTGGTGAACATCCTATGTTTAGTGAAGGACATAGTAGTTGAACCCTAGTACAATTAACTTAATGAGTTGATTAAGATATTATGAGTAAAGAATATCATTCAAACACATTTTCCACAACAAGTCCCTCTAGCACAAATAATGAAATGAGAACATTTTCATGTAAATAATTCCTCAATGACACCATTAGCTTTAGCTCATCTTAACTAGGTAACTTCAACACTATCATAACCAATGCCACCTCTAGTCTAGTAAGGTATTGTGACACCTCCAATTTTGATCAATTTTGGGTCTAAAAATAATTTCAATTATGAGAAGAACTTGTAACATGCGCTAATAAGGTTTACACCCCATAAAGAGTGGCCTCTTGGTTGTGCCAACTTATTTAAACCTTTAAAAGGTAATAGATTATCATGCTACATAGTTGAAAACCTTAAAGGGTATATAAATAGCACAAACAAATTGAGAAACAATAAATGACGCTTCATGGAAAAATGCAACCAAAGATTATTAGATACCCATTATCATCAAATATTAGGGAAACTTAGATTGTGTACACAAACAATTTTTATAAAACCATAATTTTTTAGTATCTTTTATCTTAGGATGAGCTAATTTTTTTAGTCTGGTAAAGTGTTAGTAGGAGGCTATGGAAGTTATTTTGATTTTATTTGTATAGTTAATATATATGAAAAATGTATATGTTGTATATTTTTTATATTATAAACAATCAAATAAGTTAAAAATATAAATGGAAGCTTGAGCATTTACTTTAGACTAAACAAAATAGGAAACAAAGGGTCAAGAATTTGAAGAGTCATGTTGACTCTATATATACATCATTTGCAAAAGTTAATCTCTCCCTGAATTAGGTTTAAGTTTAATATAATTATTATTTAATGTCTATTGTAGACTTATTATGTTTATATATGTTCCTTTTGTGAATTAATGTATCCTATCCATCTCCCTCGTAAATTAATATGATTAAGAGTGATGAAGTTTTATATCATATATGATTTTATGTGGAATATGGTAATATGTGCACAATTATCTTGTTAATCACATTGTCAAGTATGATAATTATATAAATTTTAAATACATCATAATTAATCATTAAATTGGAGGGTATAAACCTCTAAATATCTTATGAGTCACATTAAAACTTGTAGACTATGACACTAACATGTCCTATTGAGGAATTCTAATGACCACTACTAATATCCTTGTAAGAAAAAAAATGAGAGTCAGATGACGAGTTTTTCCCAACTATTATCAATGACATACTCCCCAACTCATTAATTGGGTAAGATGTCAATTAATTAGGGCTTCCCTCACCAATGTCAAATAGTGATAGATCCTCTTGTCTTATGTGTGAGGCTTATGGACACCATGTGTAAGGGTTAGTCAAAATAGATGTGTATGTAAATGACAACATATAGATATTACTTGATTCTCAAGCAAATTTTATATTTTAATATGTTTTATTTGGGTATTTTAATTTTTATTTACTATAATTTATCATTTTATTAGTTTCTATTTATTGAATGCTTGGGAAAGTAAGTATTTTAATATATTTTATTTGATTTTTTTCTAATTTATCATTTTATTAGTTTATATTATTTCTAATTTATTCATTTTTTCATTTGTAGCGTTTGATTAAAGTAAAATATATTTAAAATTCATCTCAAATAATAATATTATGTCCTACTAGGTGGAGGGAAAAAATTCAAAAGTAGATCCTAAAAATTCATTATTTTTTTTTTTTTAAAATGGGAAAATGCATATGCAATACACTTGCATATATAAACTAAAACACATACGCTTTATTAATATCAATCACCCAATCTCAAGCTATTTTAAGGGGAGATTAGAAGTGTATGTGACCTCCTTATGCCAAAAATTGGGACACACTTTTATGATTTTATCCATTCAATATTTTTTATGTTTAGGTATTTAAAGAAAATAGTAGTTAAATAGGCCCATAAATTATTTTATTCATATTTTTATTTGTTAGAATTATGTGTGTTTTTAAGATTACCTAGGGTAAATATGTATTTTATAGAGGGTTATTTCTTTGTTTCCTCGGTTAGTTTATTTATTTTTATTGTTATTTTTTACTCAACCATTTTCATGTAGTATTTTAAAACTAAATATTTTCATTTGTCCCATTTTTTGCACATGAAAAATATTTTGTTCACGCACAAAAAATTATTTGTGTTAGATATTGCACTTCATAGTTTCTAGGTGTAAGATAAAAATATACATAGATTTCATTATTTTATTTCATGAAATTTATTGTGAGTCTATTAAGAAGTATTTTAAAGTATTTTCATTATAGTTATATCCTCGTAGTTGATCATATAAATGATTCACATTCTTATATGCTTCTTTCATGATATCATATCATTTTGGAAGACTTTAATTGCAGGTTATCTTGCCTACATTTTTTCTTAATCTCCAAATTTTTATTCAATTTTTGTACATCAAAATAATTATTATGATATTTTATAGATGCCACATACAATATGGTAATGTTTTGTGTCATAGATTTACCAGAAGGTTTGTACTTTGCAAAAAAAAACTAGAAAATTATAAAGCAAAAAATCCGTTCTTGGAACAACTATGGCAAGCTATATAGGTCCATTTTTGAAGAATTAATAATTTTAAGCATTTTATACTAAGTGTATTATCAAATTAGAACTATTTTTACCATTTTATAGTAGGCCATACACCTCTTGGGAGCCTTGTAAAAATGTGTCTTCATGTAGAATTTTTGGTGAAAATTTTGTCATTAATTGTTGATTACAGGTTATACATGTCTAGATCTAAGTTTTTTTTATATGGAATTGTAAATTACTATTTATTTGTCTATTCCCAACTAGACTATACATCATTGCATCAGGTTGTATGGCTCTCATGAAGTGTTTTCTATCTATGATTCTAAAGTGCCAAAAAAAATTATTTGGGAATTTAATCAATGTTCACTAATGTTAATCCCTGATAATACCATTAGAAAATTCTAAGATCTATTTTTTTGATTGCTCAACTCTCCCTCATACTCTACTACATATTGAATTCTATTTTGTCCTTTTTTAAATCATTTTTTCTCTTGCAAATTGGTTAAAATGTAGTTTTTTTACTTAGATTTTCAAATTTGCAAGTGGCGTAGTGGAAAATAAGATTTTATTAGGAATTTGTTGTTGTGAGAGTTCTTGGAGTCAAATCCCATAAACATGTTTTTTACATAAACTCATTTTTTTGGTTCAAAAACCAAAATTGTACCTTTTGTAAAAGTTTTGTGGTAAAATACTCATTTATTGGCTGCATTATAAACTTGTAAAATGTTTTTTTTTCACATTATTTTACTAGGAGGTGAAATTTATATTATAATAGGGGGTTTATTTTTTGTACCTTTTTGTGAATGAAGTTGCCTAAGGAATGTCAAGGTCATTTCTATCAACATCATCTTATTCCTTGGGAATGGAGTCTTGACTATTTGATCCCCTAAACTCTAAAAATTGCCATGCTTAGAAGCCAAAAATGAAATAACTCCTTAATTAAAAGGGATTATGGAATATTTTTGATGATACAAAATCTATGGAATTGAAATCTAAAAATTACAAATATGTATATGGATGCAAGTAGGATGAGGATCTTGAATTGATTGGCCTCAATGTTTTAGATAGTCTCAAATGGCCTTTTTTAAAGTTTTTTTGTTAAAGAATAACTAGAGAGAAACCAAAACTAATGGTCCTACATGCTCTACATATTTATAGTCATGCATTAGTGGCTAATACCTCAAAATGAAAACCTTCACCCAAATCCAATCAGAGACCAACATATTTTAATGAACCTATAGACACCACTACACAACCTCTTCAATATTCTAAAAAAATGTCCTATAAGAAAAAGAAGAAAATTATTGGTCCTTATAACATTTGTAGTGGTCCTAATCATGATGAAAGTAGATGTTTTAAGAATATGGAAGCATTAGAGATAGAATTGAAACAACATAATATTTATATGCCTTCTCCATCTTATAATCTTTCTATAGGTAAATGGAAAGGCCTTTTATCTAGAGTTATATCTATATATAATGTTCAATGGATTTTTGACTCAGGTACCTCTCATCATCAAACACATTCTCAGAATCTCTTGTCTTGTCATATAGATTGAATTACATCACATATTTTCTTAGGAAACTCTTCATAGATTGAATTTTTAGGATTGGGGAATATTTAACAAACAAGATGGTTATTTTAATGATGCATTAATTTTACCCTAATCTCATCTAATATTCTCCTTGTATATCAAATATGCCATTCTAGTACTGTTAAAACTATGAATTTTACTCCACATGATGTTGTAATAAGAGAATGTAATTATCCAAGTGAGATAATTGCTACATATGCAATAGATCATTTTATAAGACTCTATAATTTTTTTAAGTTTGAGTCTTATTCTAGGACTTATATGTTAGAAAAACCTTATATATCTTACATTGTTAAGCATAATGATCTATTACACTAGGCTAGTAACTAGCTTAGTGATTAGCCTGATTAACTTAATTGATTAGATGTTTAGAAGATAGATTAAGTAATTAGGTGGTAGCGTAGCATACAACTAGTATATAACAGTTACATAAATATAGTTTTGTTAACCAATTTTTCTCTTGTATTTATATGCCTTTGTATAACAATAAAAAATGAAGTATTTAGTCATCATTTTCCTTCATTGGGATTAGAGCGATAAAGTCCCATGGCTATAATGAGTATTTAAATCTGAGAAGGGGGTGTTCTAAAGTCTTTTGTATTACCCTATCTAATGTAGATCAGATTACACTGAACTTATGTGTAGTTAAAGTGTTATTTGTAGTTATAATATAGGGAGGCATTTCCTAAAGAGTGGAATGTCATCCACAATAGAGAGTGTGGATTATTTTTGAATTAAAGCATAGCAATCCAAGACTTTATGTGGTGGCCCTATGGAATAGGAGCTATTCTATATCCTCAAAATAGTTTTCCAGACATATCCATGGAATTACATGAAGATTCAAGGGGTTCCTGAATACTTAGTGCAATGATCTATTATGTGACTCTATGAAAGACTTCTAGATAACTATTACACATAATCAATCAACAACCATTAATTGTTATCTTAGTTCAATAGATAGTACTTTATGGTAGAAAAAAAAATATCTTCCACCTGTAAGTAATTCCTTCAGTAGCAAGCCATACACCTCTGATTGATTGAGTCACCAATCATGCTCAACAACTCCTGGTTCATTGTGTTCCCCTAGTTTATTAGTATATTTCCTATACAAGTGAACCATTTTGTTCCTTCCACCTCATTGTCTTGACTGGGTATATGTTGAATATCCATTATCCTTAGGTCATTTGTATGTAGAACACAGGGCAACTAACAATTTTTAAAGATAAGTTTGTTTGAATATTAATGTTATTTAGTGTTTTATAAGTCTTTTATTTTTTTTAAGTTTATTTTGTTATTATGTAACATTTAAAAAATCCTAGGTTATAGATTGAGGTTTTAGACATTTAAGTTAAGTTTTAAGCAGTATAAATCAGTTTTGTGTTCTTTCTTAGTTTTAATTTAGTCTTTTAGATATTGATTTTATCGTATTTGATTCTATGTCAAATAGATTAAGAGTCAAACATATATTTTGAGTCAATAAATTTTGTAAATTTTTTAAATGTTAAAGTTTTCAATCGTAAATGTCATTAAAAGAGTCAAATCATAAAAGGTTATCAATATTTTGTTTTGGGTTCATTATCGATGTTGTCAAAGTTAAAAATCTCTTGTACAGATGCATTATCAGATGAACGTAATGTCTTGAGTCATATGTGTCTGTGGGAGACTTTTGTCCTCATAAATGACATGCATATGAGCTTGATCAAGATATTGGCTAAGTAAAAAACTTATTTTATTGGAGGTTGGAGGATACATAGAGTCTGGAGAACATTTGGAATCCTCTCATGAGTCACCTATAGTGGGGTCGCACCATTGCTATGATGACAAATTTTGGTGTGTTTGTTTTATGTTTTCTAATGTGTTATTTAATAAGCTATCAAGCATTATTTTTTAGTTTGGTACCTCCTAAAAAATAATGTTGTGAGGAGTAAAAACACTAAAATATCACTTGGTTCTTGGAAAAGGGTTTGTGGTAATCTTTGAAACCACTGAAGTGTAGTAGAAATCTCTTACAACCCTCTAGGTTCATGGTCAACCTGTAGCAGAAACCATATGGGTTTGTGGTAATCCTCATAATTTTAGAAACCACTTAGAAGTGTTCATGTCACTTCCAAGATTTTGAAAATCCTACAAAGAAAAACCAAGGTCACTCCAAGAACTTGAAGCCATATATATGGCATACCACCTCAAAAAGTGAGCAAGCTACGTAGAAAGTGTATATCTTTTTATAGTGTTTGTAATAAAGGGGGGACCACTATCAAGAAAAATTATGTTTGTAGAAACAATGTAATAAAGGGAGGAATGCTGGAAAATCTTGATATATATTACATTGTTAAGTGTAATGATCTTTTATGCTATTTTAGTAAATAACTTAGTGATTTACATAATTAGCTTAGTTGGTTAGATGTTTAGAGGAAAAAATAGATAATTAGGTGGTAATCATAGCATACATCCAATACATAGTGGTTAGAAAAATACATTTCTATTAACCAATTTTTATCTTGTATTTATATACCTCTGTGGATCAATAAAAAATCAAAGCATTCAGTCATCATTTTCCTTAATTGTAGTTTTTTACTTGTATCACATGGTAATAGTCTTAGTAATTTGTGGCATACAAGGATAAGGCATTTAATTTATGGATATATGAATCAAATGAGTGAAAACAAATATTATAAACGACCTTCCAAACGTCTCATGTATTGATGAAATGTGTCCTAGGCATCTAGTTGGTAAACAACACTAGGATCATTTTCTAGTTGATAAGGCCACACTTGCACATGCACCCTTAGACTTGGTTGATAGTGAATTTATATCTTATCTAAATCATTTTTTTAGGGGACAAATATGAACTCACATTCATTGATGGTTTCACTCATAAAACTTGGGTATATTTTATCAAGTTGAAACTAAAGTATTTGAGACCTTCAAGGTTTTTAAAGCCTTTATTGAAAAATAATCATCTCTTCCTCTTAATAGGATACACAAATAATGGGGGGAAATATGAAAATAATGCTTTTTTAGATTTTTATATTCAGCATGGAATCCAACATCAATTAATTGTACTATACACTCCCTAACAAAATGGTGTAGCAGAGAGGAAGAATCAAACATTAAAAAAGTTGTATAATTTTATGATTAATTCTATAAACTTGGGTCCAAAATTATTGGGTTGAAGTAGTAAATTGTGAAAACTAAATTCAAAACCATATGCCTCACAAAGTTGTGCTAAATATGACACCTAAAGAAGCTTGGTCAGGAAAAAATCTTAATATTTCATATTTTGGTGTCTTTAGGAGTCAAGCAAGGGTGTTTGTTCATGATTACAAACATAAATCATTAGATAATAAAATCCAACCATTCATTTTTTGGCTACTATGAAGATGTAAAAGTTTATCATATTTTTTATCCTATCTCACATGATGTACAATTTTGATGTGATGTACGTGTTAATGAGTTACCCACCCCAAAGGAGACTACATCTAGTACTTCTCCTCATCCTTATTCTATAGATAATAGTGAGGACTTGATTTCTAGTGATGATCATGATGAGGATGATTTTTATGTTTCACCTATTCAGTTAGCATAACCATATTCTTCACCATCTATGCCCAAGTAGGTACAAAAAACTATACAGACAGTTAATTCTTTGGTTGGTGCTTCATCTGATTCTTGTCACACTTGATCCTAGACATACGGTGTTTCTCTTATGAGAAAAGTCATTAATGATGATCTAATGTCTTTTCTTGAGGCCATTGGTAAATCTAAGTGGGATACTATAATGTTCATTGATTATTTCTCATTGATGAAGAATAATACTTGATATCTGATTCCTCTTCCTAAGGGAAGAAAAAATTTAAAATGTAAATGGGTTTTTAAGACCAAATATGTTCTAAATGGATCAGTTGATAAGTACAAAGATAGACTAGTATCTAATGGTTTTTCATAGGTTAAAAGAGTTGATTACTCTAAAACCTTTTCCCCTATATCCAATATGTGTTCTATTTGATTGGTACATTTTCTTCTAATTTCACATCATTGGTTAGTTTTTCAGTTAGATGTGAAGATTTCTTTATTGCATGGTGATATCCAATATGAGATCTATATAGAGTAGCCTCTCGTATTTGTGAAAGACTCATAATTGGTTTTTCAAATCTATCATTCTCTTTATGGTCTAAAACAAGCTTCTTGAGCTTGGTATTGAAAGATAGAATATATTCTTTTGATTTTTGGTTTGCATCATTATAATTCAGATCATAATGTGTATATCCTAAATTAAGGTGAAGATTTTATGATATTGGTTTTGTATGTTGATGAACTTGTCCTCACTGATAGTTTAGACTCCTTTATTTAAGACATCAAGGATAAGTCGGTAGACAGGATTCAAATGACAAGTTTGTGACTTTTTCATTATTTTATTTTCCTTCAACTTCATCAATCTCTTGAAGGTATCTCTATTAGACAACATACATATGCGACAAATTTTTTCATAGGTTTAGCATCATTTATTATAAGCTCAAACTCACTCTATATCAATCAAGTGCTATGTTATCTACCAATTTCATTACTCCTCTTATTGATTTGACATTGTATCAACAACTTGTAGATAGTCTTTTGTAACTAACTTATACACCACCTAACATCACATTTATTGTTAACTTTATCTCTCTTTTTTCACATGAACATGATGAGGTTCATTGGAAATCAGCCAAGTATATTTTTCATTACATTTAGGGTACCACACACTTTAGTATAGACTACATACCATAGAGTTCTACACAATTTTTTTGATATACCGACTCTTATTGGGTTGGTAATGTTAACACTCATAAATCCACTCACATATTTTTATTCACACTTGGTTCTCATCCAATTTCTTGGTCATGAAAAAATTAGATAGTTGTTTCATTATCCTTAATTGAGGTAGAGTATTGAGGTGTTTTCAATGCTATTCAAGAGATCATTTAGCTTAGATAGTTGTTTGGAGAGTTTGGCTTCACCTAGTAGGGTCCTACTATTCTTTGGTGTGATAACCAAAGTGTGATTAGTATTTCATATAATCCTATTAAGTGTTAGTACACCAAACACATTAATATTCACATGCACTTCATTCTTAAACTTATTCAGGATGGAGTTACTTCATTGGAGTTTTTGCCCACAATTGAGTAGATTATAGACATCTTTATTAAGCCCTTGGATTCTCCACATTATCTTTAGTTGTGAGAGATGCTTGGGGTGGAGGAACTTGTACTTGGGGGGATTTCCCATGAAGTCATTCCTTCTTTTATTTTTTCATTTATTTTATTAGTTTGTATATGGGTACCTTATCAAGGCTAGTAGCTGGTAGTCATAATTACTTTTCATTCTCCCTATGTTTTGCTTATGGGAGGGTGTTATAATTATGTGTGTTTTTAAGCTTACCTAGTGTAAATTCATGTTTTATTGAAATTTAATCCTTTCTTACCTTGTTTTATTTTTTTTTATTGGATATTTAATCAACCATTTGAATGTATTATTTTAAAACTAAATATTTTCATTTTTCCCATTTTGTGGATATGACAAATAGTTTTTTCACACACAACAAACTATTTGCATTATATATGGCACTACATAGTTTGTAGGTGTAAGATAGTAATATACAAATATTTCATGATTTTGTGTTAGGAAATTTGTTGTGATTATATTAATAAGTATTTTTAGGTATTTTCATTGTATTCCTATCATTTGAGTTGATCCTATGGATCATTTACATTCTTATATCCTTCTTCACTATCTAGACTAGTATAAAATACTAGCCATGAAACACACAAAGTTTGTCATTGTCATTCAAGATGACTTTAGGAGTGCCCAATAAAATAATACTTTAAATGAAAAATATTTATCTAAAAGGTTTAGGAGAATAAAGAGGCATTTCATGGTAACTATGTTGTATAATTTGTACATCCAACACTGATGAAACAATAATGAAGCAAGGATAAATCTTTGACCTCTTAGAATAGATTAAGACACATGAAATTATTTGTGTGAATAATGGATACAATAGGTTATTCAACCAAATCAATTATATGTATTTTATATTTAATTTTCTATGTACAAATATTATTATTTAATGCATTAATGAAAAGTAAATAATAAAAGGGTTACGAAGTGAGAGTGAAAAAAATGGAATTGGGTGATGAAACATAGATGATCTTGCTAAAATATTTGTATGTTTTATATAAGTTATTTTATTTTTATAATTTTATATTTTTATAAATTATTTTTTATATAATATGAATAGATATAATTTTATCATATAATTTTTAATATAGGAATTGTATTATTAGAACACTGCAATGGAATTGTGTGGAGTTATCAAGCATGGGATGGGACACATATTCCTAAAAATTAAGTGAGCTCATGATAATGAATTTGTGTTGGTGATAAATTAGTATTTTAATTAGTTTTTAACTATGTTAATAATAAATTAAAACACTTATATAGTTTTATCGTTATGTATTTGTAATTTCAAAGGTCGTTCATTATTAAAGAGGAGAAGGAGGTCACTAACAAAATTCTAAGTTCAATATAATTTATTTTACATAAATTATCTATAATACACCTATTTTTTTCATTTAAATATGTTCATAGATTACTATTGGGATAGATCATCTAAGCCAAATAAAAATGGGTAATGAGTTTGGGGTCTTGTAGAATGAGTGCATAGATGCTCATCTTTTCAACGCTAATGTCATTGTAGAATAGATACAAGAAATCATAAAAAAATAAAGCATGGTGCATTTTTTGATCCATATAAGTCAAAAAAAATTCCAAAAAATAATGATCCATTAAAGTCTTAAAAATTTGACATTGTCTGGTTGGATGTCAAAAATATTTTTTCCTTAAAAGCTTGTAAAATGCATTTTTTAAAATGTTCATCATTTTTAAATAATTTTTTGATAAAATTTTAATTAAATGTATATTAAAATATGTTTATTTTGAATCTAAAATTTCATAAAATTGTCTATTGTTGTGTAAAATACATGTGCAAAAAACATTATAAAATATTTTGTATTTTTCTCCAAATTAATTATTTTAGTGAAAAACAAAGTCAAAATAGATATCCTACAACACTGATTGTTGCCAAATTCTCAAAAACTAACAAGGAAAAACTTTAGTTTATATAATCACACAATAATTACCAGATATGAGTATCAAAATATTGATCAAATAGTACTTTATAAGAAGACTAGCCCAGATGATGAACTTGATGACCATGACAAGCATCATCAAAAAACTCTGATGTTATTAAAACTTTAAGTAGATGAAAATTTAATACAGTTGCTAGGAATGCCATATTGCTTCTGATTTATAGAAACATCTTACAAATAAATACTAGATTTATTAATCTAGAAGGGTATTATATTTTAAAATTTTATTGTTCTCGACTAAGATGAAGGAAGGTAGTTATATCTATGAATTCTTATTGAAATTGTAGGACATCTATGATCAACTCAAAGTAGTTGATAAGCCTATAGATAAGAAATCCCTGATTGATCTAGTAATGCAAAAAATATTTCCATTATATTACTCATTAGGCGAGTAACTTCACATGATCATGGGGACATGAACTTTTTATTTTGATAAGTTTAATATACTTCTTATATAGAAAGAAAGGAAGGAAGGTATTGGAGATAAATCTCTAAAATCAATGTAAGTAATTCTAAGAAATCTAAATTGAAATATTTTTATTTTAAGGAACCTATTCATGTACATAAAGATTATTGTAAGAGACAATATGATTCAGAAAATAATAGAAAGAAGTCACAATATGAAAATGTTTTTGAAGAAGATGAACAAAGTTTAATGGGTGACTTTGCATTTATGGTATCATTGAATGAGTCAACAAAGTAAAGAATTTGATATTTTGACGTAGGTTCATCATGAAACTACACATGTCATAAATACTAGTACGAAAAATTGATAGAATATTATAGTTATAATGAATTAGTCTCCTCAGAGGATGATTGGGCTCACTATGGGAATGGATATGTTTAAATTATATTGAATGATTTTACTTACACTTTTTAGAATTTTTGATTTGTTCCTAACATGAATAAAAATTATTTCCATATTTTAAATTAAAATAAATCATAACCTTTGTGTGGAATTTAAAGGAAAAAAAGGCATGGTTAGTTATCTTCATGAAAGTAAAGTCATTGTTATTGGTATTGGTATCAAAAGATTTTTTAAGTTGTTGAATCCCAAAATATCAAAATAGCATACACTAGTAGTAGTTGAAATCAATATTGATCTATGGAATAAGAGGTGTGGTCACCTCGATTATGATCATTTATATACATTAAGTTATATAAACATGGTGAATGGAATGTTATCTATTCAAAATACTCATATTGTATGTTTAAGATGTCAAATGGATAATAAAATTTCACATCTATTTGATACTAGTAAATAATAAAGAACAAAAGGTGAATTAGATTTGGTAAATGTGTTTTTTCATGGTCCAATGTAGACACATTCAATATCTATAACTTTACATGACTTGTTGATTATAGACAACTTTTCTATAAAAATGTGGGTTTGTTTTCCAAAAAGAAAGTTAAAATGTTTTTCTAACTCTGTTTATTAGAAATCTATGGTAGATAAACAGGGATGAAAACATTTAAAATATTCTAAAATAGTAAATAGGGATGAATTAATCTCTAACAAATTCAAATAGTTCTAAAATAATGAAGGTATATGTATTCAATATTTTACATAACATAATGAAGTCATGTCAAGGCATAACATGATAGTTATGGAGATGGAATAATGTATGGTGGATATCCATAATTTATTGTATTATTAAATGACAAAAGCTATGAATACATTGGTTTATACTCTTAACTTAAGTCCCATAAAATCCATGAAAAATATAATAGTTGAAGAAACATGGTCTAGGAAAATACTTGATGCAAGTAGTTTTCATGTTTTTGCATCCAATGCTTATATATAGGGTAAAGTATACATGTTTTTTTTTTATTATGAGTAAATATATGCATACATATTATTATGTCTCTACATACATAATTATGGTACATAAATATGGTGTGCCATATGATAAAATACCATTATTTTGTGATAATAATCAATCTATGAATAGTAATGTGTTGTTACTTGTTAGTGATGTTTTTGGGACAATTTCTAATACTAAAATTGAAAAGGGTTCAAAGATGGAAATAATATATTATTCAATTTCTAGTGGTGAAGATAATGTTTCTCACTCTTCAAAATTATTAGAAAAAAAACCAATAAAAGATGCCTAAGTGGTCCCAGACCATGATGAAATATGTACAAAAAGATGAATTGTCTTACTTGTTGAAAGTTAAATATCCAATGTCACGAAAATAGAAGGTACAAAGTGAAGAGTAGGTAAATTTTTATTTTTCTACTATTTCACATGTATTGAAACCAAACTAAAGTTCCAAAACAAAATTCAATCCTAAATGGAATTTTTGCATGAAGGTTGAAGAAATAGGAAGTGGCCTAAAGTAAAATCACAAGAGTGATGTGTATATTAAATATCCTAAATTATTCAATGATATAAAGTATTAGGTGTTAGGTTTTAAAAAACTCAACATAGGAATATCCTTTATGGAATATGATATGCTATTTATACTTTATGTATATTATAACATTTTTATTGGAATTGATTACTCTAACACATAGGTAAAGATGACACATTTAAGACATGAAAATAATTCAAGGTAAAAAAAAATAAATTTAACCCAATATTCAACACCATTTTCTACTCTATTTGGTGGTTGCAATAGATCATTTCCCACATGCTCCAACAATATGATTGGCAACAATAGGGACATTTGGATACATTGTTGTAATGGTAACGAAACTATACTTTGGTTGATTTCTTGTATGGACTTAATAAATTTAATATAATAATGACTAAATATTTTGGTTTAATCATAAAATGATAATATTGTAAGAAATACGTTGATATAAATCATATATTATATTAGGATTGTTAATTAGATTGTTTATACCATCACTTATTCCCATATATATTCTTATTTCACCTAAAAGTTTAATTAATTTTATGGTTTGTTAAGTAGTTTACTACACTAAACTACGTCTCCTATTTCTTCATTAGTTTTGAGATTTTATATGGCTCTATTTTATACTAGATATCATGGTTTATGGATTTCAACATATTATTGTAAAATTAATATTATTCTCTAGGATGGATACAATACATGGGCAATGTAATGGAGCATATAAGAGTAATGGAGGTGCAAAATATGAGAATTATGTTTGTATTCATCTATGTGCAATGATATATGGAAATGGTAGATCAAACAATGCATGTTATTCAAAATAATGATGCACTTCATCACCCATAGAATGATGCTACAATTAAAGATGTTGTTTTAGGTATCATGCCAATCCTATCACATTTATGCACACTCTTCACAATGGTGAGGTATGGAATATGGGACTGGAGTAATTGTAAAGTAAAATTAGAGAATATCCTAAGTTCCATCAAGGATATTGTATCTGAACTCAAGTATATTTCCCCTTTATAACTAATTAAGATGATACAATCAAATAAGATTATTCAAATGCATTAGCACCAATAAGTCCCTCTATCACAACCAACACAACATGAAGATTATAGCATAAAAATTTCCTCAATGACACTGTCAAATTTATTACAACCCATTTAGCTAACTTCAACACCAATGTAACCAATGCCACCTATAGCATAGCGAGATATTTTTTATCCTCCATGTTTAATCATTTTTTGTATATTAACAATTTTGGTTGGGAGAATACTTCTTGATTGGGGCCAAAAAATATGAAAATCCATAAAGGGTGGCCTCTTAGTTACGCTAATGTAATAAAACCTATAAATAATGGTAGGCTAGCATGCTACTTAGTTAAAAACATAAAAGTTGATTTAAGTATTACACATGAAGTGAAAATAGGTAAATGTAAATTTGTTTGAAATGTCAACAAATATTCTTATAAACCCAATATCAACAAAGTCTAAGAAAATTTAGCTTATGTATAAAACCTATTTTTAGGCAACCACATATTAATAATAATTAATTTATTAGAAACTAATTCCTAATAAATAAGTAGCCCCCAGGATATAGGGTGCACCAAAATTTTATAAATCAGGAGTACCATTAAGACCCATTGTAGACACAAATGACTCATTGATGTATAATCTTGTAGCATTCTTAGTTGATAAACTTAAACCATTTATAAGGAAAACCTCCTCCTTTGTTCATGACTCATGTGACTTTGTTGATTTTTTTAAAGATAAAAAGGTTGATTTTATTAAGGATAACAAGTTGATAGTAAGTTTTGATGTTGTGTCATTCTACACCAAGGTCCCTATCAATAAAGTTATGGAAGTAGTTCACAATATTACTAACATAGAAATGACTAATTTGGTTGTGTTATGTATGAACTCTACTTTATTAACATTTAAAGGTATCATTTATGAACAATGTGAGGTCATGGCAATGGTTTCTCCTTTATCTCCAATAGTCTCCAACCTCCTTATGGAAAAATTTGAAGAATTGGCACTTCATTATTTTCCATTGAAACCCAAATGGTAGAAAAGATATGTTGATCACACTAGCTTATGTTGGCAACATGGCCTAGATAAATTAGAAGAGTTCCATTCCCATCTCAATAATTAGTTTTATAGCATAAAATTTACTGAAGAAATTGAGATAGAACAACAACTACTTATTTTAGATGTCCTCTTGCTTAGAAAATAAGATGGTTCTTTAGCTAGGAAGGTCTCTAGAAAAGGTACATATATAGACCTTTACCTTCATACCTCCTCCCATCACCATCCTTCTCAAAAAATAGGGGTTATAAATACTTTAATTACAAGGGATTTCAAAATTTCTGATGAAGAGAGCATCGATCATGAAATCATGCACTTGAATTAAATGTTTAGGTTAAATGGTTACTGAGGTAAATAAATAGTTAGGGCTATCAAGCAAGTTAGGGAAAATATTAACAGAATTAAAAGAAAGAAGTCTTTAATAGAGGGTCCCACAAATTATCTTCCTTATGTTGAAGGCATTTCTAATAAGTTAGCTAAAATTCTCGACCATCATAATATTCACTCCATGTTCTTACCCATTAATAAGATGTGCATGATGTTGGGGTCTGCTAAAGATAAGTTGGACAAAAACCTTAGAAGTAGAGTCTGCAAGGTTGATTATTCATGTGGTATACCACACATAAGGGAGATGGGAAGATTTGGTTAAAACCAGAATTATATAACATTAGACAGACATTTATCTTGAAAGGAATGAAAAATCAGCCCTTGCTAAACATTTATTTAAGTTAAAACATGATATCAATATTGAGGAAGCAAAAATTTTGGTAGTAAAAAATGACTTCCATATGTGTAAGTTAAGAAAAACAATAGAAATAATTAAACATCCTAAAAATTTAAACAAAGATGATGAGTTAGGGATTAGTCTTGCTTGGGAAATGATAGTTTTTAAAAATTAGTTTTTTTGCTTTTATAGGGTGTAGGAATGTCATTTTCAGAGTTATCTATGTTATTTTTCTTAGTTGGATTTCTTTTTAATGATTTCTCTTTAATTGTTTTAATATAGATTTTGTTTCAATGTTTTAATTTTTATTTAAATTTTGGTTAACCATATAATTTAACCAAATATTTTTTAAATAAATAAATAATAAATAATAATTTTATTTAATTTTAATATATCTTAGAATAATTTTATAATATAATTAATTAATTTTAAGTTTTAGTTAATTAATTTTTTAATAATAACTTATAAATAATAAATTCATTTAATCTCTTTATAAAATTTCAAATTATTTTATAGTTTCATAAAATAATTAAAAAAATAGATATAAATCTTGTAAAATTAATAATTAATTTAAAAATAATAATAATCAATAAATTCTTAATAATAAATTTATATAATTTTTTAACAAATATTTATATTGTTATAATATATTTTAATATCTTTAAATTAGTAATCAATAATAATTAACCAATATGAATTTGGTAATTGCTTAATTTTTATTTTAGTTTTTTGATTTTTTGAGTTTTATTTTCAAAAAAATTTGGATAATAGATATTTGGTTAGTTTTTACCAACTTTTTTGTGTAATGACTATATTCCTCCAATTTTTAAAGTGTACCATTATGTTGTTCCTACAAAAAAAAATTCTTGATGAAGTATCATATAAGTATATCCGAAATACATCAAGATTAAAACTTTACGTGGTTTTTCTAGAAGATTAATTATTATTTTTTATGGACTGTGAAAATATTAGATCTTCAACCACACATTATTAGAAGCTCTTGTCTTTCAACCAAACAATTATTTCGACATGGGAAACTATGATGGATATTTCATAATTATTTTTGTATAATTTTTATTTTTGTTAAATGTATATTTTATATGTTGTGACTGATAAAGTTAAAAATACAAAGGTAAGTTTAATGTTTACCTCAAACTAAATAGAATAAGAAACAAAGAGTCAAGAAGCTAAAGATTCATGTCGAGTCCAAATATATCCAATATTTGTAAAATAATAGGCTTTATTTGAATTAGTTCTAAGTCTAATAGAATTATTATTACTTATCTATTCTAGTCATCTTGTGTTTTAAGTATGCATCTTTGAAAATCAATGTTTCTTATCCATCCTACTCAGTATAATTTAGTTTTATAAAAATTCTATTTTTTTTCAATATGTATGGTTCTATGTTGAATATGGTAATATGTGCACATTTAGCTATTTACTCACTATTTTAAGTAATATAATTAAATAAATTTGTATTAAAACATAAGAAATCATTAAATTAACAAGTATGCACATTTCAATATGTTGCAATCCCTATTCCAACATGTATACTACAATGTTATCATGTCTTCATAATAAATTATAGGGATTACTACTAGCATCTTCATGATAAAATTATTTTAAGAATCAAACAATAAGAGATCACCCCAAGTAGCATCAATGTGATAATCCCCAATGCATTAAGGGTGGAGATCGATGGGATATCTCTATATATTTATACATAAATCATTAAAATCAGCCATTACTTATGATACACAACTGAGCTATAGGTGGTTGTGAAGGCAATTACATGGGTGAATTTCAATCCCTTAGATTGAGATATAGGGGCAGGAGAGGGGAAAATGATGATAAACCATCTTTGTAGAGGGGTTAATAAAAATGGATATTTATATAAATGATAACATGGAAATATTAATGGATGCTCATCGAAATCAAAGTTTTTAATATATTTTTTTGGTATTTTAATCTATCACTCTATCTAGTTTCTACTATTTTCAAAATATTTATTTGTTCATTTATAATGATTATTTAAAGTACAATATATTTAACATTCAATGTTTATATATTTTTGGTATTTCAAAAGAATAATTGACCAAGCCCAAAAATTCTTTTATTCATATTTCAATCTAGACTAGTATAAAATATTAATTATGAAACACACAAAATTGGTTTTTTTTCAACCAAGATGACATTAGGAGTGCCCAAAAGAATAATACTTTGATTGAGAAATATGTATTAAAATGGCTAAAGAGAATAAAGAGGTATTTGAGGGTAATTATGTTGCATAAATTAAAATAAAAAAATGTTATATAATTTTTATAATTAATTTATAGATTCAATATCGAGGAAACATGATGATGAGAGGAGAAATATTTAAAATCTCAAAATATATAGAGATGCATATAATGGTTTGATGACTAGTGACTAAAATATGACATTTATAGGGTTGAAAGTTATTTAACCAAATTAATGATATGTAATTTCTTTTGAAATAACTATTTATATAATAGTGAAATTAACATAGATATGAAAAGTAATTAGTAAAAGGGTTACAAAGTGAGAGTACAAAAATACAAGTAGGTGACTGATCACATGGGACATGAAACATAGATGAACTTGTTAATAAAGTTTTTAGTTTTATATAATTTATTGTATAGTTATGATTTTATGTTTATATGATATCTTTTATATAAATTATTAATACATATATTTTTTTTCCTAATAAATGCTTATGCCAAGCCCATAGCAAAGGAATTGTGTATGGTGTTACAAAGCATGGGATGGGACACACCTTCCTTTAAAAAGTTGGCCCCTTATAATGAATTTATGTTTGTAAGATGTGTTGTTTCATTATTTTTAAATTATTTTAAAATAAATTAAATCAGTTTTTATAATTTTTTTACTATGTATTTGTAGATCTAAAACCCATTTTAATCAGGGAGGAGAAGGAGGTCTCTAAAAAACTTAAATTTTTTACAATTCTTATTTGATGTATGTTAATTATCATAGACCTAATTTTATCATATAAGTATTTTCATATGATAATGTCAGCGTCGATCATTTTAGCCACATATAAATTGGTGATGATCTACAAGACTTACAGGAAGAATCTATAAATTCTCATATATTCAGGGTTAGTGTGATTCTTTAATATAACTCTAAAATATTTATAACATGGTGCATTTATAAACCATTACATAAATTGAGATAAGAAACATCTAATCACAAAGGGATTACCCTTTAGTATCATCAATATATTTCTATATAAGTTGGATAAAGATGATTTATTCACAAAGTTACTTTAGATAACAAGAGTTCTTAGGTATTAGATGAAACTAATCAAAGAGTAGTGGGATGATCCTTTTCAAGTGAATTTATTGTGAGGAAGATACTAAAAATTTGGTTATGTCATCCTTTGGTTTTTCAATATGCGCACTGAGTTGTGAATCATAACGATGTTTGTTAATGCATCGATAATCCCAACAAATGTGATGAGATGCCCCTGAATCTATTTATTTCTATAAAACCATTTGAGAAATGGAGGTTTGAAATTTTAGGACTTATAAATCCATGTTCCAATCATTTTAATTATAAATACATCATTACTATGATAAACTACATCACCAAGTGGATCGAGTTAACTATGATTCTATTTTTTAGGGCAAAATATGCAATAAATTTCTTATATACAAATATATTAACAAGGTTTGGATGTCCTCTAAAGCCAAAAAGAGATAGGTCCATGTATTTTATAAATAATACCATTAAAATCTTGAAAAATTAATTTTTAATATCATAGTAAAATAACATAACCTATCATCCTCAAGGTAATGGCCAAGTAAAATCATCCAATAATATATAAGATTAAACTCTTATGGATATTTGAAATGTGCAACATGATGACTAGAAGATCTCATCCTAATAATATTGTGGGCATACATAACCAATTACAAGCATGTGATGGGGTACATTCTATTCTAATTGATCTATGGAATGAAAGACATCATACTAATAGGCAATCTCGTACTTATGTTGAAAATTGTGATAATCATAAGTACTAGTGACAAGTATTTCTTATAAAATTATTTTCTTGAATTGACTAACATGAAATAAAAAATTTGGATGGAAAATGAGAATTAAAAAGTTCATAAATTCACATAGAATGTATGTTTTGATCTAGATTTGTAATACAAATAATTTGAGCTAGTGTATATGGTCATATTATATTATTAAGTTCAAATTTTACCTAAGGAAGTTAAAATTTTAGAATATGTGCTCCTATATAATACCCTATCTTAAAAATAAATGATGAATTATTTTGGAAGTTCTACAAGGTATCATCCTTCTAGGGTGGATAAATGGTAGTAGGATTAATCCTAATAGTAAATAAGTTCACATCAAGAACATGCAAAAATAAGTTCCATATGCAATAGTTATATTAGGATTTAGTCTTTTGGTTTTATTTTCAAAGTTTTTAATGTAACACAATAGTAATACATACAATATTGAGAGTACAATATGACAAGAGCGATAATGGAGATAAAATTGGCAAAGAGATGAGTTCTCGATAAAACACTCACCAATTAAGAGTGATTAAGATCATGAGAGGAATATAAGAAATCCTCACAAATAAATTAATTCCAATAAATGTATGAGAGTAAAATATCAAATAGCAAGACCAAATATAAAAAGAATAACTACCATTAATAATTAAAAAGATAGGTTATAAACAAGACAGATAATTTCATGTAGATGTCAAAAAGATAGATAATTTAATCAAGACTTTGCTATCAAAAATAGTAAAATATTTATATCTTAAACGGTTGCATGTCAAATCAAATGGTT